>JARHVA010004306.1:35000-435000 GCA_037957365.1 Torreya grandis
TGATCTATTTGAGATTCTAGTCAGAGGGAAGAAGACTATGAGATCGATCATACTACTAACAATATGGATATGTGAGAGATTTCCCATGTATTGACTGGTTGTGTTACCCCATATAATCAATGACTAGCCACCTCAAGTGTAAAGATGGAGAGAGTACTAGGTAGCATAGGACATGCCCCACATGCCATTTCTATAATTAATAAGGTGTGTAGACATTATGTGGTAGTTGTATACACACATATCAGGTACATGGGCAAGCTAGCACATAGGTGCACTAGCACTAGAGAGGAGAGAGGTGGTTGGCCACTTTACATGGTGGAGAGAGCCACATTCAATAGCATAGCTGTTAGGATAGATGGGCCTACCTTATTTGATGACATTGATATTGATGCCTAACCATTTGGATTGGCATATGAGAGAGACATGAAGGAAGAGAGGACTCAAACCACTAATAGTGATTCTAACATTGAGGCCACATTGAGAGTGACCATGGACTGGTCTGGCATGATGAGTTGTAGAAAAAAAGGTGGAGGAGATAGAGATACTAGATGTATCACCACTAGCCCCACAATGAGAAGAATAGAAGCAATTGAGGACATGGTGGTGATGGATACAAGAGAGAGTAGATACTATAGACATATTGAATGATCCCATAGATGAGGTAGAGAAGATGATAGAGAGACCACTCATATGGAGGATAAGAAAAGCATGAGCCATGATAGCTAGGTTCAAGATGAGTAGGTGACCTATCAAGGAGGTATTAGGAGGTCATGTAGATGGGGAGACTATGCTAGGCAATCATGCATATGCCAATATCATAGGAGCTAAGACATAAATTGGTATAAATATGGATAGATTATTTATTAAGTTTTTAGTTGGTAGTAGACAGATGTAGATATATAGTATGAGATATGAGGGTGATATAATATCTATTTCATGTGATTTTTTAGGCATACTAAAGGATGAGGAGGAGAGATGGGGGTCCCTAGTGAGGGGAGCACTCCATGACATCTTAGATGAGATTATGTAGCCATACAAACCTATGACACTAGAGAATTTGAGTGTACCATCTTCCCTATCTCAAGTGAGCTAGTTCAAATTAGTTGGTAAGGTATCAAGGTAGATACATGTATATAAGGAAAGGATGCATACATCAATAGAGATGGGTGTAGGCAAAAGATAGGCCTAGAAAGTCCTAACAGATGAGAGAGATATGCATCTAGATATAGTGACATAAATGATGTAGACACATATAGCATTACAGAATCAGTTAATATAAGCACATACAGTGACCTAGACTGAGTTGGTGTAGGCATAGGTGCAAATAACATGCCTATAGGGATAGGTAGAGGGATTGATATCTCAAATTACATTGTTATAACATACTATTTAGAGGAGTCATACTGAGCCCTTAATAGATAGTGTGATTAGGCAATGAGATAGACAAGATAGAGCTCAACCCTAGTTTTGGGGATTTATATATGGTTGTATATGTTGTATCAAACTCATGGTATATATATGATGTATAATTTTGGTTTATTGGTGTTGGTTGTGTTTGTAGATGTGTTTAGATATATTTATTTCTATAACATGTATTTAACTTTGTTTTATATGCTATAGGAAATATATGTGGTATGGTTTCTTTTCTAGCATTATGGATTACACATGCATGGTTAAAAATAAATAGGAAAAAAAAGGACATGAAAAAATATAATCAATCAAAAATGCACTACACACTAGTTTAAGTTGAGAAATGTGTAATAGTAAAAAATGACTAAGTATAAAGATCCAAGAAAATGGAAAACAAGATGGTAAATGGGGTTTGTTTTTAAACTAATGTAAAAGATTTTTTCACTAAATTAAAATAAGTAAAATCATACTAAATATCACGTTGGGAAGTATACAAACAATGTAATAAAATGGGAGGTATGTAAAAGGACATAAATTGTAATAAAAGCAAAACAAAATTAAGTCAAGAAATTATACTATATCATGATGGGATGTATAAAAGAAAAATAAAATTTACAAATATTTAGTTTTAAATTTATCATACTAATTCAAGCAGGGAACTATGAGAAATTCAAGAAATGGTTGTAATCTTATATGCACTCAGAAAATAAGAAGATAAGGGTAAAAAAATGAATAATAGAACATACTAAATATCAAGATGGGAAACATGTCAATGACATGTAGCCTCATAATCAATTTAATCTTATCTCATATTTGACACATGTAATTTTAAATGGTGACATGATTATTAGAAAATTTTGTGAGGAGGGCTAGGTCCTATCCTCGATCTTAAACTATAACTCATAAATGAAAAACCCAAGGGGTTCCAGATCAATATTGGTAAGCAAAAGGATAAGTAATGGTAAATCAAGGAGGTGGGTAATAAGATGTAAAATATGGTAATTTTTGAGGAATTATAGGTCTTATCCATGGTATTATAAATCAACTCACAAATGATATCTTGTAGGGAGTGATTAGTAAGCAAAAACTATTTCCCAAGAGGAATTATGAAGGAAAAGCACTGACAAAAGGAGTGTAAAAATAAAGACTTAGGGATCCTATGAGAAGACCTTAGGTGGCAAGAGGCATACTAAGGACATGAAAAGACACTAAGTGACTAGGGGTCATCTATGTAGAAAGAAATCATGCTTGCTATAGACACAAAGCTTTATAAGAAAATAGGTGTGAACTAAGATCAAATCATGATGGTATAATAGTACAAGGAAAAGTTAAATGGACATACCCTCCCATGATGTATTCCTCACTCCTTAAGACCCCTTATATATTTATTAGTCTACTACGCAGATTGGGTACTTACGTGAAAAAGTAGGTAGCACTAGAATATTTTTTTATTTCCATCTTCTAATCTACTAACCTAACACACCATAAAGGACCTTGGGTATACTATGAGGCTAATTATAGATTTTGAGCTTTGACTAGAATAAGGATACGTGATTTGAATCACATCTTTTAGTGTGATTAAACTTTTAAGAGCAATCAAGATTTTGCCTTTTGATATCATTACCTTTTATTTAAATAATTTGGCTTTTAACTATTTTTAAGTATTTTTAATATTCTTCCTCAATATGTATTTGGAATGACCAATCATCAGAGAGATCATGAAACACATACATGATTTGTAGGCTAAGTCTAAAGGAAACTAAGCAACCCAAGACAAAAGACTAACTAGAACACTTAGGATTGATAATGAACTTAGCATGTGATCTCATGCCTCAATCATGTATATGCTTATCTTGAAAAAAAAGTAAGAAGGGAAAAAGGAGGTTCAAAGGAGGACTGGTGAAAATAAATATCAATGAGAAAGATTGCTTTCTAATTGATCACATGGTAATAGGAGATAGTAACCAAAGGGAAGAGGGTAAGTATAACCAAGTCACCATGACAACTATCTATGGAAAATAAAGATAAGAAATAAATCAATCATAGAGATAAAAGGGAAGAGTTTTGAGAAAAAATCTAAAGTAAAAGAAATCAATGCTAAGGAAAAAAATATCAATGATAAGGAAAAGACAATTATATGTGAGATGTAAAATGATAACATAAACTAACTATAGTACAACAAAAAGGAGAAACATGATATAAGATAAGAAAGAATTTGACATGGTATCAAATGATATAATAATAAATAGAAATAGGATTGGAACACGTGTCCAATCTAAAGATAAATGAGATAGCACCATGTATGTGCTCATAAATACTGGTAAATATATCCACACACATTATCCAATACATCAGTTAAGTCCTTATGAAGATGAATTCAAACTAAAGCTAAGGTCTCATTAATCTTCAATGAATATTTGGAAAACAATTATTTTTTGATATCCTTAAGAGAAAAAGTAGGAATTCTCAAATGATCATGCTGAGGAGGAAAATTAGGCAAAGGTTGGTCAAGAGAATGCATGAAAATAGGATTTATGAGAGAAGAAGGATTCATAGGTGGAAAAGGATCCATACATGAGGGAAGGTCCACAAGTAAAGGAATCAAATTTGGAGGCATAAAAGTTGGTGATGGGACCATTTGAGGTAGTGAAACCATTGAAGGTAGATCTATAGGAGAAGGAAGAGCCTTATTATGGGAACAAGCTATGGGAGGAATGATAGAAAGTCTAGGCATGGATACAAGGTGATATTTAAGATTTTGTTGAAGAATTTGGTAACTATTAGTGTGATTCATTCCACATAGGTGTCATAGATAATATATCTCACCATACTTAGGTAGAGATTTATGAAGCACCCTCAAGGGAGGTATGGATTTGTCTGATGATATGGAAGAAGGATGCAAGGTATCAAGGTATTGTTGTAAGTTACGATAATGGGTAGAAATTTGGCTATCTATCCCATGAAAGTAACATATACACATGTTATTTGTTTTAGGAACACTCATGGAAGGAGTTAAAATAGGAGAGGAAGAAGCTAAAGAGGACTCATTGGCCCATTCGATGGGAAAAAGATCCATCTTAGGTAGTGGAAGTAAACCATCATCAAGGGAGGGTAATGATGAGGAAGGAGTAGAACTAGGATAAATAGGAGGAGCACTAGAATGATAAGTAGGAAGAGGCTTATCAACAATACGAGAGGAAATAGGTTCAATTATAGTGGAGAAAGGAATGTACTTAACTATAACTAGCTCTACTAAAGTAGGGGTAGGATTTGTAGAAGGTCTGAGGACTGCCCTAGGTGTGGAAAAGTGATAAGGTCTAGTCATAGCATGATCTAAGAGCATGATATGCACACCATCTCTACCCTAAAATAAAGAGGAAAAATGAAAGAATAAATAAATATAAATGAAAGAGAATGATGAGATGCATGAAAATAATTAAGTAAAGAAGAGAAGTAGTGAATAATCTTGGCATCACGGGCTTGGATAAAGCTGCCTAAAAAAGGATCATCTAAAAAATATCCATCATCATAATCTCAAGTATGAATATTGATGACATAGGTTGAGATAACCTTTTCATCAAAGGAAAATTGGTGAATAGATTGCCTAGTCTTGGTTAAGATTATGGGAATGTCATCACAAGGAGGCTTGCAAGAATGAGGTTGTAAGGAATTAGGAAGCTATGAGATGAGATGATGTGAGAGATCAAAAGTTTTGATCTTTAAATTAATCTCATTGGGCTCATCATCATTAAAGTATTAAATTTTGGGAGGAATGTTACCAATGAGCTCAGGATGCCCATTGTAACCTTTGGTTGAGATGATTAAAATTTTTATATGTTATGACTCATGAAATGGAACAATAGTCAAAGGTTCAAGAGTAGGAATATTGAATACATCATGATCTTGGGATTGTTCAAAATTATAAGGGTTAGTGTCTCTTCAAATCCTGTAAATGGTTTCATTGTGAGAAAATTTAATACATTGGCAGGTGAAAGAAGAAATAGCTCACATATACTAAGTCCATGGCTTTCCAATCAAGATTTCATATGAAATGGTATAATTTAATATCATTACCTTCACATCAATGGTAATGGGTGGGATAGTAGTTGGAAGCCACACACACCTTAAGGGAGTAATTTACCTTTTATCATATTCTTGATAGGTGCTATGTGTAGACTTTTTATTACATTTAGAATATCCAAGAGTCTTAATGAAATCAAGGAAAGTGACATAGGTTCCATAACCCTCATCAATAAAGTCTCACTTAACTTGAATATCATCTATTTGGATGTTAATAAATAATGGAGGATCATATACATGAAGCATAATCTCATCTTAAATCATAGATGTGATAGGAAATAATAAAAAGGATAAGTTTCTATAGTTTCATCAAAATTAATAGACATTTTTTCACATTAGTTTAAGATATTATCCTTAGACCCAGATAAAGTGGCCTCTCATTCTGATAGAGGAGGGTGAGGGATATTCATCTCGAATAAGAGTTACATGAGGTAGTTTCTATGACATGGAGATGTCCTCATGTGTTTAAGGAAAGGTATCTAAGATGGAAGCTTATTAAGTTATGTAATGAGATCCCACTCATCATATCCCATAAGGATATTGTTATATATAGGTGCATAATGATGAAGAAGATCTTCAGAGGGTGCATCTGAAGAGCATTAAAATTTATATTGATAAGAATGAGAATATTGAGAAGATTGAGAATAAGGTTATAAATTGTTTGGTGATGAAGCAGTTGGTTTAAATTGATCTTAAAGTTTGGAATAAGTGTTAGTATAACTTATATTTTTAATAGTATTATAAGATAATGGGAGAGAAGTAGAGATAGCATGGGATGTGTCATCTAAGGGAGAATCATAAATTGGATCATCAAAAGAAATAAGATCTTCTTATGCCAACTCATTTAAATGAGTTGGATAATAATATTAGATAACATGAAATGTCTTATGGGAAGGAGGAGTGTAGATAGGTTGTGAATCAACGAAATCCACAAATCATTGCATATTAGTCATGCAAACCATATTTTCTTAGGAATTTGGTTCAACAAGACTTTCTATGTTATTGGTGGAAGAAGTGGGCTTATCTTGACCTTCTTAGATTGGTTGATGATTAGGTAATGGAGCTTTATAGATAACTAAATGACCATTTTCTTGATTTTAGGCTTGAGTTTTATTATGTGATTTGTAGTCTTTGAAAACAATTTCATAAGCTTATTGATGATTACAAATAATGGAATCATGATTAAAATTTGGGCAAGGATGAAATTCCATAACTAAATTATGGAGTTGTCTACAAGTCTCATGAGAATGACCCTAGCTAGCATGAAACCAAAAAAACTTATTAGGATCAACCATGATTTCATAGGTTGATTAGGGTCAATCTCTCATGGAAGAGGCCTAGGTATACATTTAAGCAATTCATCTAAGGATAAGGATTTATGGACATTAATGTTTTTTTTTGAGAAATTAGGATTAGTGTATTGTTGAGAAGGAGTTTGTTCTAAATAAGGGGTAGGAATGACAACTTGAACATTGTGAATGGTGTCAAATGAATCAAAAACACCATCATTGGTAATATTGTGGTTATTATTCTTTACTAAAAGGTGAGGGCCCATGGAAGGTTGGGGTGGATTAAATTGACACATGAGGAAATATTATCTTTTGGCTTGATCAATAGCTTCCTCCAAGTTACCTTGAGAAAGGGGTACGAACTTGATATTGTAATTTAGGAGATAAAGCATTTGTTAAGAGATGAAAGAGATTATCATTCGACATTTTATGTTCAAATTTATTTGAAAAAGTCTTCAATCACTTAAGAAAGGCTTCAGTAGCTTCATTTTTAGTTTGTTTTTAATTTATGAAAAGGGCCAAAGTCTTATCAAGAAGATCACTAGTTTAAAATTCTTGTACTAAAGATTTTACTAAGTCTTCCAACTAGTGATAGAATGTGTTCTAAATTGATTATACCAATCCAAGGCATCACCCATGAGGGTTTTAGCTAAGAGTTTGGTAGCAAAAAAGGTATTTAACTTGACCCAATCATTTTAAATATTTACAAATGTCTTGAGGTGAAGAGTAGGATTGATTGATCCATTGTAAGAAATTATAGGTGTTATACCTCCAATGTCAATGTTAGTAATTTGGGTGGTAAGAGGTTCAATTTTTAAATGCTTGATGACTTTTTTGACAAATGAATGTTGAGAAATAAAATTACCTTGAGAATATCGAAGAGGATGAGGGGGAACACTTTGGTTATGTGTACCCCAAATCATTGGTTGAGCATTGGATTTAAGATTAAGAAGGTGGTTTTGCATTCTTATCATTTGATTCATATTATGAGATTAGAATGTGTTCATTTGATTATGATTTTGTAGTAATAGTTGATGAGTTTGAATAGTGTTATGAGAAGTATTATTGGTTTTTATGTTGGTGTTAGTGGCTTGGGTACCACTATTAGTGTTGATATGATCTTGAGAAGAGCTATGAGAATTTGAGGCACTAGTGGAATTTTTTTTTTGTGAAGTAAAAGATGGACTAGTAAATGGTTGAGAGGAAGAAGCACTAGAATCATGAGTGCCTTAGGTATCAAACAAAGAACTAGTGGAAGGATTAAAGATAGTGGATCTTATGAGAGGCCCACTAGATATAGAACCTGTCATCTTAGTTGAGATACTAGGCATGGATGTAGAAGAGGTTAAAAGAAGATGTCATGGCATAATAAGTAGTCAAGATTTAAGGAAGACATTGACAAGAAAATAAATTGGTACCCCTAAATCTAGTTGAGAAAGTGCGAGTAGAAGAATGAGGCTCTTCAACTTGATGGCTAATCATGAGGTTATACATGGTGGAAGGATCCTTCCATTTATTTTGAGGTAATTTTGTGATAAATAAGAGAATTTCAGGAGTATACTCTAACTCAAGATGATCTAAGAGAAGATGAGGGTTTTGATATAAAGGGTTATGAGGAGGGGTCCTATAGTTCATTGTGCAGATTGTAATATGAACATTACTAACATTTATGAAATGAGCCCTACATTGTCTATAGGAGACCCTATTAGGATTGGTGAATTCCATTATGTCTATTGAATATACTTCAATGTTGTCACCAAATATAAATTCCATGATGAAAGGAAAAGAGACAAGATGATAAATCTAAAACTCAAAAAGTGACTAAAATAGTTTTAAGTCAACCTAGTTGACCTAGTGCCAAAACAAGGGCTATAAAATTATATAGGGTCTACAAGGTCAAACTATTTTAGTGGATATTTATTAATAAAAATAGGAAAATATGTTGTAAATAGTAAAAGGTCAACTAGGTCAACCTTGCACAATGTACATGGGATGAAAAAGGTATAACATCGATAGGGTCAACCTAGTACAGTAGATAGGGAAGGAAAGAAAGATAATAAAAATATATGAATTAAATAAATATAATTTTAATTAATGTAATAAATTATTAAGTGCTAAAAATGGAAACACAAAGTTAATTGAATTGACATTGGAAAATCCAACAGATGCACACAAAGAAAAATCTTTCACTAGACTCAATTAGGGGATCACTTTGTCACAAAACACCATGTGACGTAGGGTTCCAAATACTAAAGTCTAAAAAAATCACACAACCACCCGAAAATAGTCCTATGATTTAATATTTTATGAATTTGATAACAAGAAAAGTAAATCTCAGATAGTGCATACCAAATATTGTGGTACAAAG
Source organism: Torreya grandis (assembly GCA_037957365.1). NCBI lineage: Eukaryota > Viridiplantae > Streptophyta > Pinopsida > Cupressales > Taxaceae > Torreya > Torreya grandis. The sequence continues at coordinate 44,148 of JARHVA010004306.1, forward strand.
TGAGGGTTAGAAACAAAACAAATAAACAACTAAACTAAACATGTATAGGAGATATATACTCATTTCAATTCATATGTAATCGTAATACATGGAATATAAGAATACAAATGCACTATCTATCTACTCTTACAAAGGAGAAATATAGTTAAGAATAATTACCTTTGAAGATGAACCTACTGAGCCTCAATCTCCTACTTAGCCAAGGTGATTTACAAGAAATTATCATGGTATGTAAGGATAAATAAGATAAATCAGCTTTAGGCTACACAACCTATCCAAGCACCTAAAATACTTATCCACACAATGAGATCAAAGCTCCAAAGAAAGTATTGGAATGTAAAGTTTTATTCCCCAAGTAGAATGGTAAATAGGTAGATGTTTGTTTGCATTTATTCACTTAATTCAAATCTCTTCCAAATGGTGGTAAATAACCTTGTATATAGAGGTGAAACTTACCCTAAAATACATAGAATATGTTGGATATTCTAGGTCAACCTAGTTGACCTAGCACATTTTTAGGTCTAACTCATTAGGTTTGTGCTAGGTCAGTCAAGAGGCCAACAAACCAAAAGAGAAAAAAGTCCCTAAACTATACTAGGTTGAGCTAGTCAACCTATCACAATTGATAGGTCAAAAGGGTGTTAAATTAAGAAATGAAGGATAAAACATAGAAAGTGATAGGAATAGGTAGAACTAAGAAGAATAATCTTGGGGTTCAATGGTTTTAGGAGGCTAGTGTGTGGATGGAAAGTGGTAAAATGAAAAACAATCATACAAGCACCAATGATCTACCCACCCCTTTTCTGGTGCACCCCTTAAAGCATGCACTTATAAAAATTTAGACTCAATAGGTTCCTACAAGATACAAAGTGTTAGTAATCAATAAAAGTCTGAAAATATAATGTGTATACAAAAACAACATAAAACACTTTCTTACGTTCCTTGTTAGGATCCATAAGGTTGTCCAAAAATTCAAAGTCTTCTATAGGATCATGATTAAATTATAATTCTATCCCATCAAAATTATTAATATATACAACCTCTTCAATTGACTCTTCTTGATCAAAATCATATTGATAATCAATTATAACTAGATCTAGAACCTATATTGGAGCTACCTCCAAATCAAGTATTACTTATTCATCATGATTTTCCTTCTCTTTCACATTTGTAATACCATAAGGGGCATTTACATTAATTTCTATTTTATAAATACATTAAAACATATCAATAAGGTATAACAACATTTCATTTTGATAAACTATGATCTCTTTGTCATGATCTTCATTCACACCAGAAAGGAGTTCTTGAAATAAGTCAACATCTCCTTTACCTTTTACTGCAACTTCTCCATCTTCTCTACTCTCACCAAGGTGAGTAACAATGAAAACTTCCTCTTCATGCACACTTGAAATGTATTCCTTTCATTATTCTTGTGACTCACTTGTAGCTGCAATTCTTCCTTTATCCTCCATAAAAAAGGATCCTCTTCAAGAAGGGAGATGGTGTGAGGGAAATGAATATGCCCATGACATTGCTTGGGAATGAATTGAATACTACTATAATTTAAAATTTTTGGGATATAATTCTCTTATAGGAATTTTTGGAATACTCTTAATATGATTTTATTCCTCATCCTCATGATTCACTTTCTCAATTTTAGATGTAGCTTGAGTTTTAGTCTCTTCAAAAATCACTCCATCTTTTTGGTTATTTTCTTGAACTGATTTCCATGAGGAAACAACTATAGCCACAATTCATTCTTCCTCTTATTTCTCCCAAGACTCAACTACTTAGTTGCAAGATAGCACTATGAAACTAGTAGGTTATCTTGAAGTTTACATTGATTCTCTTGGAGGTTCTTGAGGAGGGATGATATGAACCTAAATTTATTCAAATTTTCCACAAGATTTAGCATGGTGTAACTAGGAAACATATCCCAATAAGGTCTTCAAAATGAATATATATGAGTTTCTTGAGTAAGGTTAGGTGTTTATTGAAGTTAAATTGGAACACAAGAAGGTTAACCAAGAGTAGGTAGACATGATTGAGTTTATTTGGATTAGATCTCTTAATTATCCCACCTCACCAATCTTTCTCCCACCATTGAATCAAAGTGATCATATCATATAAATCATCCATTATAACACCATAATTTTATTCTCTAACTACATCCCACTTATCCAACATCTGCACTATCCTCCTCATCTTATCTATAAGGTGAAAAGGTATCACATCTAACTCTTTATCCCATATTTTCATTACCCCTTCAAACTTTAGCACATTTGTCTTCAATTATAGAAAGTATATGGTAGGGAAAACGTAATATTAAGTTGTAAAATATATTTTAGGAGATTAATATGAATTCTAAAAGTCTTGGTAAGGCTACTGAGGTATATAATTAGTATCATATGAAGGTTAATAAGGAGCATTATAAAACATATAAGACCCATCATAGTCTTGAAAATACTGATCATAAGCTTGATAATAATCATGGTATATCTGATAATTATCATAAAAATGCTGGTATGACTTATTATAGGGATTATAAGGAAGTATACCATAGGAATTCTCCTCATACATAAACATGAAACTTCATGTAGATAGTGAAATCTAAAACATAGTTTAGTTAAATATATGCCTGGGCTACTAAAACCAACATATATAACTTAGATATTCCATTTATGTTTTGAATACCTCAAAATGATTATTTATATAATAACAAAACCAATAATCCTTCCACTAATTTGGACCTTGGTCACACCAAGTGTGCCAGAAATTATTATCTATTAGACTTCCACCCTTGTGAAGATAGTTTCAAGAATTCATAGTCTAAAGTAACTTGGAGACAATCCTTGGTTTTCGGTAGCTTTATAGATGGATAAAACCTATAGATTATAAGTGATATGTCTCATTGGTGTACTAGTTAGGTTATTATTCTATAATACTAGTTTGCAAGGGAAAAGAGAATAAGATAAATTGAAAGGAAACCTATCTAACTGAGGTGATCTACCAAAATATGTCCTTCACCTATCTAATATGTAATAATAAGGATTAAAAAAACATGTAAATGATTAAAATTCTCAAATTAAAGTCTATGAACATCATTATTTCACATAGACGCTTAGCTTGATGCATGATTTAAGGCACTAGATCAATATATCTCTCCAAGACACTAAGGAAAGATTACACTTGTAATACAGACAACATTATTTAATTACATATGAAACCTATAAGGATTAAATAACATATAAAAATAGGTATATAATAAAGGAAAAAATTAAAGGAATCATGCACTATCACTATCATTCATCAACTAACCATGAACATACACTAGTCACGAGTATTGAGGAGGCATAAATTTAGTCTTATTCATTCTAAAAATGAAAGTACAATTGTTTTCATGAGTAAGGAATTTTTTAAAATTAGGTTAATTTTTTTTTCAAATGCTGAGAGAGAGAGAGAGAGAGAGAGAGAGAGAGAAAGAGAGAGAGAGAGAGAGAGAGAGAGAGAGAGAGAGAGAGAGAGAGAGAGAGAGAGAGAGAGAGAGAGAGAGAGAGAGAGAGAGGGAAAATGGAATTTCTTTAATTATCTCTCATAAAACCTTTGAAAAATAGTGTAGCTATTGAGTTAGACTTATTTTGAATGTTAAAGGAGTCTTGGGCATTGATTGGAGGAGTTTGACTAGCTGAAATGCCTACATTATTGCTTGCACACCCTAGACATTAGCTTGCTTATCTTCCTTAATGAATGAGTCTCCTTCCTTTAAAATAGGTCATCATGTCTTGATAAAGTATTTAGTTTAAACCTTATCTAAAATATTATGATTTCTCTCTACCTCAAAAGGATTTTTAGAATATCCCTTGATATTTTTTTGACTTTGTCTCTTCACTAGGTGTAGGAAGGAAGGAAGTTCTTATTAGGAGTATTGGAGACCTTTTCAACATTTAAATCCTTATTATAATAAAAATATAACTTTTTATTTATTTATTATGAGTGGTAGACAAGTATCAACATCAATAAATCCTTTTGAAGAGCTTATATGCATCAATTTGGTGATTTGATCATCTGAATCCTTAAGCAAAGAGGAATAGGAGAGAGAAAATTGGGTTTTAATTTGAGTTAGGAAAATAAAATTGATGTATGTCTTCTCAAAATTAATTTAAACCTAAAAAAAATAACTTGGATCCATTCTTTATAACCCTAAAAACTAATAAAGATCCTTGTCCATAGGAATGTAAAAATATAAATGGAAAATTAAGCATATTTTTTAGGACCCTTTATCCCATTACAACTCCATACCAATTTTTAGGATTCAAATCCAAGTGGAAGCATCACTTTTCTACCATTTATCTCTCTAATTAGGCTAATTAGGCGTCATAGGCCTAGAAATAGAGATTTGTCCTAAATGGCCAGCCACACATGTGAAACATTCCAAAAGTGTTTTATTCACTTTACCTTACCAAATACCATCCTCCATACCAACTTTAAATTTTTGGGTCCTTGTGTAGATATGTAAACCATGAAATGGCCATTGGTAAGCCTAGATGCTTGTGTATACTTGGGGGTAGTTTACCATGTTTTTCATGAAACTTGTAGGTTTTAGTGCTTTAAAAGGACTTTATTAGGAATTTGTAACCTTTAAAAAACTCATTCCTTGAGATTTAATTATATCATTTCACTCATAGGCCTTCACCATTAATTTTTGGCTTGAAAATTTGATTTTTTCTCACCTTTAGACCTAGTAGCCAACTTGCAAGGATTGTATAAAAAATAGAGAGATATAGAAGAGTTTGTATGATTATGGAACCTTTATCAAGTCCCCATAAGCATCTAAAAAAATTTATATGTTACATAACAACTTATGGCCTCACAAACTAGCCTGAAACTACATATTTTGCCATGTAGTGTATGGTATTGTCCCTACACATGTGAACAAACATTTATAAGTCAAGCTCAAGAGAGTTTTTAGTGTAAATAGGATCATTTTGAGGTCAAATTATTTAATTTTATGTTATTAATAAATATATTTTTAGTTTAAGGGTTTAAGGAATGTTTAAAGAGGTTTATGTTCTTAACAATGGTTCATAATGGATAGGGGTCCATTCCAAAAACTAATAAAATAATTTTTAGAAGGGGACCCATAAAACATACCCTATGGGATTGATTTCCCATTCAAAAAATCATAAAAATTTAGAGAAAAAACCTGACCTCTTTAAACTCCTTCTCAAGTAAAAGAGGGTTATCTATCTTCTAGTTGATTGTTCATAAAGATGTAGGACCAAATGGTTGAACCAATGTCATATGTTTGAATCATGTAACCCCCTCCAATACCTAAATAAACCTAAATCTACCATACATCTCTTGAAATAAGTTGTATCCTCTACAAACTTTCCTCTCAGGATGGTGACTATGCATGAAAAGGTTGAGGAAGGTTATTTAGAGTTATATGACCTCAAAACTCACTTTCATATTAAATAAAGTTCTAATAGGTTTCAAATTACCATTTAAATGATTAAAAATTAATTTATATAAAAATTGACCTTCCAAATAGGTCTAAAACATTAAATTCTCGCCATCATGGGGTTTTATTAAAATTGAACTTATTGACCCTAGATGTATATTCCTTAAGTTTTATCTCATTGTATCATGATCATAACTCTATAAATATCTTCATCAAGTTAATATACACTCCCAGTTGACTACCATAATTCAAAATTTTAGTGATAAACATGTTCTCTTCACACATTGCTTATGAGTGAGTCTATAGGTTCTTAATAGATTGTGTTCCCTGACTAATCTTTGTCTCACTAAGTTTATGATATTCATAGACACCTTCAATGGAAATTTATTATATAAACACCTCTCAAAGATCTTTCAACCTTATCTCTATGACACTCATTACCATCACATCTAAATTGTAACCTCTATCAACATTCTCACTCTTTTCAAACACTACCTATAGGTGCATAATATTCCTCTTTAGGCTTCTATAGAGATAGGGGATAGTGAGGTAGAGTTAACTAAATGATAAAATTTCATTAATTATTTCATTAATCTCATCTCACCTTGAATTTTCATGAAATATGAATGAACTTAATCATGAAATGGTTTACAAAATGAGGTCAAAAGAGTTATTTTTACCTTAAGATATGTTATAAAACCTTAACTTAAAGTGTGATAAATATCTTGTTTATTAATTTATTTTTTTGATCTCTCATGTATTTTCTTCCTAAATTCATCATGCCATCCTATAAGGTTGGTTTTTGTACCCCCACTTTATGTTGGTCTCATGTCACCTGGAAAAAATCAATGGAGTTCTTGTTGGAATTAAGGGAAAAGTCTCTATGGAAGGTTGTATTGATTCTCCTTCTCATCCCTCTACAATAATATTTTCTACCTCATATCAATTAAGTCTCTTGCATCATGATATATGAGTATGTGTATGGGAAATTAGTCCTATTAGGCTTAATTAGACCTTTTGATAATATGGGTGTCATTAATAATATTAAAAAAACCTAAAGAGTATCATAAAGTTACTTCATGATCCTTAAAAAACCTTAAATTTATTGTTTACCCCTTCATCACTAATATTTTCCACGATGGTTCTATTACTTTACTCATTACACTTTGGGGACAGCCTATGTAGTTAGGCTTAGGAATGGTCTCTTAAGTTCTAGAGAGCATGGTTTCTTAGATGTAATGTAAACTACCTCATGATGAAATAAGACTTTTTTATATTTAATTTCCTACCAAAATCACTTACTAACTTAAAATAAGACCTTTTGATAACAAGAACTCATGTTTTAGTGACCACACCTTGCCAAAAGACTATCTCACCATAGGCTCTCTTTAAGAAAGACATCCTTCAAGATGAATTCATATGGGATTTTTTTTTGAGTGTGATAAGTGTGTTATAAATAAAACATTAATTTTATAACCCTTCAAGATGAATATGCTTAGATGATATATAAAAAATTCTTGAAAATTACCAACCTTAATAATCAAGATAGGAAATCAGTTTCTTGTCAAAAGACTCTTTATCAAGATAGAATAAATAATTATTCAAACATAAAATGGGTCTTATTTGACACTAAAATCATCCCACTATAACCATTTTTCTCCCTTGAGTTTTTAAGTGAAGAAACAAAGACAAACCTAAACCCTATCTAGATGAATAAGCCATTGAGACCCGCCTACACTCTTAATGATTGTTTATAAATAAGGGGGATGAATATGAATATAAATTCCAAAATATGAATCTTACTAGGACCCCCTCCTATGTCAAAATTTTTATGACCAACTCTCTCTTCTCTTTTTGCATGGAGCATATGAAAATTGCATTTAAAAGCTTACAAAGGAATGATGAAGGAGAAGTAATTTTTAGAATTTTAAGAACTATGAGAGATTTAAAATCATGGATATGACCTTTATATGAAAAAAATACACCTTTAATTCATTTTTTCCTATAAGTGGTCTCCTCAATTTTTTACAAACCCATAAAACTATCCTTTTTGACCAAAAAATGGGTTATTTTGATATATAGACCATTATTTTGGCTTCATTATAACATTGTTACATTGAAAACTAAGTTTAAATATTTTAAAATTATAATTATATGTATATTACATTTTCAAAATATTAGAATCACCTTGTAGGCATCTCTAAGTGCAAAAAAGTAGCTAGTGTAAAAGAGATAATCTCATGTAACATAACTATTGACTAATTTGACCACAATTCAAATTAGGTCACCCCTGTATAGTTGAAAAATTGTTATAAGGGCTAATATGGTGTGATATGTGTACCATGGTTCACATGAGGTTAGTTAATGTGTCTTTAGCCTTGATCATATTAATTTTTAGTCCTTAGTTGGTCTTATGTCATTTATGGGTCATTTTTTAGTTTGTATGGATTCCATAGAGAGAAAAATGTTCCAAACTAAATTTAAACGTCCTATATGTTATAATATGTTATATTAATTATGTTAAGACTAATAAAATGTAGTTGATATGTCAAAAATAAGAAAATAATTGAAAAAAGGTAGTTTTTAGTTATTATATGGCCTTTGTAGTACTTTTGACTTGCGATAAATATACAAGAGTGTCTCTTGAGATTCCCATAACTCATTTCCATTCTTGGACAACTTTGATAAGAAAAAAAATAGAAAAAACCATTCTGCCTTTCCATCACTCTCCTTTGCAAGCAAAAATGGTCAACTAGTCTTTGTATGGTATGGAAAATAGGAGGTGAGTTGGAGTAAATGATTTTCATGGATGATATTAATTTATATGTAATTCAAATCTAGTAAAATATTTGTAGGTTTTATTCATTTTACTTTATTAACCATGGTTAAAAATATTTATTCCCCTTTTCTTCCTACACATCACCATAGACTTCAATTTTTCTCCTATGTCTAGATTGATTTTTTCAAACCAATGGTTGTATCACAAGGTTTTAAAATCATTTTAATGTGTGAAGGTGAATAATTTTATATAAACACTTCATATTACTAATGGAGGGCTCAACTGAAGCCTGCAAGCAATGTCTTACTTATTGTAAATAGTGTTCTCTTACTGATCTTTAGAACAAAGGCATATCATTGGTATTTCAAAACTCTAACATCATGGTGGTTAGTTTTAATACTGAAGGTGTGGTCTAAGGAGAGTAATTTGTGGAGTGAAGATACCAATACTCACACAGTCAATTTTTTTATAGCAGTCACCTACAGTCAGGTGAAACCAAGCCTTGACTAACCTTGATGATGATACATAAAGGTTTCAATATTGTGAGAGGTTTCAAATGTGAGGGAAACAAGGTTGATCCATTAAAAAGGTAAAAATATTTTTTATGATAAATAATTTAATATGCACATAGTCAGAAGCATGGCATAGTCAAGGAATCCTACAACATCCACCTACATGACTATGTGAGAACATTTGGATAAAGATGTGAATGATTTTTGGAATATTTGGTCACCTAAATGACCTCATGTTTCATCACCAACCTATTTAAACCTCAAGAAGACATAATTTTCACAAGAGTCTTGTTTGTGACACAAAATTGAATCTGATGTTCACCTATAGGTGCTCTAATAGAGACATGAAGATGATGAGATGAAGGTATTGAATCTTCTTGAGACCTAAATTTAGGTTTAGGATTATTGAGAGTGTCATATTAACAATGGTGGAGTCAAAAGTTTTCAAAAAAACTTTAATCTTATCCCTCAATTTGAGAAAGTTGCATATAGAAACATGTTACCTTATTTTCTCTGAATAAGGTATCTACACATATACAAAAGTCATATTTTATTAGGTATCTTGATGAATGGATAGGTCTTATGTTTTCACTAATGTAGCTCAAGAACATTTACAATGTCCTAACCTAAGAAATGATTATTTGGTCATGAGAGAGACTATGTAGATAGGCTTCCATCTTAAGCAAATTCACACTGTAAACATTCAGTGAAATCTATAACTCTTGGAATCTAAATGACCTTACAATATTACAATCACATAATGGTGTCATATCTCAAATAATAGTGAATATTTTGGTTTATTATTGTTCTATAATCCTTAAAAATTAATAAATTATAGTGTTCATACACATATGAACACCTATATGATCCCCCTTTTTTCTCAAAAGGGAACCTATAGGCTGACTATGGACTGATAACATACTGGAGATAGATAGTTTGAGTGTTAGTTTATAGCCCTAGGAATGACACAAATGTCTTTAACTATGATATGAGCTCATATAATCCAAGAGAAATTTATGGAATGAATATCCATGTCTAAACATGAAACATCACCTATAAGATACATCAAATCTCAACCAAGGTAAGTACCTATAGTCTGCTACAGTAGGTAGACTATGCTTAGTCAAATAGATATGCATGATGAAAGAGTTGGAAGAGATTTATGATGGTTAAACATGATAATGGTCACTCTCATATAGGTATTAACACACATCATATGAGGCTCATAGTAAGGAGAGAGGGTAAGAGAGAGAGATAAATAAATAAGTCCAAACTTGCATGCAAACCTTACACATAGTAATCAACTCTAGAAGTTTGTATTGAAGTTTTGTGATATTTATAACTCTATAGGTGTTATCTAACATTTTAATTTGATGCATAAGGTCATAAATAAATATTATAACTCTTTATGGTTTCATTCTTCATGAGCAAATAGGGTAAGTTCCCTTTATTTTATGTTATACAAAGGGCACTCCCAAGCCATCTAAACTACAGACTTGGTGACAAGATTGTAAGGGGGTGGTACAAAGTCTTGGAAAATTTTATAATTTTGTATATAGTTGATTTGATCATGAAAAATCATATAAAATACCTCAATGTCCTTAAAAACCACTCAGAGTTGGTTATAGGTCATGAATAAATTCACCCCTATCAGGCTTAGGACTAGGCCTAAATCCCTAATGGGGTGTAAATCCACTCTTGAGGACATATGAACCATGAAATATAATTTATGACATTTATGGAGAGGTTTATATCGAGATAGTACCATTGGTGTACAGGGAAATAACATAAGTTGATCATTTTGGCCTAAAAGCATATCAAGGGTGTATAGAATGCACTCAATAACTTGATAGGCTAGCTTCAATTAATCACACCTATATTTATTATTTTCATGGTGACCCAAGGAGTTGGAGACATTTGAATAGGGTATTAAGCTTAAAATTTGATATAAAAATTAGGAGGTTGGATGTTCAAATTTTATGAACTATCCTTAAGAGCTCAAACGCTCTTAAACCCTTGGTTTTGACCTGATGAAGGAAATACTAATGAATATACAATCAAATGGATTATTTTGGTATAGAAACTATCTATAACTTATATAGTAGACTCTCATTATCCTTCTCATATAATTGGTCTATACCCTACTTATATGGACAAGTTGAAAACATGGTTTCTTACAAGTTTTTGTGCTTTTTAGGTGAAGATGAGACTTGAATATGTGAGAACTAATGGAGCGGGTCAAATTAGAGATATTATAACTATTAATACCCATTTATCACCTTATAAAAACCTATAAATATCTCTACTAAGTCATTCATTTTAGGTAGTGTTTCATAAAGATTGAAGACAAAAAGTGACTTCCTAGTGACAGGATGAGAAGTTAGTTTTTTAACCTTTTTAATATCTAAATCATGGAATGGAAGGCATATAAACTATGTAAAGGTGGTTTAATAAATCTTACATGGATTTTATTGATCAAATGAAGGATTTTTTGATGACAAATGTGAAGAATGAGTGAAATAGGGCTAATAAATGACTACAAATAACACATGTAATTATCCATAAGATGAATATCAATTACGTATGCACATGATGGATGTTATATATTGTTTCCAATTCCTATTTTATTGTGAACATGTGTTAACTCTCCTTATTCTAATTTCAAGAAATGAAAAGATACCTATTATGAAGGAAATTTTCAAGAAGGCCATTTGAGGACCCTACACTAGTTTTGGAGAGTTTGATGCTTTATATGGACACTTCATTAAGAATGCCTTCTAGACCTCTATTATTCAATTCATATTTTTGAAATGTTACTAGTTTTCATGCATTTATATGTGGCATTGTTTCCTTTTAACTTCACTTATCCTCTTTTTTCTCACACATTATATAAATGCAAGCCATTTTGGCTTTTGTATTCTAATTCCACACCTAAGATGGAGAAGCCCTACTGGTTTGACATTGTAATCTTCCTTTTAAATAATGATTATAATATATTTTTCATTTCATGAATTCCTTGTCGAAGTGTGTAAAGTGATGTATAGTGAAGGCCAATGATTATGTTTATCCTTGTTTTCTCTTTATCCTTTCATGTTTGGTGTAAGTAGTTCTCACTCTAACATGTCACATGAAGTGTAGTTAGTGTGTTTGACTATATTTAAGTGTAAAAGTAGCATTGGTGTCTAAAATATAACCATTGGTTCACTTACATTGAGTATTTCCTTGCATATGACCTCCATGTTTTAAATATTAATGTAAGATCAATTCAAGATTCGAAGACTAATGTTGCGAGTCATGTCTCATAGTAAAATGGTATGGTAATCTAGTGGAGATATTTATGGTGTGTCACCCATTTAGAGTAGGTTACTTTTATACCCCATTTTCATCCAATAAAATAGTTAGTCTAGGTGATAAGCATTCAAGGGTAAATCTATGGAACTAACCCTCAAATCTAGGGGTCAACCTCTACCATAGGCAAACCACATGCCTAGAGGTAGTCCAATGTTTCCAAAATCTTAGAGTAGGATTAAAAAACCTTATCCATGGTATAGTATTTGGTTTAAATAGTTTTGGCACACTTGGTGGGATTATTATCCTAAATAAAACTTATCGAGGTGAATGTTGGTCTTGAAAACATCATAGCTACATATGGTATTCTACTCAACATTTGGTGAAGGTAACATCTGGTTATAGACCTTTTTTTATCAATTCTTGTGTTCATACATCATGGTCCTTACTAGATCATATACTAGTAGATGTATCAATCTCATAAACACATCCCTTTATCTTAAACTTTATCTTAAGGTTAAACATCCTCAACCTATCTTAAAATTTGAAGAAAAACATGACTTTGTAAGTCAAGAAGATCAAGAGAGATAAAAATAACTTGAGGAGAACATGGCTAAGGAGCATGCCTTCCAATATTTTAACACTAAAAATCCTATCCACCTCAATGGATATGATGACAGACCTCTTAATGCTACTAAGAATGTTCCCATATTCAATGGTGAAGGTCATGTTACCCCTAGTGAGCATATTACGGATATCTTAAACTTATTTAGTTTTTACAATGCATTGAGGTCAATATTGCCATTAGAATCCTTGTCATGTCCTTTAGAGGGAAATTACTTGACTGGTATAAGACACGACCCATAAGATGTATCACAACTTGGGATGATTCTGGAGAGATGTTGACATCAAGGTTTGAATACAAAAGTGATCACACATCACATATCCACGAGCTTAATGTTATTCAAAGAGCCCTTAAAGAGATAATGCATGGTTTTGATGAGAGATTCCAAAGTATTTGGCATAAGATACTTCCTCTAATGAGACCACCTTTAATATTTGCATTCCATACATATTTAAGGGCTATTAGAACTGACATAGCCATAATGTTGTATTCTATGGGTGGTTATACCTTACTTGAAACATGTGATCAAATAATTTGATAAATAGAGGAGGTTATATCAAGTGTTAGTCCATAAAACCTTGAACTAAACACACTAACATACTAACATATATAATCCTAAATATTATGGGGAGCTGAATTAACAAACATAAATTGAAAACCCAACTAAAATATAAAGAACAACAATATTTACCTTCCTTGAGAGTTCCAAATGATTTCCTCATTGGCTTAATCAGATTGTGCTCAAAAGGTATTCATCAATGGGGCTTGGCTATCTTCATGTCCTCTTGGCACCATGCTTAGCTTGGCTTAGATTGATTTTGGCATTATAACACTAGGAATTTTCTTTATGGATCAACTCTAGCATTATAATTCTACTATGTTTGAAGCTCTCTAAATGATGAGCTCTAGGCTTGGTTTTATAGGCTTCAAATCACTTGGAATGGGTTAAATTGGAACTTTGGTTGAGTTTGGCATATTCCTAGGATATTCTTTTGATATTTTCCAAAAGTGAAAACTCATAAAAGGTAATGATTAAATTTTAAGATGCTCTTGATATTTGAATTTTCCTTTTGATAATTGATTTAATTGATCATTGATTAATTTAATTAGGACTTGACTAGGGTTTGATTTGATTTAACATGTTAATTAATCCTTTTTAGAATTTAGAACATTTTTGAATGATTTTGAATTAATTGATGGTGCATTTATTTAATTTAATTTACTAATAGGCCAAATTAATATATTGCATGGTTATAAAGCTAAATTTGAGACATTTAGAAAATCTTATGCTAAATAGTCAATGGTTGGTAAGAATTGGTGTAAAGTTGGATAAGAATCCATTGGTGGCCAAATTTAGGTGTCTATAGTTTTTCCATATTTAGGAAGTCCATAGTAACATCTTCTCAAATAAAAAAAATTATTTTATACTTATGAATTTAATGGTGATGACTGAACTATAATTTTCCCCTTGAGTGAATGGTTGGCAAAGGATTTTGAAAATGGTTCCTCAAAAGAAAGAAAATAATGGTTCAAATAAAATAAAATAATGGGGTGATAACACAATGATTTGTTCAAAATTGGTCAAAATCACTAAGAATGTAAGTGAGACAATGTTTAATGGTTTACCCAAAGGAAGTTATAAGCATTTTACCCCAATAGTGGTAACATGGTATGATAACTTAATTATTTTACCAAAGGTGGTTATAATCATTGATAAGATGGGTTTGTCTTAGTTAGGATAGAAAAAAATGATAATAACATGCCCATATTGGGAATAAGAAAGTAGATTGGTGATAACACAATGATTTGCCTAAATGTGGTTAGAATCATTGAGAGTTATAGGTGGGATGGTGTACAATGATTTTCCCATAAGTGGTTATAGTAATTGGAACATGATTATGGAAAACATGATTGATTGGTTGATGATGATGATAATTTTACACAAAGGGTAATGATGAATTAAAACAACCTGCTAGTAGGGAGATGATCATCTGAACTAACAAAGGTTGAATTTTTTTCATTATTTAATTACATTGTTTGGGATATGATTGGGATTAAAATGGGATAATTATGATGTTGAGGTCAAGGAGATGTTGATAATGCCATTGTTGAATAGAATTTCTAAAGTTGATTTTTGTTGTAAGATGTGATGGTAGGCATCATGATAAAACACCATGAGAATTGGGCTAAAATATGCATAAGGATTGACTCTCGAGATCTAATATGTAAGTGAAAATAATGCTCTATTTATAATAATGATGTTTACAATTTAGACGTATGAATATGGATGGATTCAAGTGTAAATGTACAAGGAATCACCTAATGAATGCATATACATTGAATCAAGGAAACAATGTTGAAAGTAAATAAATACACACACAAAAAAACAAATAAGAAAAGAAACAAATAATAGTTAGTCCTAATGGTTAGTAGAAACAACGTGATGGTTATTGTCCCTAGAAAATATGTGATAACTTAACAAACAAACAAGACAAGGGAAAAGAATAAAAGGAAGGGGGTGGCCAAGCTGTCTTTGTATGTGCTAGGAAATTAGATAATGCTTAAATAGTTCCATGGATGTAATATCTAACAAAAACTTTAGGCCCAATGTAGTACTCCAAAAAAATAGGAAGAAAATGATAATTGATGAAAAACAAATAGAATTGATATGATAAAAGAAATAATAATGGCCTTGAAAAATGGCAAGTGCATGGGAGAAAATGATAAAAAGAATGGGGAATATAAGTGACAAGTGATTTTATTGTGACTTAATAAGGGTTACCAGAATCCTTAAGGCAAAAAAGTGGTAAATGTTTTTATTTTTTCTAAACTATTTTACAAATGTTTTTAGAATTTTTGAATATCTCAACTCAATTGAGAATGATGAGATATTAAAAGGTTCAATCTCATAAAATGGCAAGAGTGTTACTTAGGTTTCTTGCACAATAGTGAGAGTGTGGCTTATGTTGCTCGTAAAATGGAAAGGGTGTGGCTTGGGTTGCTCCCAAAATGGTGAGAGTGTGGCTTAGGTTGCTCATAAAATGGTGAGAGCATGGCTTAGGTTGCTCATAAAATGATGAGAACATGGCTTAACTTTCTCATAAAATTTTGAGAGCATGGCTTAGGTTGCTCACAAAATGATGAGAGCATAGCTTAGCTTACTCAAAAAATGGTGAGAACATGGATTACGTTATTAACAAAATAGTGAGAGCATGGATTAGTTTACTCAAAAAATGACAAGAGAATGTCTTAGGTGTCTCTCAAAATATTGAGAGTGTGTCTTAGGTTGCTCATAGAATGATGATAGCATGGCTTAGGTTTCTTACAAAATGGAAAGAGTATGGCTTAGGGTGACTGAGCTAACCTCAACAAGTATCGATCATTACCTAAATAGTCCTAGGATGGGACCTCAAGTCACTATGGTTCTAACTTATAGTGGATGAATTTGATGAGAGTAGTATTTAATTCAAAAAAATAAGCATAGTTGGTATGATGACATAATATGAAATAGAAATGGCTAGTTGGTATGACAAGGCATAATAAATAAACGTTGCCTCTAGTTTGCCCATATGTGGTTATAAATAGTGATACAATGGTAGGAGTCAATGATACTAATTTACCTATAGGTGGTTATAATTAGTATCAAGATAATAAGAGATAATAAAACAAGAAATGAAGGATGAAACTACCAAACTATTGTATTATTGCTCCAAAATATTATCTCTATTTGGAATGCTTGAAAGAAATAATAATACTAAATTTTAATCCTTTTGTTAAAAAGTGTGAATGGAATGAAATGGAATGGAATCAAGGTCATAGGGCTAGGTAGAGATGACAAAATCAACTTGGTTGATGGGAAATGTATGTTAGAATGATACGTGATAGGATAATGGTACACTGGTAGGATGATAGGATAGTAAAATAGTATAGTACAAAGAAGAAGATTGATAAAATGATACATCTTGAAATGGTTATTATAGACAATACACCAAGTCATTCAAGCATAGTACCACTTGAGGTAGATAATGTTAATTGGATCATCAAGTTTTCTTCCAAGTAGTGTGACAAGACTATATGCTCTTATTCCATAGTTTGTCATAATGATTAAAGGACTTACCCAATTGGGTTTAAACTTGCCTTTATGATTATTTTTTGCCATGGTATTCTTTTGGTTATCTTTAAGGATAATATCACCAAGTTAAAATTCCCTATGTTTCATGCATTGATTGTAGTGGCCTTGAAGTCAGTTCTGATATGCTTGCATATTTTTGAATGTATTTCTGCACTTATCATCAAGTAGTTCAAAATCTTGTAGGTGATCTACATAGTAGTCATTTTCATCTAGGACATTCTTGAAAGAGATGCATAGAGAAGGTAACTTGACCTCAATGGTAATAATGGCCTAAGTATCATAAACAATTGAATATGGAGTGGTTCTTATGGGTTTATGGTGATTAGTATGGTTGCCTAAAGGGAAAAAAATATCTGAAGGTTCCAATCATGACTAGCATCATTGAAAATCCTTTTTAGG
Organism: Torreya grandis; assembly: GCA_037957365.1. NCBI lineage: Eukaryota > Viridiplantae > Streptophyta > Pinopsida > Cupressales > Taxaceae > Torreya > Torreya grandis. Next base: position 61,347 of record JARHVA010004306.1, read on the forward strand.
ATTTTAACAATTACTTTATTTGATGCTTCAACTTGGCCATTACCTTATGGGTAATATGTCATAGAAAAATGTTGTTTAATTTTATACTTCATTCATAGCTTTTTGACATCCTTGTTTTTTAATGATCCACCATTATTAGATAATATTTGAGGGGATACCATAGTGGTAAATGAGATGGTGAAAAATCAACTTGGAAATTTGCTTTCGAATCAAGTAAGTGAGTGATATAGCTTCAACCTACTCACTAAAATATCTAGTGGTGGTAGTTATATGTTTATGGTAATCAGATGAGGTGGGATTGATCTTCCCAATGATGTCAAGGACTAATGTAGCAAATAGCCATGGTGTTAACATTGGTTTCATATTCTTGGTTAAGGCATGAATTAGATTATCATGTTATTGACACTTGTCACACTTATTTACATAAGAATCTACATTTATGTCTATCATGGGCCAATAATAATTAGTATGCAAGAGTATTTTTAGATAAAATTACCCTATTGGTATGGGCTCTACATACTCCCTAATGAGCTTCTCATAACACTACTATAGATTATACTAAAATTAAATAATGAAGCAAAGTTCCATTAAAACTATGGCAGTAAAAGGTTTATTTAAATAATGTATAATGGGTGTTTTGGTAATTGAATGCTTTAGATTGATTTTAAGATAGGTTAGGCAGTATAATTTTGGAGTGGAGGTAGTTGTCAAGGTCTGAGTACTAAATAGAGCTAAGATCAACACTATCAAAAATCGTTTCAATGGTTGAAGTTTCATGAGCTAGTGCTAACAAATTCTCGATGAGGAATTGATACTCTTTAGCCATGTCTATTTGGAAAATAAGAGATCCAAGAGTATCCATAACATCTATGTTTCTATTACTTGCCCTTGGTATATATTCAAATTAAATGTCAATAATTTGTTGCTTGAGAATATCAACCATGGCCTTATATGGAACCAACTTGTCATCTTTGGTTTGAAAGTAGTCTGTCACTTGATTGATGATTAACTAAGAATAACCATAAACCTTGATATGAGATATGTTCCATTATACTAATTGTTGAAGTCGTACAACAAGTGCTTCATATTTGGTCATGTTGTTGGTACAAAGAAAGCTGATCCTAAAAAATTTAGGGATTACATCCCCTTATGGTGTAATAAACAAAAGGCCTAACCCTAATCCATGTGTAGTAAATGATCCATCAAAATATAGATTATAGTGTTGATCCATAAGAGGTGTGTCAATAATAGTCATTATGGATTCATCAAAAAATTGGAATGTGAGCATCTCTGTATGAGTAAGGGGTGCTTCAACAAGCTGATCTACAAGAACTTTCCCCTTAATGGCTTTTTCGTTGACATATTCAATGTCAAACTCACTTAGAAGAATGATCCACTTGGCCATGTGGCCTTATAAAGATATTTTAGATAGTATATACTTGAGCAGATTTACATTTAAAATAACCATGGTCTTATGGTTTAACATGTAATGGCATAGTTTTTGAGCTATAAAGACCATGGCTAAACAAGTTTTTTTGGTGGGTGTATAATTATGTTCATACATGAACAGTGTATAACCTAAGTAATACACAACATGTTCTTTTCCATTATCATCATTTTGATCCAAAATTACACCCAAGGCATTATCATTACCTAAAAAATACAATAGGAATGGCTTTCCCATCAAAGAGGTGACAAAAAAGGTGCATTTGCTAGATAGTCCTTTACCTATTAAAAAGCTATTTGGTAGTGATCATCCCAATGAAATGTTAATCCCTTATTTAGAATATGTGTAAAAGGATAGAATTTATTAGACAAATATGATATGAATCATCAGATAGACTAGATATTACCTTGTAAACTATAGATCTTCTTCAAATTAATTAGTGGTGGCATCTCTATTATGTCTTGGACTTTGGCTGGATCAACTTCAATGCCTCGATGAGACATAATGAATCCTAGTAATTTTCTTAAGTTGAATCCAAAGACACACTTCTTAGGAGTAAGTTTGACTTTTTACTCATGTAGTCTTTAAAATATTCTACGTAGCACTATTGGATGATCAACCCTAGTCTTTGATTTGCCAAAAATGTCATTAACATAGTATTCAATAATGGCATATATCATATCATGAAATATGGTAGTTATGGCTCTGTGATATGTGTCCCCTACATTTTTAAGACCAAAAAACATAACCTAATAACAAAATATTTCCCATGGAGTAGTGAATGTTATTTTGTGTTGGTCTTATAATGTTATCCTTATCTGGTTGTACCCTTAAAAGTTGTCCATTAATGAAAGTATTTCATAATCTACTATGGATTTGACTATCATGTCAATATTTGGAAATGGAAAATCATCCTTAGGGAAATATTTATTTATATTGCAAAAATTAGTACAAATTTTGATTTCTTCTATCTTTTTGCTAATTGGCAGAATATTGGAGATCCACTCTAAATAGTCAATCAACCAAATATATCATTATTCTAAGAGTTTTTATAACTCCTTCACTACTACAACAATTTAAAGATACATCTTACATAAATTTTTTTTATTAGTTTGGTATTATGATTTACCAGAAGGTGGTAAATAACCAAGGTAGGGTCTAAATCGAGCATGCCAGAATATGCCCATGCAAATATGTTAATAAGTTTCCTTAAATGGGTTGTAAAAATTTCAAGCTCCTTCTCAATAAGGGACACACCTAGCTTGATCCACTTTGGGTCATCTAGGGACCCGATGTTCACCTTTGTTGTGTTCTCCACTAAAAGGGTTGAACCATCTTTAAGGATAGTGGCCAATGATTTGAACTTATTGGTAATGTTACAGTCCTCTATTAGGACTTGTTCTTTGAGATCTCATAGGCATGATGAATCAAAATCACTGAATGGGAGATATGGCCATGTAACAAAGACCATTGGAAACTCTTGAATGATTCAATCAAAATATTATTATTCTTCACAACTAAACTCATACTCATATAAAAGTTCATCATTAGTGGTCTCCTAATCTATGGTTGAAGAAGGTTGAACACCCCCATCTAACGGTTCCTAAAATAGGTTTTCACCACTAGAATGGCCTTTTTCTTAATTTTTCCTTGGTCATAAATTGCTTAAAAAAGGTTTTCAATTTAGGACATCAATGTTTTATTTATTTTCTTTTGTTAAGGGTGTTCACCCACTCTCCAAAATAGGTCTTTCCAACTTGATTGAGAACCCTAATTTATGGTCCCCTAATAGAAAATTGTATTTAAGGCCTAGAAAATTAAAAAATGCCTCATCATTTGGAAACTCATCAATTGGCATGTTGGATTATTGTTGGTCCCAATATATCAATTGAGGATAATATAATGGTAGTGGGTTGTGATGAATGATTGGTCTAAGGATACAAATGGAATGAGGGTTTAAAAATTTAGTCTCAAATAAGTCATGAAAAAGGTTATCATCAAACTTTGGTTTGTTACTAAAATCATCATCAGTAGTTGATGGTGATGGAACACAATTAAGGTATATGGGGCCAACCCTAGGTGGTATAAATCTAATTCCATAGGGACCTTTGTATCTAGTCAAGAAAATTGGATCATGTGTTCCTTGTTGATTTACTTTGAGGCTACCTCCTTAATAGTATTCATTCTTAATGATACTATTAGGAATAGGATACTTTGAATTCTCATAACAATCATCTTGTTTTTCATTATACAACTATGATTCATCTCATTCAAGAGGGTCTTATTTTAGGCTAGATATTGGTATAAATGTGATGACTCCTAGGCTATAATTTTTACCTTTAAATTTTTTTAGCCATTCTAGTTGAATTAACTTGACTTTATGTCTTCCAAAGGACTTTATATTCTATGGAAGGTATGCATTGTGAAATGTTTCATGGGTCAAATACTCTCCTAGGGTATTAGCCTAGATGGTATAATAATTAGATATTTTATAAGGTGGTATGTGGGAAAGGAAATCAAGGGTATTAGGATCAATGTAGCTATCCTCTATAAAATAAAGGAGTATTACCTTTCCCTTATCCTATTTGGCCATTGGATTCATGCCAAAATGATAGTTATTGCTCTTGAACTCAGCCTCTAGGTGTTTGTAATGTTCGTATGGATCCAAATGTCCCAGTATACAAACTTCTATTCTTGAGTGGGATAACTTGATAGATTTGTGCATCATTGATGGGATGGTATGGATTTAATTTAACCAAGGTCTACCCAAAAGCATATTTTATGACAAATTGAAATCTAACACATGGTAAAGTGTATCATGTGTTAAAGGATCAAGGGTAATTGACATACATATGGTGATTTGTGACTCTTGTTCTTCATTATTATAGGATTTGATGGTTATAATTTTTTCTTGAAGATATATCATTATGTACCTAAGAAGCTTGATGAGTTTTAAAGACACAATGTTTAGACCCGATCCATTATATATAAGGACATGTTTCACTTTGTGCTACTTTATACAAACCTCTTGTATAAGGGGTTGTTATATGATAGGCCAAGGGATGACATATTAGTTTGGTTGAAAGTGACTTGTTGGGTTGGAGCTAGGTGTGAAACCAAAATTTAAAATATATCATGGGATATGTCATTTGAATAATGGACTAGCTAAAAAAATCATTTAGGATGTTTTTATGGATTGTTGATGTACATAAAAAATTTAAAATAGAGATCTATGCTAGAATCTTTTGCAATTGTTCCACAATGTCAAACTTATTTTCGTGGTTAGTGTTAAATGGATTGTTCTAAGGTACAATGGCTAGTTAGGTGATGGGTGAAGTGACAGATGGATATGGTCTTAGGATGGTAATCTTTAACCTCTAAGTTATGATTACATAATCAAGATTAGATATAAGACCATGATTTCTAATAAATGATGATGATGGTGGGGGACTAGATAGGATAAATCTCATTTACTAGTGCACTTGTGTGTGGTCACAAGGCAATGATGAGTTATTGGTATAGAGTCCAAAATTAGTAATCCTTACTTGATAGTATGCTTATATGCAATCCCATGTCAAGGAAGGATTATCAATGTGAGTTGCTGAATTAGTATTATTTAGCAAAGGTCTTGATTAATTGGTATTTAGTCTTGGATTGATTGAGATGGTGTTAATATGACCTCCTAAAATATGACCTATAACCCTATTTTAGTGATGTGTAACTACATGATAGGTCTATTGGTTGTTACCATTCTAACCTTATGTTGTCCATGGTTCAGACACTATTGGTAATTTGGTTTATTCTATTAGTTTAGCCTTAGTTATTAAAACTATTGTTGGTGGTGTTGCATTGGATGTTGTTATTATTGTTACTAATGTAGTTGGTTGTTATGCTATGGTAAAGTGTTTTGAAACATTCCAAGGTTCTAATTGGAAGTGGAAGCACCACCATCTAAAGTTATTTCCCCATTCTCTAACATATTTTGAATCAAATGTTTAATTTACACACAATAGAGTAAATTACATCTATTAACCCCATGATATTCATAGAATTAATTTTGGTGGTACTAATTGGGATAAGGAATTCCCTTAGGATAATGTTTTTATAAAGGCTAGATAGTTAGATTAGCGGTAGTGAGCTTACGAAACATAGATTTAATAAGTTTTCCAAGGTCACTAAAAATGTGATGAGTAGGCACTATTCTCCTTTAGATTAGTAGTAGTGAGCTTATGAAACATATATTTAATAAGTTTTCAAAGGTCACTAAAAATGTGATGAGTAGGCACTATTCTCCTTAAAGGAGGATTTTGCAATGGTAAAGGCTGTTGGATTTTTTGCATAGGCCAGGGCTTTTGCACTTGTTGCATTTGTTGAAAAGGTTATGGGTTAGGCATAATTTGTAATGTTGTGTAGGATGAGAACATGGTATTTACACTATTTGGACATGACATGACTTAGTTATTCCATTTCTCAAAATGTTCTTTTATAGTTAAACTACTTTGGTCTATCATTGTTATTGTCCTATGCCAATTGTGATTCTTGTTCTTGAACTTGATATTGGTTTTGGCCATTTCCTTGATTGGTAGCTTGATTTTGATTTGATGAATTAATCTTGATTATCCCTTTATTAATAAAGGCTCACTCAGTAAAAAAAACTTTGTCAATGATCTATTTAAAGGTATGTGCACACTATAGTTATAGATGATAAGATAGCTCACTAATTATTGGTAAACATAGCGGCTAGTTATTTGTATAGTAAATAGTGGGTAAATCAGTTTTCAATGGCTCTCCACTTTAGATAACTTGCAAAACTTTCACCAATGTTTTTCTTAGCTTGCATCAAATTGACCAATGAAATCTCATGATCAATATTATATTAAAAGTGTTACATAAACATGATTGAAATATTATCAAAATTAGATATTGAATTCTTGGGAAACTTAAAAAACCACTCCAAGGCTTGTCATAATAGACTCCTTGGGAGCAATAATAAAATTTATGTGTCTATATTCCACTGGTTGGCATGAAACAAAGAAATTAGTCAAATGAGCGTTGGCTTCACCTTTCCCCTTGTATTTGTCAAATTTTAGTGGTTCATACCCTAGAGGAAATGGTATCTATAAGTACTCCATGTTAAATAAATAAAAATGCACATCATCCAACTTAAATTTTTTTGTTTGTTTCCCAACATGGATGGTAGTAATTACATCCTTCATCTATTACAATTCTTAGGATAGGAAACTAGAGGGAACATTATTTTGAGGTGGAATATTGGCCTGATTAGATGGTTGAGCAATCATAAGTGGATCACTTTAACTAGGGTATGATGTAGGTATTTATTGGGGTATGTTGGTTTGGTTGGGAAAAAAACCAGGAATATGCATATGTGGATTAGACTATAATTATTGAAATTACTTTTATGATTGTGCAATATTCTAATTAGGGTTGGATATGTGGGCTTGATTTTGAGGATTTTTATGTTGGGACGGAGGGATATGGATATATTGTACCTATTGAGGGGTTACTTCTGAACCAATAACCTATCTTTGTACTAGTGACATGTTCTACATAAAAGGCAAGGGTTTCCTAATCAGTACTTGAGGAATATTAGAACCTCTTTATTATGCAAATCCCAATTGAGAAGTGGATGCATATTGGAGATTTGAGATTTTTTGTTGACCAATATTTTGACTTTATTGATTAGACATTATTTTTATTTAAATTGGTATATTGGTCAATGAGAAAAGAGGTATGTTCATTGCTACCTAATGAGGAGGAACATTGGTTTCCCCCTATTGAGGGGGAAATATGTTTTACCTTAGATATAATGGTATGTTTGGTTATTCTTTTTTTTGTGGAATACCACTCATTACCTATTAGGGAGGAGTAGGATTCATCACATTTTGTTGTTGAGGCATGGCATTGGTTATTAGCTGGTTACCTAATCTTATTGGTTGAGTACTTAAAGAAAAAGTTGGTTGAGGATTAGTGGAAGAAGCTAGTTGAGCTTGGGAAGAAAAAATTCCTACTCCCTATTTGGAGAATAACTCATGGTGTTAACTAAAGGTACACTTATTTCTAGACTAGTTATTTGTGTACTTACACCACTTTGATTTGGATTGGATATCACTTGCCCATTATCCACTATATTTTGATCAATAATCTACATAAAAGTAAAATCCACCCCTTTAATGATTATAATATGAAACAAATTATTGACCGATGTGTGTGGCATGAATGAGTCTACACCTTGATTATCTTGACTAGTAAATTATATTAACACTCTTGTTGAAGGAACTAAATATATGAGAGGCCTATTTGACATGGTCACCTAGTTAAAAGTGCATGCTAGGTTAAATTATTTTTGGTATGCTATTTGCATTTATACAAAGTGATCCTCCATGAGTTATTTGCCTTTGAGAATCAAACTAAGGTCTTGATGTGTCATTTGGACTAAAGCTAAAGGATTTGTAGAAGAAGCCTATTGCTTATAAATTATGTTATGAGGCATTCTTATTAATATTTAAAAAATTCATGGGGGAAGTCTACTATAAACTTGGCCCTTAATTATATAGCTCTAACCATAATTTTTTCTTTGTTTTCCAACAAGTGATGGTCAAAGAGATAAGGATTATACATAGATGGTGTCATAGCTTAGTATGGTTTTTGAGGAACTAGTTTCTCAACTTTAGGCATCAAAGTTAAATATTTATATGTTTGTTCTTGATCTTTCTCTGAGTATGGAGGCATGTTTACCAAGTAATGAGCCAATAGGTCTTAGATTTTTATCCTTGTTTAAGTGCTATAACATGGATAAATATCCATCTCATAAGCAACATTATTTGTATAAGAGTCTTGAACCATTTATTCTTATGTGACTACATTACTAAATCCTAGATTGTACATGAGGCCATTATTAGTGTAGGAAGATATGTTGGGATCCATAGAAAATGTTTTGTGACAAAAAGGGCATAGAGTTCTACAAACTCAAAAAAATCAATGTCTAAAAAGAAGTTCAAACTTGGTCTAACTTGGTCAAAAATATGGATATGTATATCTAAAAATATTGATGCAATGACCTATGATAAAATAAGAAGACATCAAGTATCTAACATTACATGTCTCACACAACAAGGTCAAGTAGATGGACTGAAAATCAAAGTGCAAAATTCTAGGTCAAAGTGTTTCAAATCAGTTTAGTATAGGAAAAACAAAAGTTACTAGGTCTTTTGGCCAAACACAACATCAAAGTCTAGGCTCAAACAAAGCATGTGCTAGGAATTTTTGTCAAACAACATCAAAAGTGAGAATTCAAAATATGAGATATTTAATCTAACAGATTTGAAACACTTCTAACAAAAATTAGGTATTTGAATCTTGGACATAAACTTAATCAATAAGTATGAGGTATGAAACAAAATGAAGTTGGAGATAGTTTATTTTCTCCTAGATAAAATTATTACCAAATTATTTTGATTGATAATCTAGACAAAGGTGAATGATAAACCATGTTAGACAAAGGCTCTAAAATAAAAATCAAAATGGTTAGAACTTTGAAACAACTTAGACTCTACGAGAATGGGCCTAGGAAACAAGTTTCAAAATAATTTGAGCAGTGTAACCACACTAAAATTATCAAAATGTATGACAAATGATTGTTTCAATACTTTAAAGTAAAAAATGTTTCAACACAATTATGGTAGTGTAACACTACCCTCCTTAACTCAAATGATACACACACACAAAGTTTGACAAATATCTAATGCAAAAGTTTGTTATTAAATGGACATAGGTAAAAAGATAAATAGGATGGGTAGTAAAAAATGTGGTCTAGGAATCAAAGCATGAGTGATATATAAGATGACTTGAGTCCTACAAAATGATGATAATGATGTTGAGTTTGAAAAAACAATCCTCAATTCAAATTGAAAATTGAACACAAGTTAAAACAAGTCAAGTACAAAGTGGTGAACTTAATTTAACACATCAACCTTTAAAACTTAGAAGAGTCTAATTTAAAATTTAAACTATTAATGGTGGACTTAAAGAAATGTGGAAAAAAGTCTAGACTCAAATGGGAAGCATAACTATGCCAAATTGGAAGATATGACACAAAGTGTATGATGATGACTTTGAATAAGGAAAATATATTTTTCACTTAGGTAACATAATGCCTATTTTTAAAAATAAATTTGGGGAAAATGTGTTTGGTTATGTCATATTTGTTAACACCAAGTTTTCACTCAACACAAAAATCAAGTGATCTAAGATAAAGACAACCAACTAACTAATCATGTTAAGTCCTAAAATAACAAGGTATGGTAAATTGGGGTTTACTAAACTATAAATTTTTCAAACTTTTCTATATGTATCAGATATACAAGACTTTCATGTAAAAATGAAAGAAAATAAACATGTCAATTGGGTATATGGCACTTGGCTTATTGTAAAAAGGTATTACCCTTTTTACAACCACTACATCTGTCACTCACTCAGTTTAGTGTGATGTCAAATGTGCTCATATGTCTTGGGCTTAGCCCTAGTGTTATGAGAAGGTTTAACTACTAAAACCTATGATTCGAATGGGGTTATCTTAATTTATATACCCCCCATGGAGAAGGGTTAAAGCTTTCATAAAGAACTTGTGGGAGGTAATGAAGCCCCCACACAAGACAAAATGCAATGAAAGTAAAAGACCAAGTAAAGTACTTTTAAAGGTTGTTTCTAAATCACCTAAGCCATGCAAGTCTTGGATAAACCCTTGAAAAATTCTCTTTATGCCTTTGGACTAAGACACTTTACAATGAAGTTAGCACTTTTCATCCCAAAATTTCCTTAGAGGGGATGGATGGGAGAGCATATATGCACAACTCCTTAACTACTCAAACAAATATAATCTAGGAAAATAATGATAACAATTTTTCAAAAAAAAGAAACTTTGAGTGTATTCAATTTTAAAAAACTAAATGAAATGTGTCGTGATCTTCTTTAACCCCTTGGCTTTAAGTTGTGAACTTTGAAAGAACAATTAAAACATTTAACACAAACATGTAAAACATTAAAAAAAAAAAAATTGAAATGCCCAATTCATTTTAAAATATCCCAAAAGAAATGTGAATGAACTAATTAATCTTGTTTTGAGGATTTTTTCAATAGGCCCTGCAATAAAAGGGTCCACACTTTGTCTAGATTTGAAGCTTATTTATCAAATGAGACAAGTAATCTTGAAGGGAAAAATATGTTGACTTGAAGGCAAAACCTCAAGAAATAAAACATGTTAGCTTAGGAAAAGGTTAAAATATATATATATATATATATATATATATATATATATATAAAATTAAACCTATGAAACATTCAAACAACAAGTTATAAGGTTAAAATAAATAAAATCAATGCATAAAACATAAAAATATGCAGTTAGTATTTTAACCATAATGTTTACAATATGAATATTTTTATCAAAAGATTTATAATTTTTTTTAATAACTCCAAGGTTCACTTATATAAAAAAAATTAGGTCAAAAAAGTAAATAAAAAAAATTATTAGCTATTTAATAGCTATTTTTAAAAGAAAATTAGAAAATAAAAAGTGACAGTCGCTAAACAAGTCATAACTTATAAACTACAAATTACATTTTAATAAATTTTTGAGAGAATTAGGATGAAAAAAGTAAAAAAAAATATCAAAAATTTATAAAAATTAGTAAACATAATAATAATAAAATCTATTTTAACAACCATTTTTTTTCAAATATGTGGGGTGTGCAATTGTGTCCCACTAAGCATGCCATTTATGATCAAGGAATTTGACAAAGAGAGGAGGTTACATCAAGTGTTAGTCAATAAAACCATGAAATAGACACACTAACATACTAACATATATAATCCTAGATCTTAGGGGGAGCTTAATGAACAAAATAACAATTGAAAATCCAACTAAAATGTAAAGAACAACAATCTTTATGTTCCTTGAGAGCTCCAAATTATTTTCTCATTAGCTTTCTTAGATTGTGCTCAAAAGGTATTTATCAATGGGGATTTGATAGGTCAATCTCCTCTTGGCACCATACTTGGCTTGGCTTGGTTTTATTTTGACATTATAACACTATGCATTTGCTTTGTAGATCAACTCCAACATTATAACTCTACTAGGTTTCAAGTTCTCTAAATGAAGAGCTCTAGGCTTGATTTTATAGGTTTAAAATAACTTGGAATGGGTTGAATTGGAACCTTAGTTGATTTTATTAAATTTTATTGAGTTTGGCATATTCTTTATATATTTTTCAAAAGTGACAACTCACAAAAGGTAATGATTAGCTTTTAAGATGCTTTTGCTATTTGAATTTTATTTTTGATAATTGATTTAATTGATCATGGATTCATTCAATTAGGAATTTATTTTATTTAACATGGTAATTAATCCTTTTTAGGCTTTTGAATGATTTTGAATTAATTGATGGTGCATTGTTTTAATTTAATTTATTAAAGGGCCAAATAGATTTATTGCATGGTTATAAAGCTAAATTTGAAACATTTAAAAATTTGATGTTGGATGGTGTTGATGGTTGGATAATCTTGCTCTATCATTTCAATATGGATGATAGGAAAGGTTTTAGTTCTAGTACCATTTTTATATATTATGGGGCCCAAACTAATGGTATTGATAAAAAAATTTAGATGGGATGATATCAAAGTCTTTAGTCTTTGGGGAAAATGGTGTCGGTGAGGATGGAATATTGTTATCAATTGTGGTGATGGGTTTTGATGAGGTGGGTTCTTCTAGTAGTAAAAACCTAAGGTCAAATAACTCATGAGGTTTTTGAGTTTTTATAATGGGTAATTCATGAGGTCCTTATTCAGAAAGTCCAAGGAAAAACCCTTTCTAAGCATACATATAAAGGTAAGCTTTAGAAAATGTTGGTTTGTTGAGATAAGGGAAGTCAAAGGTGAATGGTTGGATAGATGAGGTAGTGGTGGGAGTGAGAAGTGGTTGAATCAGTCCCCCATATATGAAATTTGTTTTATTATTGGGGATCCCAAAAGTGTTGATGGTTCTAAGGCTAAAAGGTGATATTACCCAAGGGGGAGATGTTAAAATTTGGATTCTAAGGTGTCCTCTATGGGAATTTAGGAAGAAGGGATGGATTAGCTAGTTGAAGCTTAATCACTGTTGTGGGTAGGATTATTACTGGTTTGGGTTGGTAGTGAGGTAGTGTTGTTAGTCTTTGATTTTGAGTTGGATGAGGGAGGAATAAGAAGATCATTAGGCTGATATGTCATATTGAAAGAGGAAAAATGACTAGGGTTAGATTTTATGGTAGCAACTTGATCTTCATGTTTGAATTTGACACATCGATGTAAAGTATAAGGGACATAACTCATGGAATAGATCTAAGGGCATTCAAGTAACACATTATATTATAACTCACCCTTTATAATGTAAAATAGCTTAGGAATGGTGTGAATTATAATAAAATGTGTTACTCGAATGCCCTTGGATCCATGCCATGAGTTGTATCCCTTATACTTTACATCGATGTGTCAAATTTGAACATAAAGGTCAAGTTTTTAATATCAAATATAACCCTAGTAATTTTACCTATCATAATATGACATATTAGCCTAATGATGTTTTATATTCATACCTCATCCACCTCAAAATCAACTACTAACAACACTACCTCACCACCAACTAAAATTGACAACACTCTCACCCACAATAGTGATGAAGCTTCAACTAGCTCATTCAACACTAAAGCTAGTTGACCACCTAGTTTACTTAGTCCATTTATTAGTTTACTAAGTTAAATATTTAATTCACCCTTTTTAAACCAATTTTCCTTGAAACTTACAACTATTCATGGTTAGCCTAACCATCGATGGTTAGCCTACTTGTCGATGGTCAAGTCCTCCAAACCTACTTTAAAAGCATTACCAGTTGTATGAGATAAACATGAAACATTTAAGAAATTCCATTATGAAATGCAAACCAAATTTAAAGCATCATAATTAACAACTTTCTCCTCTACCCAGTTAGTAAATTCCTCCTACACATTTAGTAACTTCATCCTATAAATAGAGAGGAGGAGGAGGAGAAATAGATCTAGAGTCCATGAATTCATGTCTAAGCTATCTTGCATGTAGGTATCCAACATCACTTTAGCAAACAAGAAACATCAACAAAGATTTGAACCTCTATTGTAATCACTTTTAAAGGCCAAAGTATTGTCACTTTGGCCAAATTTCTTCACCCTTCTACCATCAAGTTATAGGTATCTCATGCTTTTTTTATTTGATCTATTTCATTTCTAACCTCCTTACCCTATACATACCTATCTTTATCTTATTTTCCATCCTTTAGATCCATAACATCTTTTTGTTTGACCAATTATCTAATCTATCGTTACTTTCTTGAACATTTACAAAATTTCACAAGTAATCATTAATGATTAGCCCAACCATTGATGATCACCTTAACCATTGACAACTAACCAATTGTTGACATTTATCCCAACTTCTGATGGTTCACCCAACTATCGATGGTCAGTATGGTAAAAAATAATAGAAAGTTATTTTCACCCCCTTGATCCCAACCAAACACTATTTTCTATGTTATTGCCTATTCATAGAAACTTTTATGATTATCTAAACTTGACCCAAATTATCTTAGCATGAGTATTGACCCACTTTCACTATATTTAGTCATGTTGTTTAACAACAAATTTAATTTCATCTAGTATTGCATGCATTTACTTTCACACTATTAAATGTAAGTTCTCTTTATTTTTATTTATATAAACTTAATTGTTATAAATAGTGGATTGATAACATCTTAACAAGCATAAGCTTCTTAAATCTAGCTCATGCTAGGTAGTCCACTCAACCATTCATCTAACACCCCATTTTTCTAGTGTTTTTTTATTTTAAGGTTGTTCCTTTCAAGCCAAAGAAGAGTTCTCACCATTGTTTGGATCACACACACACTTTATCAGGTATCCTTTTACACACCCTATTATTAGTTTCATTACTTACTTCAAAATTAATAAATAAGAAAAAATTAAGAGAAATATTTTGGCACATCTGGTGGGACCTAGAATCCCTTTTTCTTCTTTTATCCTATGATCCTTGAATGAAATCTAAAATTTCTTTTGGGCTTAAAATAAACCTTTTTCATACATTGATTTATTTATTATTTTAGTTCATCTAATAACTTAAAGGTAAAGTAATTAATCATATTTTTCACTCTTTTTATCACACACTTATCTAAACCACATAATCAATCAACATATCAAAACATACTTAAGACAAGAACTAACTAGGATTTTATCACCTAGTGGTAAACCTTACCCTTTCCTAGTAATCCTACTTGGAGGTCATTACGAAGGGGAAACCAACTTAGCTCTCTGGTTTAGTATAAACTCTAAAATTTAGTAAATTTTGGCTAAGCACCAACATCCCTATCACTATGTTGTGTGAAGTGAGGGGGTAGGCCCCAATACCAAGCCACATACTAAACTTAAATATAGATTTCTCTCTTGGACACCTAAACATAACCTAAAACTAGCCTTAGATTTCATCTTTAATACTTGATATACGAACCAAATTTCCTCTTCACACTCTCTAAGGCATAAGCCAAAAGTGATTTAAAAATAACCCTAGGTTGTTAAATGCACTTTAGTGTATGTTTGATTTCATTAATTTCTTCTCTTTTGTGTCATCTTTGTTTGAGGTTTGAGTTTCATCTTTTTATCTCTTATTTCCTCTCATGGCCTTTAGTAGACATTAATTGAGGAGTCAAACCAACCAAAAACCACCTTCTTCTTTTTCCATGGAATATACATCTGATGCTGAGGGTTCCCCTCATTTTTCTCTTAATCCTACCAGGCCTTTGATTATTATTGAGGGTGATTTGAATTTCACCACCTTCATTGATAACAACCCCATGGCTCTTCAGCATTACCTAAACACCTTATCTAATTCTACCCATTTTGGTTTAATTTCTCCTATGAATCCTCCCTATGGTATGCCTTCCCATCTTCTAGTAGTGACACCTCAACCCAACCTATGCTCACCCAAGCCTATTCTTATTCTAATATCCCACCTATTACCACTCCCCAGACTCCATCTAGCATCCCAACCAATAACCAAACACCTACTACCCCAACCAATACCTCAAACATTATGTCAACTTTACCTCTTGTTACCTATACTCCTTCTATCATGGGTGTATCTTCTAACCCTATTTTTACCATTATCCTTAGTTTAAACAACCCATCAATTTTTAACCCACTTTAGAGTTTGGTACTGTCCAAACGTCAAACACTTCCATCAATTAATGCTAGAGTTATGACCCATCAAAAACCAACAAGCACTTTCATAATTTTATTCCAATCTATATCCATACCACCATATAATAACCCAAACATACCACTAAACCAACCCATATCATTCCCCCAACAAGGACCCATGAAATCTTACCCATCTATTTCTAACCCACAAGGATACATACCACCTTTCACCCAACTATTTGTGCCAATCAATCCTTATGGGGAATTAACTCATCCCCTTATGACCATATACCAATATTTGGCTTCTTCAACACCTTCTATCACTTATCCATACACTACTACCACCTAACCTTAATAAAGCTTACCACCTAATTATGTATCTTCCCAACTTCAAAAGGATTTGTACAAGATGTTATTGGATAAAATGACTAACCTGGAGACATTTATCTCTATGTATCATAACCTTTTAACCTATGATAAAATATATAATGAACCCATCCATCTAGTCATATCTATGCATATCATCATTAACATGAATTACCTATTTTTTCAAGGTTTCAAGGTAAGGAAAACCCCCAATAACATTTGAGAGCATTTTGTCATTCGTGTTATTTGATTGTTTATGATGATGCTATCTTCCTTCATACCTTCCCAATGTCTTTATTAGGAACAAACCTTGATTGGTATAGTTATTTCACTAAGTACTCCATATTTTAATTCTTCCAATCAGCCCAAATCTTTTTAGATCACTTCTCATTAAATATATCTAAAATGTTTTCTGTTACTAACATTCATTCTATTAGGTAATTTGATGATGAATCAATTTCCAATTTCATATCCAGATGAAGAGGTCTCATCAACCAACTTTCTTTCTCCTTAGCCCAACTTGATTTTATTGAAATCTTCTCTTGGATTTTTGCCAGACATATTTCCCCACTCTTTAATTTCAAACTTTTTTAATTTTTGATGAGGCATTAACCATGGCATGTAAACTTGAAAACTAAGCCATTGATGAAGGGAAATTAAAAATATGGAACAAAAATTCTAGCTTTAAATCCAATGACCCTTCCTCCACCAAAACCACTAACCAATCCAATCATCCCAATACCAAGACAAAAGAATCTGCAAATGTAGTGGTCATAAAAACTACCCCACCACCAACTATCAACCAACCCCATCAAACTAATTCTTCCAACCCTTCCTATAAACAAAACTAAAACCAAAACCTAGCTCCTCCAAAATAATATAATACCATATGGGAGTTTTATGCTTTAGTTTTGGACAAACTTCTCAAAGATAACATCATCTATCTTACACCTATCAAACTATAGTAACAATGTTATACTTATTGGCCTGTGCCTAGTTAGTACAATGAGAATGACCATTATGCCTTTGACTGAGTTGTTGGGCATCACATCAATAGAAGCAATACCTTCAAAAGTCTAGTCTAAAGCTTAATTGATAGTGGATAACTTTAATTTAGTAATCTTAATTCACCTCCTAATTAGTCACATTGACATCTTTTGCAAACCTTTCATGCTTATTCCACCCATCACCCTAACAAAAAACCAGTCATCTCTCTCATGAGGCACATATAATCAACATTATTATTAATGACCCCATTATTGAGGAAACCACTATCACAACTACCTCTCCCTCCATTTCAATCATAGAAGTAGTAGACTCACCTTCAATTCCCTCAGATACCCAAATTAATGAATCAACCACCCCTCTCTCTTCACCTAATGAGACCTTAGCTTTCTCCATGTCTCCTTCAATTAAAACACAAAAGGATATAACCTTTGCTTTAACCATTTCTTCTTATTCCACTCCACCCATTGAAGTGGTAGAATTTCATTCCATTCCTTTAGAAACCCAAACAAAGGAAGAAACCATACCCATTCCTTCACTTGGAGACACTACCCCTACCTCCACCACTATAAAACCATCTATTCCTTCTTTAGAAAATATCCAACATGAGAAAGTTACCTCATCCACCCAACCACCAATTTTGGAACCTCCCATCAAGAACAAGGATGGAGGAACCATTCCATATTATCCACCTAGGGGCTTAATCTTTGAAACCAATGACCAAGGAATAAAACCTATCTACAATTCTTTTATAGACTAGTCCAAAGTCTAGAGTTCACTTCTCAACCCAACTTTGATAGATCCACCTTTTGGCATCATCTTGGTCTCCCTTACCAAAATAAATGTGAATCCTCAACCTCACTTGAATCCACCTTTAAACCCATTATTACCACTCCATCAAATACCTCTTCTTCTAAAGCCATAAGTGAACCATCCTAGCCACCTCCATGTACCATTTACAAATGACCTTATGCCTCCATTACCAAGCCTATCAAGAATCTAGGAATTCCTCCCACACCTAGTCAAACTCACCCCACTTTGAAGTTCGACTTAACTTCATCTAGTCGACTAAATAATCACCTAACTAAGCCAATTAAGAAGGTAGAGTTTACCAAACCTCAACCTTAAACTAGAAAAATACCACCTCCTTCCCATTTGCCTTCTATTTTTGGACCCCATCCTTCTACCATCCCAATTACCTATTCTTCTTATAGTAAACTATCCCCCTTTTTTCTATCTACACCTATCCCTTCCAAATCATCTAGTTCTCCTTCATTCTTAACTAACCTATCCACCTCTACTTTCCTACCTATATCCAACCCTTCATCATCTAAATATTCCACTTTTAAATCATTTACCCAAAAACCAACCATAACTAATCAATCCCAACCACCAACCAAAACCATTATACCACCAACAACTTTTAAGGTGAAAACTACTTCTAGGAAGGCTCCCATCCCTAAAACTATAAACCCATCACGTCCAACACCTTTGAAAGAATCCTATTAAACCATCCTATAGAGGTTATTCAAAACCTTTTCCATCATCTTACCACCTATCAAACCATTCTACCCCTCAAATACCAAACCCTCTTAGTTCAATGATAACTTAATATGTGCATACCATAAGACACTAAGACATGACACACAAAACTGTAAAGCTATCCAAACACTTATTCATAGAATATATACAAGGATGATCTATTATTATATGAACCTCTTTTACCTACATTACCAATCCAACCACCAACTCAACTTATCCAAAAGTTACCTACCCCCCACTCTCACCTAAGTGTGAAGAGGGGGAACTGAAGCAACCATCAAACACAACAAAATACCTTATCCACACTATTCATATGGTTACCTAATCATGGGAATAATAAAAGGATAAGGGAAAATCCAAAATATCCATTCCTTGGGCATACCCTTCAACCTCTCAACCTTCTAACCAAACCTA
Source organism: Torreya grandis (assembly GCA_037957365.1). Taxonomy (NCBI): domain Eukaryota; kingdom Viridiplantae; phylum Streptophyta; class Pinopsida; order Cupressales; family Taxaceae; genus Torreya; species Torreya grandis. The sequence goes on from JARHVA010004306.1 coordinate 80,412, forward strand.
AACACCTACACCTTCACCTATGCCACCACCAAAACCAAAGGTATCTATTTTGTTAGCCTCCCCCTCTAACCCTTCTGCATCCATCTAACATATCATGTTGAAATAACTTCACTAGACACCAATGAAAATGAGCCTTTATGAAATAGTCAACACCTCACCCCACCATTTTTAGGCACTGATAGAGGCTCTACAATCTATAGAAGTTCAAATAGATGACCCTCAACCTCTTGTAACTTTTATTGGATCCCTCCAATTTTCAACCTTTCTCACCTTTAAAGATGTGAAATACCACCTATTCATTCTAAGGATCCTAATCTTCCTAATTTCATCATTGTGTACATTAATCAAACCTACATCAAAAGGGTGATGATTGATGGAGGATATAGCATTAATATTATCTCCTTCCATGTTTATGACCAACTCTGGATACCCAAGAACATCATGTCAAAAAATGTAGTGGTTCTTTTCTCCTTCAATGAAACCATGGCCATTACCTTGAGGATAGTGGTCCTCCATATCCATTTAGGACCTCACACCATTCTTGAACTATTTTATGTTATATAGTGTGAGTTTTAATATAATGTGTTACTCAAATGCCGTTGGATCTATGCCATGAGTTATGCCCCTTCTACTTTACATTGATGTATGAAATTTAAGCATGAAGGTCAAGTTGTTATTGTCAAAGTTAATCCTAGTCCTTTTGCCTCTTACACATATCAACATAATGATGTTCTTACTCCTCCCTCATCCACATCACAATAAACTACTAACAACACTACATCACTACCAACCAAAAAGAGAAACACCCCTACCCATATCAATGATGAAGCCTTAACTAGCTCATCCATCCCTTCTTCCTAGATTCTTATAGAGGACCCCTTGGAATCCATGTTTTAACATCTTTCCCTTGGGTACTATCACCTTTTAGCCTTGGATACTTTCCTTACTTTGCAAGAGTATAAGAACCTCAAACATGACCCTTTGTATAATCCCAACATCAAAACCATCATTCCTTTTGAGCTCCCAAACAATAAAATAATTTTCATCTATGGGGTCCTTGATCAGCCACTTCTCACTCCCACCACTACCTCATCTATCCAATTATTCACCTCTAACTTCTCTTATCTCAATAAACTAGCCTTTTCCAAAGTTTACCTTTATAGGTGTGCTTGTAAAGGGCTTGGGCTTATCCTTTATGAACAAGGACCTCACAAAATACCCATAATCAAAAGTTAAAAACTTCATGAGTTATTTGGTCTTGAGTTTATACCACCATAAGAACCCACCTCACTAAAACCCATCACCACCATCGATGAGGATGTTCCATCCTCACCTACCCCACCTTCTCCAAAGACTAAAGAATTTCGTATCATCTCATCTAAATTTTTCTTGATCACTACTATTAGTTTGGGCCCCATGACTTATCAAAAGGTTAAACAAACCAAAACCCATCCTCTCATCCATCCTAAAATGATAGAGTGAGATTATCCTACCATCAACATCATCTGACATCAAGATGATGATTCTATTCTCACCTACCTTGGTGCAAGGGATTATTCTATCCATAAATAAATTACTCCTATGAACCAAACCATTCTAAATTAATCCACTATTGATGTTGACTTAGTTACTCAAGATAACCCTCATATCATCAAGATCAACTAATCCTTAAATTCTATGGAACAATAATATTACCCTTCTTTCCTTCATGACCATATCATAAAAATTTTCTTGGTCCTATCAAGATATGCCTATAATTTACCCTTATATTTCCCTCCTCAACATTTTCATCCATCCTAAGGTTAATTCAATGTCGTGAAAGATTTGTAGGATACATCCTTGCATATCCCTTCTTGTCAAATAAGAACTTTACCATCTCTTATCAATCAACATTATTTAGCCCATTGACTATCCAAAATGTGTTTCTAACATCATTCCCATTACCAAACCCATAGGGGGACTTCACCTCTACATCAAATTTCATGACCTTAACCTCACTTTCCTAAAGGATTACTTTCCTTTGCCAAATATTGACCAACTTGTTGATCTTACAGTTGGCCACAAGATGTTGTCTCTCATGGATGGTTTATCAAGATATAATCAGATCTTTATTGACCCAATAGATCAACATAAAACTTCCTTTATCACCCCATGTGGAACCTTCTACTATAGGGTCATACTATTTCATTTTAAAAATGTTGGAGCAACCTATCAACATGTAATGACCTACATTTTTCATGATCTCATCCATAAAATTGTAAAGGACTATGTGGATTATTTCCTTAGGAAATCCAAACATCATATGGATCACCTGGCCATTCCCATAATCATATTCAACCAACTAATCCATTATCACGTTAGGCTCAACCTCAAGAAATGTATTTTCGGGGTCTTATCTGAAAAGCTTCTTGGCTTTATCATCTCTCTTTGAGGAATAAAAATAGACCCCACCAAAGTTAGAGAAATATTGGAGATGCGTCCTCCTACTAACCTTAAGCAACTCCATAGCTTGTAGGGGAAGATCTAATCCATTTGTCACTTCATATCCTAGCTATCAAATAGATGTCAACTCTTTCACCATTTTTGAAATAAAGACACCTCTTTTAAGTGGACCAAGTACTATCAACAAGCCTTTGATTTAATCAAAAAGTACCTTATTTTTCTACCCATTATTATTCCTCCTAAAGAGGACCAACCCTTATACCTTTATATGTCCTCTATGGACCATTCCCTAAGGGTAATTCCCATTAATGATGATGAATAGAACAAAGAGCAGGTTTTTTACTACATTAGCCATATACTTATAGAATATTAGACTGGGTATACTCATTCTGAGTCCATCCATGAAAAAATGTCATCAAAACATCATTAACATAAGTCCATCCATCATATACATCATCATAATACATCATATCTATCACATGAACAAAATGTGAACAACAACAATCAATCTAGATATTCTCTCATGAGTAGTAGTCCTCATATCATCATCATAATCAGAATACATCAATACATAATAAACATCATAAAAAATTAAATGTCAACATGTAATCGGTATAATGAAATGTCATCAATATAATGAACATAATCAAATACATCATTAAGGAAATAAATGTCATAATGTATTCATATCTCTTTCACTCATATACATCTCACATCATTAACACATAAGGTGAAATCAAAACAATGTACATCCATGTCTACCAAACTCAACAAATCAAGCCCATTAGACACTAGTACCACTAGCCCCATCTACACCTACACCTACACATACACAACCATCTAGTGGTAGTTCCCTTGATATCCCCACCAATCCCACTATCAAGGCCCACTATCCTAGAGTAGTTACAGATAAACCACCTATAAAAGTAGCCTTATACTCTCCATACCACATCTCTAATGGTAAGTAAACTAGCACTATCACCTCATAATAGCTCAAATCCTAAATAATGTTTAAGTACCATGTCCTCAAAACTATGTTAAGTGGTCCTCTTACTACTATTGTGTCCACTCCTTCCCTTTACCTTAATGAATCTCTCTCTTATGTCACTAACCTAAGAGAGATCCTTAGCTGATCTCACTCTCCAGTCAAGGTGTCAACATAACCCTGTAAGGAAATAATCTAACCCTAAAAAGTGGTCACTTATCCCTGTAAGCTAGTAATCTAGGCCTAGGCAATAACCAATGCCACTACTACCTATCCGTCCTATGTTGGTGCCCTAATAGGATCCACATCCATGGGTTACCACTCCCCATCACCCCATCTAAAATAAACCACTATGTATCTAGCCTAGTGCCATGCTACATAACCATCTGTAATACCTATATTATCTATCATAGATCTTACTGATAGCTCTTTATAGTCTAGTATAACATCCTATGCCCATGGCTTAGGGAGATATAAATCTACATCCTCCCTCTTATATCTAGGTAAATTTGGTGGGATCCCATGCACCAATCCAAACTATCTCTGCAGTCACTTGAATGGGATAAGCTCTATTTCCCCATGCCATCTTTTATAAATCTAACACTAGCTCTATAAGGATAATGTGTGGTAGCTATACCTGAGCTACCTAGTTAAACCTACATATGTCCTCCATACTATGCGTCAAGCTACCAAACCCTCCAAAGTATCTTAGAACCACTCAATATCTTAGCCTCCACCACCTACACCTATCAATGCATAATTGTCACTCTATTTAGTATAGCCAATGAGAAATGGACCTTGGCTAAGTCCATCCCAGGGTTCCCTCATTGGCCTTAATACCCAAATGTGCTCATAAGTCTAGTAGTGGATCATGAAATTGTTGTTAATCCCATATCTCATATGAGCTTAGAAGGCCTAGATCTCTCTATAAATCTATAATAATAAGATCAAGGCTCACTAAAAACTAGTCTTCCCTAAAAACATATCCAACAAGATCCCTAAAAATTTGTATATTTTTTAATTTGGCACTATGAAGCAAGACACATCCATCATCATCATGGTGAGTAAACATCTATCTATATAATCCCTCTTGTATAAGGGCCTATAGCTAAGTCCACCTAAATGAAACTGATCATGTACCCAATCCATCCCATACATCAAATCTATATTATAGTTAATCTCCTTAATATCTATATGGTAAATTGGCTCCCCATGAATGGTTATCCATGTGATATGTTAAATTCCCTATAGGATAATCATCATCTCCCCCATTAGAAACAAAACTTTATTTTTGGTTGGGTCCTATCTCTTGATGAGGCTACAATCATACCCACATCTCATAGTAAATGCTAGTAATGAATCATTTTTCCTAGTCTGACTATCTCCATATATCTTCACTCCTCCATGATCATCATTTATCAAACCTTACCTAAGATTTGAGGGATCATGTCTCTTATCTGAATATGATTTCATGCTTGCATAATAATCACATTAGTAATGCATACTAGTTTTCCACATCCAAATAAGTACCACCATACACCTACCTTTTTCAACCTATTACAACCAAATCCATTGCATCTACTTTGCTTACTTCTATCCAAACCTATACCTCTATCTAAAACCAACCCTGAAATATCATTTTCACCACCTAATCACTTTTATTTACTAACCTCTACCCACCGGCCACTCGTCATATCTAAATATTTTGACATATCTTTAAGAATTTACCTAATTTAACACCTTTTACAACCTTTCAAACCACTCTTTAAAATAAGCATTAATCTCACTTTCAAAACTTTCAACACATACTTTAACCCAATTACCACTTTTAAAAACTATTATAAAATGTTCAAAACTTTCAACAAACTTTAAACCAATTACCACTTTTATGACCTATCTCAAAACTTTCCAAACTTTAAAAAACATTTGAACACTTGAAAATACTTTACCGACTTTCAAAGACCACAAACACTTTCCAACATTCATACATACTTTATGCACATTCAAAATTTCACATACAACATTTCATAAATTTTAACATTTCCCTTTTTTTTAAACATTTCAAACAATATGACCACTTTCAACTTTTACAACCACATCCTACAATTAAAAAAACACACATTCAAAAAAATTGACAAATTCCTTTCACAAGATTTCAATATACATTCCAATATTTTCCCCTTTTATTATTTTAAAAAAGATTTAAAACCATGAAAACTATTAAACACTCCAATAACACAACTTTAAAACATCTTCATAAACTTTAAAAACACCCACTTTTAATATATTCTCCCTAAACCCTTTAGCCATTGATAGTTCCTTCAACCATCGATGGTCCCTTTAGGATATTTTACCCCTGGTCCCTAACCACTGATGGTTGAGTCAAACCACTAATGGTTAATGTGTGTGATTAATGACGACATAAATTGAACCCTAGACATACCCAACCCTTTACCAACACACCCAAATGTAACAAAAAGCCTACCTAAGACTAATCTACACACTATTACCAACCTCTTCTTCCTTTCTAATCCCCATTTTCCCTGCTCATTTTCTCACTATCAATAAATCCTAAACTAGGGTATCATTTTATCAAAACCCATTTAAAACCCTAATAAAATAATAATTTCACCATATCCCTATCATCTTCACCTTCAAAACAACTAATTCACCCATCTTATCAAATTCAAAACATCACTTACCTCATTATATGATCATTAGTATGGTAGAATCCCATGTACCACTACCTTACCACATCTTCATCCACCTTATATCAAATTACACTCAATCAAGACTCAGACCCTCACTCACCCAATAAAACACCTACAACTTAGCAAGATCAATGCATAAACTAATAAAATGCATAAATTCACCAAGCACATACACTACTAAAATTCAAAATGTTGAAAATGATTTCACATTTTAACTTTTATTTTGTCTTTTTAAGGTTTTACTTGACCATCAATATTTAGGGTGAATATTAATGGTTGACCTTTGGGAAAACCCTAACCATCGATGGTTGGCATCCCACCCCTTTAAAAAAAATTAGGCACCCTACCTAGGTGATGCCATTTTTCGATATCACCTACTCTCCACCTAATCAAAATTTTCCATTTCCAAGATTATCCTCCTATGACTGACCTATTGACCATATTTACCTCAACATTATCCATTTAAAACCAAACTTTCACATGGTTTATGATGACTTTGACTCGATCATTTTGACCACACCAACCAACCTTACCATGTTGAAATTTTATAATTAACACCACCTTAATCATGACTAGACCATTTGTGTTGTTTTGTGGGAGCACTTCCTACCCTAAATACCTATGAACAATGTTGACCCTATCTAGATGACTTGATAGGATTGACCCAATCATCTATGACCAACACTATGGACTAGTTACCCTATCATATGTCTCCTTAGAACCTGGACTTATTTTTATCACCATTGGAAGCTTTAGTCTTTGCATGATCTTGACTATTACATTTAGTCACATTTTGTGTGTAAGTTTTTGCTTTAAATACCCAGCCCTTTTATGTCACCTACCTCATTATTCACTTCTTACCTTTTATCAAACCCTAACCTAACTTTGGTTTCACCTCATCGGCTCCCAATTTGAGGGGGAATACCTCCTCCCATACTCAAGGAAACTAGACCTTGAGTAATAATCTATTTCTTTTTACAACTTGTTAATCCAAATCTAGATAAAAAAAATGGAGTAAAATATAGACACTAAAAAAATACATAGTTTAAGATGTTAAAATGCCTTGAACTCTTACCTGACCCTAAATCTAGTTGACCACCTAGTTGACTTAGCCCTTTTATTAATTTACTTATTTAACTTTTTAATTTATCCTTTTTAAACCCATTTTCATTTAGACCTTCGACCATCGATGGTCATCCTAACCATAGATAGTTAACATGATCATTAATGGTTAGGTCCTTCAAGCCTACTTTAGAATCATTACTAGCTATATGAGATAAGCATGAAATATTTAACTTCTATTTTATGATTCAAACTAGCTTTAAAGAATCATAATTATAAAATTTCTCATTTATCTAATTAGTAACTTCTTTCACATTTAGTAACTTCATCCTATAAATGGAGAGAAGTAGGATGAGAAATGGATCTAGAATCTAGCAATTTGCATCCAAGCTATCTTATATGTAGGTATCCAGTGTCCCTTTAGCAAGTAGCATCAATAGAGACCTGAACCTCTATCAAAATCACTTTTAGAGGCTAAATTGCTATCACTCTATCCAAATTACTTCACCCTTCCACCATCAAGTTACATGTATCTCATGCTTGTTTTCTTTGATCTATTTCATTTCTAACCTCCTTACCCTATCCATACCTATCTTTATCTTATTTTCCATCTTTTAGATCCATAACATCCCTCTTCTTAACCAATTACCCAATCTATCATTACTTTTTTGAATGTTTCTAAAATTTCATAGGCAACCACTGATGGTTAGTACAACCACTAATGGTGACCTCAATTGATGATGGTTACCCAACCATCGATGATTAGCCCAACTGATGATGGTTCACCTAACCATTGATGGTCACTATGGTAGAAAATAACAAGTTATTTTCACCCCCTTAACCCCAAGTAAACCCTAATTTCTATGTTCCTTCCTATTTAGAGAGACTTTTTTGATTTTTTAAACCTGACCCCAACTAACATAGCATAAGTATTGACCCACTTTTACTATATTTAGTAATTTTTTAACAAACAATTTAATTTCATATATTATTTCATACATTTACTTTCACATTATTAAATAAAATCTATCTTTATTTTTATTTTTATCAACTTAATCATTATAAATAATAGATTGAAAACCTCCTTGTAAGCATACACTTCTTAGATCTAACTCATGCTAGGCGGTCAACTCAACCATCCATCTAATAACCCCCTTTTCTAGTGTCTTTCTTATGTACAAGTTATTCCTTTTAAGCCAAAGAGTATTTCTCACCATCATTTATATCATTCACGTAATTTATTAGGTGTCCCTTTACATGCCCTATTACTAGTTTCATTACTTACTTCTAAATTAATAAATGAGTAGAAAATAAGAGAAACAATTGGTAAGAATTGGTCTAAAGTTGGATAGGAAGCCATTTGTGGCAAAATTTATGGGTCTAAAAAGCATATAACCTTATCATTAGAGCTAATAGTGGACTAATACAAGATAGTAAGTTTCATCTAGAAGTATCCATACCTATGTTAATAAATATTTCTATTGATACCCTAAGTGTTTCTTAAATCCTTAGTGCAAATAAAAAGTCTAGAACTACCCCTAAGAAGGTAGAGGATACAATTAATTGGATGGTAAGATATGAGGCCTTAGATGATCAAACTATGAAATAAAATATATAGTATGGTGTTCATAAAAACCCATAATCCTATCCTCAGTAAGGGAAAAAGTTCCCACTTGAGAAATATGTTCAAGGTAGAGGTCAAGTACAACCTAACTTCAATAGGCCTGCCAATGCATATAACCCAACTTCCACCTCTAACATAAGAGCCATGGTACTGGTGAATAGTAATTTAGTCCATGGAGAAGAGTGGTAATAAGGTAAATTCATAGATGAAAATGAAGGTGGTGAGAAATATTTGGTTTCTCAAGGAGGACTCACTCCTCAGTTATTAGTAGAAGATGAATTTCTCATGTAATCAAATGAAGGATGATAGTCCTAAAAGGTGAAACTTGCAAAAATTTTAGTTAAAAATATATATTTTCTCAATAAAAATTATTTAGTTACAAAAAATAATATATAAAAGAGGAAGGCCTTGGGAAATTCTCATGGTGTTCATATAAGTTCAAATAGTCCTCCTACAAGGTAGAAAGGTGTGAGTCTAAGTATGATAGTCCTTACAACTTCTGCACCTATTTCAAATTAGAATATTGGAAGGGATACTTATAGTCTTCCAACACCTCAATATCAAGGATTTTATTTTCCTTTAATGACTCAAGAAAATGTGTGTAATCCTTCTTTGAGTATTGTGGATTATTTGAAGAGTGCTAAGTCATTTATGTCTCTTTAAGAAATGCTTTAGTTAGTAAAAAAGAGATCCTTCAAGATAAAATGTCTCAAATCCACCTCATCCCTCAACCATCAAGTCATGGTAATTTTTCTCTCACATATGATCCTAATCACATTTTTAAGCCTTCTTATAAATATGTAAATCCTCCACCCTTCTACCTCACAATTAATATTGGATACAAGCTTGTTCACAACTACATAATGGATAGTGAGTCCAGTACTTTAGTGATGCCAAAGGTTGTAGCTAATAAATTGGGTTTAAAATATGAACCATATAATAAGGGAGTGATTCATCTTGATGGGACACCATCTAAGTCAGTGTGACTTGTCAAAGGGTTTAGATTTTTCCTTCATGATTATCTAAGCTTCCCTATACTTCAATACATTATGGTTTATTTAATTTCTTGATCACTTTATTATCTACCTCTAAAGGGATTTCATAGCAAAGATAGGAGGATACCTCTTATCTAATTGGTGTTTCTTGTCCTTAAAGATAAGGTATGGATTAAAGGTAATTATTAGAACTCAACCACTAGCTAAATTTCATATTGAGCCCTATGTAGAAGCAAAATCTAATCTCAATTGCATAATTAATGATCAAGAGAAATATGTTGTGGATGATGGAACATACTCTAAGATTGAGGTCAAATCTAATTTTTTCTTAGATGAGTATGGTGTAGACACCTATGAACATGATCTATACACTTACTTTGAGCAAACTGGTATTGTCACATACATCATCTATGAGTGGACACATGAGAAATTTGAGGTAAGTATTGAACATTTTTTTCACAAAATAATGAGGGAAATCACATTATTCATATGTATGATGAATATAGTCTATAAATAATTATAGATAAACATGGTGATAAAGACAATGTTATCTTACTTGCAATTGATGGAGGAGTCTTTAAAGCTGAAAATCATGAAGAGCAAAATCATCTATGGAAAAGGTTTCATGACATAAGTCAAGACTTTGAGAAATTGAGTAATTATATTCCCTTTCCAAATAAGTGTGAACCTGATGGTCAAGTAGTTGATGAACCTAACAAGCATGAAGGGAAGTTTCTTATTAAACATGAATTTGAATGCCAAACCACTATCATAAAAGCTATAATCATGAAGGAACCTAATTAAGCCAAGGAAAAAGACTTTGTCATTGAAGAGCAGTCAGTACCTCAACCTAAGATTGAATCAATTTTAGTCTTGATGGAGTAGAAGGAATGTCAAACTTGATGGTCCTATAGATCAAGTACACCATATCCTATAAGAGGTCAATGTTAGGGAAACATTGATCACTCCCAAGTTATAGTTTAGGAAGGGTTAATTAGATATGATATAAATTAAATTAGATGCAAAGCCAAGTGATCCTCTTATAGGGCAGTATGGAATGTTTTTTAATACTTCAAGTAACACACTTGAAAATAGAATAATACCTAAGGATGTGAAGTCTTTAGACCATCCAAATAAGCAAGTTTTTGTTGAAAAGCATGCTTCACATGATGAATTGATTTCATGTAACAACAAGGATATAAGAGGTACCATATTTGACCATAGTTGAAGCATGGTGAGTTGATCTTTACCTCAAGTGTCTGAGGTCTTATACATATTAGGATAGGTATGTTTTACTTTTGTTGTTTGTGTTTCCCCTAAGTATTCTTGGGAACACAAGTGTGGTGTCTTATTTTGTGTGTTTATTTATATTTTTTTAATGTTGTTTTATAAGTAATTCCATGTCTAATTAGTTCATAGGTGATTTCATATCCTAATGTATAGGAGTAGGATACTAGTCTTTGGCATAGTTGGCTTACCACCCCTAGGAAATCACCAAGAATATTGATTAATTTGACCATAATTCAAATTAATTCAACCCATTATAGTTGAAAACTTGTTATATGGATCTATTAGGGTGTGATATGTGTACCATGGTTCACATGAGGTCATTTAATGTGTATTTATCCTTTACCATATTAATTTTTAGTCTTTACTTGGTTGTATGTCATCTAGGGTTCAGTTTTAGGTCATTTTTTGAGTTTTCAAAATTTATATAGAGAGATAAATGTTCAAAAGTGAAATTTAATTTCCCATATGTCATAATTTTTTAGATAAACTATTTTAATATTGAAAAAATGTAGGTATTATGTTGAAAATAATAAAATGTCTAAAAAGAGGCAACTTTCAATTGTTGTACGACCTTTATAGTAGTTTTCGCATGTGGGAGATATTCAAGAGTGTCTCTTAATATTCCCATAACTCATTTATATGTTTGGGTAGATTTTAAAAGATAAAAAATTGTGAAAAACCATTTTCCCTTTCCATTTCTCTCCTTTGCAAATAAACATGGTCAATTGATCTTTGCATGGTACGAATAGCAAGAGCTGAGCTAGAGAAATTAATTTTGAGGGATGATAGTAATCTCTGTTTAATTAAAATTAATGACAATATTTGTAGGTTTTATTTATTTTGATTCATTAACCATGGTTAATAAGGTGTAATCCTAATTTCTACCTACTCATCCCCATAGCCTTCAATTTTTATCCTCTATCCAGATTGATTTTTACAAACCAGTGGTTGTACATGATCCTGAGGAGTATGAACATCCTTATCACAAGTTTTTAAATTTATTTTCATGTGTGAAGGTGAATAAATTTATATAAACACTTTATCTTAATAGTGGAGGGCTTGACTAAAGCCTACAAGTAGTGTCTCACTTGTTGCAAAGATTATTTTCCTATTGATCTTTAAAAAAGGGCATATAATTGGTGTTTCTAACCTATAACAACATTATGGTTAGTTTTCCTACTATAGGTGTGTTCTAAAGATTGTTCTTGGTGGAGTGAAGAGACCAATACTTACATAGTCATTTTTTTGGTAGAATTTATATGAAATCAAAAAATGTATCATGTTTATAAATCAATCCTAACTTTGAGAAGATAGATCATACCATGCACTTCTGATTGGGGACACATTTACTAAGAATGAAAATGACTTATATAGGGATTTAGTGGACCTAATTAAGGGATATCTTATAATAATACATAGTGTTAGGGAGGGTTTTAAAGCCTCTAATCAAGAAAAATCACACAATAACCATAAGTGAGTCCTATGTTTTGAATAGCAAGTAAATCACATCTAATTTAGTTCTCACCATAGATTGTGTCATAATATGAGTGGTTAGTAAAAAAACAAAACATGTATAAGAGAATCTTAATTAAGATATGTATGATCAAAACCCTAATACATGGAAGAATAAGAGTAATATCATTCTAAGCCAAAAATTATACTACTTATATCTAGTAAAGAGAGGAGCAAATTTAGATAATACTTACCTAAATGATGAACCTGTCGAGAATCAATCTCTCCTTTGGCCAAAGGGGCTCTATAAGAGGTTATTGTAGTTTTTAAAGATCACTAAGAATGTCCAAAACATCCAATACATCTCCATAATACTATATTCTCCAAGTATAAACCCCAAGATAAGACTCCTCAACTAGAATTGTTGAAGAGTAGATTATAAAGAAGCACAAATGAATAGTAACTCTTTATTGCATATGAAATAATGAAGAAATGATCTTGTATATACAGGTGGATTTGACACTAAAACCTTATAAAAATCTTAGATAATAGGGTCAACCAAATCAACCTAGAATAATTTTGGACAATTATTCACTAGGTCATGAGCTAGGTCAGCCAAAAGCCAAACTAGTTCTTAAGTGAAAATTATCCAAAACTATACAGTGTCAAACTAGTTGACCTAGTACAACTAACTAACAAAAGGGGATTAAGGTGAGGAAAAGAAGAATGAAAATTGGAAAATATTGGAGGAGGATTGAAAAGAGGAGTAATATCTTAGGGAATGGTTTTAGGAGCTATTTGAATTGGTAATAATGTGGCAATAAAGGATAATAATCCTATGAAGTACCAATAGTCTACCCAACCCTTTCCTAGTATACCCTTTAAGGTGTTCACTTAGAGATATCAAGTCTAGATAGGTTCTTTCAAGATGTAAATCATCAATATTTGATAAAATTTTATAATATTGTGTATATAAATATGCCCCACTCAAAGCTCATCATGTGTTAGTAGGGTGTAATAGGGGATGGTGCTTTGTAAAAGAACATAAGAATGCATATTGTTGATGATAAAAAAAGTTGTGGTATCTTAAAACATAAAATAAACTAAATTAAATTATTGAAAGGGAATAAATAAAAAGTAAATGTGATACAACCTTGACTTACCTTTATTTTTGGATGGTTGTTTACTATGTTGTTAGTTTTGATTGTGTAGGGTGTAGAGACTACTTTTGGCAAACCCAAGCATACAAAACTAAAGAGAAAAATAAACATAGGAAATCCATAATAATTTGTGGTATGTGGATGGGATGTATTTGAAAATTTGGCAAGATGGGGTGACAATTTATATGTTAGACCAGATTACTAAGTCAAAAATAAGAGTAAATTAGGTAACTAAAAATCCAAGGCTACTAAAGACCGAAAAACTCAAACAAGTAAACCTTAGTAAGAAAGGCAAGCTCACGAAGTCAAACCAAGGATACATGTCAAAAAATGATGTTAATCAAGCATCAACATAAAATAAAAAATAAAATGGTAAAAAAATATTGATGAGTGAGTAGTAATAATCCTTATCTCGCTCAACAATGGAAAAAGGTATGGACTCATGTCCTCATAACAGAAGGGTTGTATAAAAATGATAAATGGTAAAAATAAGAAAAACAAGTCTAGTGATATAATTCTATGGTATAAAGAAATTAATCTAGAGTTTCCTCAAAAATGTGACTTTGCTCTAAGGATAGATAAAAATAAACCAAAGTAGTGCTATCATGTTTTTAAGAGGTGAAGAAGAAATGAATATAGAAGAAGGGAAAATAGATTTGGAATCACAATTTGCCTATCAAGGGGGGAAATGAAATGGGTGGAAGGGATAATGAAGGAACATCCAAGGTAGAGGAACTCTTTTATCAAATTCAAGACACTCAAATTAGTTTTGTCAAAACAAGAGGAATTTTCATCTTAAGAGATCTAAAAAACTTCTCTTAGCCACATAAGTGTTAGGTCAAAAAATGTAGTATATAGATCGTCCTTTGAAGGCTATATCAATGAAAATTAAAATGGACCTACCATCCCACAACATGTTACTTGTTCTTCAAGACCCCTTATAAAGATGTCAATCAACTACAGAGATTAGTTACTTGAATGATAATGTAGGTCACACCATAGAGTTTGTTGAATTCTCTTATTCCAATCTACGAGCATACCACATCCCAATGGACCTCGGCTCTATGTGAGGAAAATTATGGAGTTTGAGATTTGATTAGAGATAGCGGATGTTCTTGTAATCACATCTTTTGGTATGATTTTGAATTTTGATATTTGTATGTTGTTTTTATATATCATTGCCCTTTGTTTCAAATGATTTGGATTTTAAAAGTTTTGATGGATTTGTCCCTTCCTCCTCCATATAGATTTGGAAAACCAAACATGGGTGCTAAAGATGACTTTAATTTGAATAATTGGGACTTAGTTTCTAGGAGATAGAACTTTAGAGAGCATGGGGTCTAAGAGTCTCATAAATCTAGGTGAAATAAAATTACTATCTTGAATTTTTCCTTGTTTTGTCCAATATGGAATGAATAGAAAGGAAATCAAGAGGAATGACACAGAAAATTTTGAATTACATAAAATTGTAAAAAAATGTGATAAAGGGAAAAAAAGGGATACAATGATAGTAATGTGTGATTATTTATCATAAGAATGAGGGAAATGAAGGAAAACATGCTAACATGGATTGTTATGGAAATTCCATCTATCAAAAGAAGTAAAATCTAAGGTTGAGAATAAGGATAAAAAACTTCTCACCATTGCAAAACACATTATAGAAAAGTAATGATAAGATTCTAATTCTATGAGGAAGTCTAGGTCCTATCCATGGTCTTACACTATAACCCATAAAAGAAAAATCCATTAGGGTACCAAAAACTATGTGAAAATAAATGAGATAAAGAAAAGTATGGTATTTTGCACTGAAGGCTAGGTCCTATTTATGGTCTAACAATGTAACTCATAAAAGAGAAATCTAAGGGATGCCAAAAAGTGTGTAAAAAGAGTATGAAATAAAGAAGACTATGGTACATATTGAGGAAGACTAGGTCTTATCCATGGTTTTACAATACAACTCATGAGAGAAAGAGGAAACCAAAAGACCAAACAGGAAGGACTAAAGTTTTGTAAAGAAAGAGAACCACTGTAGAGGGAGATACCAATGTAATTAACCTACAAAAAGTGTTAGATAGATGTAGATAGAAATCATGAAAAGAAGGAAATGCTTAGGAAAATTACTTCTTAAGGAATTTCCATTAATGGGCTCTTTGAAGACATGGCCTTCATTAGTTTGAAGGTGATAGGTACCTAGATCAAGAATATCTTTGACTAAATAGGGGACCCACCATTTTTAGGTGTATTTAATTTATTTGTCATGAGTCTAATCTAATTTAAGGATAATATCACAATGTTAAATGTGTAAATTTTAACACATTTATTATGTTGTTTGGCAATACGATATTTATATTAGCAGTTATGTTGAAAATAAGAAAGATGGTGTTCATCAAGGAGATCAAGAAAATGAAAGTGATAATTACGTAATTATTCATTAGGAATGATACCAAGAAGAGACACATGAAGATAGGGAAGCTCAATTTCTAAAGGAAGGACTACTTCAAAACCATAGATTAGAGAGAATTACATTGCTCTAGTGGCATTATGTATGCTAGTCTAATAGGCCTAAAGATTAGGATAAAGAGGAATGTGCCAATCTATGTGGGTTTCATGAATTATCTTTTGGAGAATTTTTTTGAGAATTTTATTAGTATCCTTAGCTTGACCATTACATTCCAGATGATAAAGTGTATAAAATTTGTGATTGATCTTAAATTTAGAAAAAAAAATTTTAACATCTTTATTTTTGAAGTTACCACCATTATTTAAAATGATAGTATGTGGAAAACCAAAAAAATAACTGATTTGATCAAGAATAAATTTGGACATGGTATTACTAGTGACATTAACAAGGGGCATGGCTTCAACCCATTTAGTAAAATATTTGGTAGTAGTGATGATAAAAACCTATCCATCTTGGGAGTGAGGAAATTTACCAATGAGATCTAATCCCCACATGAAGAATGGCCAAGGAGATTCAATAGTTTGAAGCTCAACTAAAGGTGAATGAATTAGATAATCATAAAGTTGATAAGGACACTTTTTTTCAAATTGTATTACATATTTTTCAAGAGTAAGCCAAAAGTAACTAATACATAGGCATTATTAGGTTGTAGCATGTCCACTATAGTGGCCACCATAAATGCCCCCATGTATTTGTTCAAGAAGAGGAGAGACCTCATCTTGCATAACACAATGGAGTAAGGTACCTTAAACATTATGATAATAAAGGATGTTATGTCAAAATACATACTTAAAATATTATTTGTGAATGCATGTATTTTCATGATAGTATAAGTCAGGAGGATAAGTTTTATTTTCTAAAAATTAAATTATGTCTTTATACCATGGGCTTTATAAAATGGTAATAGCCTCGATGTGGTAGATAAGTGAATATAGTGGTTGATTTTAGGATGAATATTTTCTTATTTATATAAGAAAAGTGGGATAAAAAATAACTTAGTGTGGATGAAAGAGAGAAGCTAAAGAAGCCAGGGAATCAACAATGGAATTTTGATCTCTAAGGATAGGCTTAATGGTAAAAGAGATGAAATCCTTAGCAAGAGTGGTTGCAATTTGATGATAGGTAATCATATTTTCACTTTTGCATTGGTAATCACCATTGAATTTGCAATAACGAAGTTGAGAGTTACCTAAGGCATGAAAATATTGAATGTCTAGATCAAGAGTAGTTCTCATGCCTAAGATTAGAGCTTTGTATTTGGCCATATTATTGGTGACATCAAAGGTGAAGTGAAAAGATAAAGGTATGAGTATTCCAAGAGGACTTTTAAGAATATAACCTACCCCAACTCTTTGAAGGCATTTAGAACCATCAAACTGAAGGGTCCAAGTATCCTCATGTAAGTCAACATTAACTTTAAGATGTTCTATGATAACTACTTTAGGTTTAGTAGTATCGAGGGAAATATTGGATTCATCTAGATGATTTGATTCAAGATCAATGGTAAAGTTATGATAGTAATATTTGAGAGAGATAACTTGATTAAGACATTCAATATAGAAGATATTATCATCTAGAAGACTATATTGAAGGTGATTGGTAGTTGGCATAGGATCAATAACAAGTTGATTAGTTACGACTTGTCCTGTGATAGATTTTGTGATCACAATGTGGAAATAAAACTTCATAAGGAGGACCATCCATTTTCCAATTCTATTTTTAGGAAGAAAGGATTTAGAGAAGTGAAGAAGGGGGTCAGAATGAATGATGACATAAGTGGTTTGGTATAACATGTAGTGTTGAAGCTTTTTAGTAGTGAAATAAATGGTGAAGTAATAACATTTGAATTTTGTATAATGTGTCTCATAATTGATGAGGCCTTGACTAATGTAATAAACGAAATACTCTTTTCTAGTATCATCTTATTGGGTAAGCATTTCTCCAACTAATATAGGTGTTGAAAAAGTATATAGGATTAATTATAAATCATTTGAAGGAGGATGAAGATTAGGTAGGTGAAGCAATGACTCTATTATGTTATCAAACAATTTTTTATAAGGATCCATCCATTCCAAGGCATTACCTTTTTTTAAGAAGATAATTGATGGAGTGGATATGATAAGCCATTTTAGGGATGAATCATCTAATTGACCCAAGTTTTTTTAAGTATGTACGAATGTCATGAATGGAATGAGGAATGTGCATATTAATGATATAACTAATCTTGGCTAGGTCAACATCGATGTCATGGAGAGAGATTAGGAATCCTAATAGTTTTATAGATGTGACACCAAAGACACACTTGTAAGGATTGAGTATAACCTAGTATTTAGGAAGATGATCAAATATTACAAGATCTGGGAGATGCATTTTATGACTTTTGGATTTAACAATGAGGTCATAAATATAGGTTTCAATAATTTTGTGGATAAGATCATGAAATATATGAGTCATTGCTTATTAGTAAGTGTATCCAAAAATTTTAAGGCTGAAGGGAATTTTGACATAGCAATAGGTTCTCCATTCCATGGTGAAAGTGGTCTTCTATTGGTCCTCAATGACAATGTGAATTTGATTGTATCCTGAGAAGCCATCTAGAAGAGATAACATTTTCTAACTAGTAATAGAATAAATGATGGCATCTATTGAAGGTAAAGAGAATTTATCTTGGGGAAAAGTGAGGTTAAGATTGTATAAATCAATTAAAATGTGAATGACCATAGTTACATTTTTTCAAATGGGAAAAATGTAATAAACTCAATCAAAATAGTCCACTAGTTTGATAAAGTTAGCATCAAGTAATTTAATGATTTTCTTATGACATAAAGTGGAAACTTCAGGTGGAAATTTATTTTTATTTTGATGCATATATTTGGCATCAAGATAAGTAATAATGTTATACACCATAATGTTAGGGTCAATACCAAGCATGTCCTCATAGGACAAAATAAATATTTCATGATATTTATCAAATAATAAGGTAACATTATCATGTTCAGTAGGTGAGAGTTCGTGATAAATTATAATTGGTTGAGGACATAATGGAGTTCCATATTCAATGCAAGTTGTTTATTCAATAAGCATGACATTGCCATCTTGGGAGTGGTATGGTGAATTAGGTAAGTAAGAGATAGGATTATTTCTAGGATCAATGCTAGTCATGAAGTTGTTGAAATAATGGGTTATAATTTTGAAATTCCTAAGTTTATGATGTTGTTGAGAAAGTTGTGATTCTCAGGCATGAAGTATTTCAAGAATAGCTTTGTCACTAAGAAATGTAGCAAGAGGACCATAATACTCAACATCTACTTCAATATCTAGAATTTGATTACCATGGTGGTCATACTTAGAATGTATCTTATGGACATATGTTGCCTTAGCATCGAGTGAAATCTTGATAGTAGGAGAGGGAGAGGGATCAAAATGGATTGGAGTATTGGTAATTTTGGTGATAGGGGAAGGATCAGATGCAATGATTAGATCTATAGGTGGTAAATGAGATGTAAATTTTTTTGGAAGTTTAAAATGTGTAATTTTCTCTACCACCTGTGTATCAAGAAGTGGAGAATAGGTAGGAGGTACATAACCTTTGAGATTGAAATCAATAATTGTATAAATAGTATGGACATCCTATTAACTATGTGGATTTGAGCTAAGGTTTTTTGATAGTGATGGATATCCAAGTCTCAATATTGAGCTTGGGTCATTATGTAATTATCATAATCTATTGGAGAAATTATACATGCTTGAGAGTTATGAAAAATCCCCATATTACTAAATGTATATGGAAACATGGTGAGAGGCTATTGAAATAATTTTGCCACTCCAAAATCATTGAAAGTGAAGAAATATTCAAGTAAATAAGGCTTGTGAGAAATTTATAGAGGGCGAAAGTGAGTAATCTCATCAAGAAGAGGAATATTATGATCCCAAGGTAATCAAGAGGGAGGAAGCCACTATGAAATATATAGAGGTAACTTAGTATTATTGCAAGTATGTTGAAAATCATTACTTTCATTGTCATTATAATCTATACGAGTGACTTGTAAATTAGGATTGATGTTGATAAATTTAGATAAAAGAGAATTATTGATCTTAAGAATGTTAGGAATATGATATTGAGATTTTTTATTAAGAATTTTAAGACCCCATGGGTTGGGATTAGCCTCATGCTTATACTATTTACCATTATGTAAAAATTTAATGTAAGAAGCAATGGCCCTCACTCAATGAGTCTATGGATTACCAAGGAGTATATTAGAAGATAAGGGTAAGTCAAAGACCATAAGTATAGTGATAATGATCTTAGGTATAATGGTTAATGGAATACAAATGTAACCAAGTGGTTTTTGATTAGTCTTATCAAAACCATTAAAAGTAAGATAGATTTGTTTGAGATGATCATTGTTATAACCAAGTTGTTGGATAAGCCACAAAGATGTCACATTTATACCAAAACCTTCATCAACTAGAACTTTGTGGATAATGGTTGTATTATTTACTAGTTTAATGAAAGGTGGTGGATCATCAACATGAATAAAATCTAATCATTGATCATGCCCACTTTGAGAAATTAAATAGAAGTCTTGGAAAAAGAACACATAGTTTCAATGGTATTTACATTGGTAGGTTGAGATTCAATCTAAGTTGGTTCTTCATATATAAAGGATGGATCCTCAATCTTTTAGAGTTTTTACATAAATAACTTGTAATTATAGGGGGAAGTATAAACCAAATCCATAAATGGAATATTACAAGGCATAAAGTTAAGTTCATCGAGAAAGTTATAATGAGATTTAGAAGAAGAACCACTATAAGGTTTTAGAGGTAAAGTAGATTTTGAATGAGTAGATGTGGTTTGAGGTTTAGAAGGAGGAAGTGGTTCCTCATGGGCTTCTCAATCTATATTAGTAGTGGTAGTATCCTTGAGAAGTTATTCTTCTAAATATGGCTTCTTAGGTTTGATAACATGATATTTATGGGCAGACTTACAATGATAGTTGACCTTAGTAGTGTTAACATATAGAGAATTGTTATAATATTGGTCATAATTGACATTAAGGACATAAACATCCTTGGTATTGGGTTGATTATTGGTTTTAAAAATATATTTTTAGTTATTTAAATTAGAAGCTTTAGAATATTATCATTTTTGAGATGTAATAGTGTACTCTTGACAATGATGGTTGATCATGGCTTCATGATTAAAGGAATTACCAAACATATATGAGAAAAAAAGTAGTGATCCCTCTACAAGATTCATGGGAATGACCAATGTTAGCATGGAACTAACAAAATTGATTAGAGTCATACCATGTATGAGAATTATTAGGATAGGTGAAAAGTCTAGAGGGTGGTAAGAGTTGTTTCATTTGATGTATAGAAAGTGGTATGTGAGAAGATGAAGGGATGTCAGTTTTGGTAATTTTGGGTTTGGTTTATGCATTAATACTAGTGATAACATTGGTGGATGTTTGGAAATATCATTTTATAAGTTTAGAATTAGGTTCAAATTGATTCATGAGAAAGTTTTGATGTTTAGCTTGGTCAAGATCTTCATTAAGTGTTTAGGGAGTAAAGGTTCAAACCCTGTATTTAAGAGGAGTCAAAGAAATAATAACATGTTTAAACAAGTTATCATTAGTCATGTTATTGTTATGGTTGGATTTTCGAGACAATGATTCTCATTGTTTTATAAAGTCATGAGATGATTTACTAGTAGATTGCTTAGCATCGATGAAGTGGCTAAGACAATTTTTAGGAAGATAATTGTGTTGAAACCTTTTAACTAAAGGATTGAACAAATCATCAAGTTGATAAATAGAGTATTGGGGAAATTAGTTGATCCATTTTTAATACATCACCAATGAAGGTTTTGACTAAGAGTTTAGTTGTAGTAAAGGTATTAGTTTGAATCCACTCTTTGTAAAGGTTGTCAAAGGCTTTAATAAATGAGGTTGGGTCTTTAGTCCCATCATATTTAATAGTTGGAGATATGTTTAAAATATCAATAGACATAATAAAGGGAGATAAAATATCATTTTGAATAGTTTGAAGCATCTTCCTATTCATAACAATTTGAGGAATAACATTACTTAAGGCATCTCTAAGATGTGGAGGAATGTAATAGGGATTAGTTTGAGGATGAATAGCTAGTTGATTAGCCATATTAATCAAATGATGTTGAAGTTTCATCATTTTATTAGTGTTAGATTTTTAAATTATGTTCATTTGTTGGATAAATTGGGCAAGAAGTTAAGTTGTATCAATAAGTGGGTTGGTTTTGGTGGGAGTACTCTCAAAATTGGTATTATGGGGAGTGTTGTTAGAATATGGATTGTTAGAGGGATTATTTATTAAAATTATGTCAATTGATACCACATTATTTAAGGTTTTGAAGATGAGAAATATCATGGTAAGTATATAAAGGATTAGACCCATCAAATTCATATTGAGGTGTGATTTGCACCATGGTACAATTGATGGATGAAGGAGGAGATTAGGTGCCCCAAGAGTGATGGTACTCTAAGGAGGAAAATAATTGGAGAAATAAACATCCCATATAGTATCTAAATGGATTAAAATAATCCAAAAGTATTTTGATAGGAGACTTCATGATAAATTAAGAGAAATGAACAAAATTCTAAGAAAGAGAAATAGATAACTAGATTGGTAAATAGACAAATTAGAAGAAGGTACAGAATTGATTAGGTCAGATTAGTAGAAAAAATATTGTCTAATAACTATAAAGATTCAACTAGGTCAACTTAGTATAGGCAAATGAGGCTAGAAATTATAGAGTTGATAAGATTAACCTAGTACAACAAACAAGGAAACAAGATTGTTGATAAGATATCATGTCAATAGAAATGACTATGTACTAAAATAAGAATAATTTTTCAAGTAATTTTAGAAAACAATAAATTAAATGAAAGACACAATCAATTGGGTCAATGAGCTTGATTTAATTAAGGCACATAGTACAAAATATTTCACCAGTGCTGGCTAATGCAAGTTTTTACAATATAACATATAATTGAGCAAAGAACAAGTAGTAAAATTAGAATGTAAAAGATAACTAAGTGGTTAACCTAAATGTTGTTAAATTATTATAGTATAATTTTAGATGTGATACAAATTTAGATGTAAGAAAGAAATTAAAAATCAATCTAAGGATGGTATTAGGATGTTTAGGCTACAATGGATCTATATTGGTAATGGTACCAGCTTGGTATTGGGACCTACCCCCTCACTTCACACAATCTAATGATAATGGTGTCAGGTGCTTAGCCAAAATATACCATTGACCACATGTTTATAATTGACTATAAAACCAAGTTTGTGTTAAGGTGTGGAGCCTAAAAGCTTCACATATGAGTGCATTACCAAAGTTGCAGGTTTACACAGTCACCGGTATCAGTTAGGAGCGATCGATGTCGGTCAGGTGCAGTTGAAGAGACGCCGGCATCGGTAGAGGATCGACCGACATCGATCATAGGAAAATAGGTAGGAACCAGCATCGGTTACTTGTGCGTCTAGAATGTTATTTCTAAGGATAGAACTGAGTGTTTGCATGATGAGTTTAAGTCTTAGTCTTAAGTTCACATCTCTATTATTAGTAAGATTGTTTTTAGAGCCCTTGTTTAAGAGGCTTAACTGTTGGTTTTAGGAGCATGCTCAAGTCTCCTAATTCTATATGTAGAATTACATCTTCTTAGCTTAGTGTGGTTGTAGTAGTTCATTGTGTGTGAATGTTGAAGAATAGTACAGAGTTGTAAAAATCCAGGTTGTTGGAGTTGATTGTACTTGAGAGAGAGAGAGCTCCTGAGGGATAGAGATCTAGAGAGAGATCTTGTGCATCTGAGAGAGGTGTGAAGAAAGAAGTTTATTCAATTTTATTCCTTCTGTAAAGAGTTTAATACAAGTTTTTAGGGTGGTTTCTTGTATCTCTTGTTCTTTGCTATTATCTGATTCTAGTTACTTATCTATCTGATTTAATTCCATGGTTTATTGCTTTCATAAGTGTAATCATATTATTGGTTGATCCCCAACAAGTGGTATTAGAGCCTTGGTTGTAGGTTTAGATTTTGATATCTAATAATTGGTATCAAAGCTCAGGTTCACTAATAGGTGGTTCAGATCTGTGTAGTGTGTATTGATTACAGGTTGCTCACAGGGGTTTCTGCAGGGATTTCTATTTGAGTGGGAGAAGCAATGGCAGAAGAAAGTAAACTGAGAATGGAGAAGTTCAATGGTAAAAATTATCAACATTGGAGAATGCAGATAGAGGACTATCTATATCAAAAAGATTTATACTTACCGTTAGGTGGGATTGCAAAGAAGCCCACAGACATGGATGATGAAGAATGGGAAGTTCTTGACAGAAAGGCTCTAGGGTCTATAAGACTGAGTCTAGCATCTACTGTGATATCTAATTTATCATAGGCAAAAACAATGGTAGAGTTGATGACTACTTTAGCAAATTTGTATGAAAAACCCTCAGCTTCTAATAAGGTATATCTTATGAAGCAGCTATTTAATTTGCATATGCAGGAAGGTGGATCTGTATCTAATCACCTGAATGATTTCCATGGTATTGTAAATCAATTAAGTTTAGTCAAAATTGTATTTGATGATGAAATAAAAGCTCTTTTAATATTATGTTCTTTCCTGAAAGCTGGCATAGCTTAGTAATGGCAGTTAGCAATACTGCATCTGCATCAAATATTTTAAAAGTAGAGGATGTTGTTAGTGTTATCTTGAATGAGGAAATTCATAGGAAAAGCACAGAAGAGACATCTGGGAACGCTTTAAGTTTTGAGAGCAGGGGAAGGCAAAAAGAGAAGAGCAAGAAAGGGAGACCAAGATCTAAGTCTAAGGGGAGAGGTAGATCCAAATCCATAAATGGCAGGAAGACACAATGCTAGAATTGTGAAAAGATGGGGCACATAAGCAGAGATTGCTAGTCAAAGCCTAAGGAGGACAATCAACATGAAGGAAAAGAAGAAGCAAAGGTTGCAGGTATTACACAAGATGCTATAATATTCTCTTTGCATAATAATATAGAATCTTGGGTGTTAGATTTTGGTGCATCTTTTCATGCTACCCCTAATAGGGAATATTTCAGTGACTATATCCATGGAGATTTTGGAATAGTGTATCTAGGGGATGATGAGCCTTGTAAAATTATTGGCAAAGGTAAAGTGCAGCTGAAAATGTAGAATGACAACACATGGGTGTTGAGAGATGTGATGCATGTTCCTAGCTTGAAGAGGAATTTGATTTCTGCAGGAAAGTTAGGGGATCAGGGTTGTACAGTAACTCTCACAGTAGAATCTTGGAAGGTGACCAAGGGTGCACTTGTTATGGCCAGAGGTAAGAGAGTAGATACTCTCTATTTGTGTAATTGTGTTACTAACAATTCTCCTTCTATATTATCTAATTTAGATGTGGATGAAAAATTGTGGCACTCAAGGCTTGGCCACATGAGTGAGAAGGGGATGTCAATTCTTAAGTCTAAAGGTAAGCTTTCAGATTTGAAAAGCATGGATCTAGAATGTTATGAGCACTGTGTATTTGGAAAATAGAAAAGGGTTAGTTTTCTCAAGACTGGGTCTACAAAGAAGAAGCATAAGTTATAGCTTGTTCACATGGACGTGTGGGGACTGGCTCAAGTAGATTCTATTGGAGGATCACAGTACTATGTTTCATTCATTGATGATGCTACAAGAAAGGTACGGATCTATTGTATTAAGAAGAAATATGATGTATTTGAGACTTTTAAGAATTGGAAAGCTATGGTTGAGAATGAAACAGGCAAAAGATTGAAGTGCCTGAGATCTGACATTGGTGGAGAGTTCTGCAGTTATAAGTTTAATTGGTATTGTTATATGCATGGAATCCATAGGCAAAGGATGGTTCCAAGGATGCCTCAATAGAATGGAATTGCTGAAAGGATGAATAGAACAATCATGGAGCGTGTAAGATGTATGAGATTGCATGCTAGTTTGCCCTTAGAGTTTTGGGTAGAAGCTGTTGACACTACAGTGTACCTGATTAACAGAGGACCCTCTACAGCTCTGGATGGTGGAATTCTAGAAGAGGCTTAGACAGGTAAAAAGGTAGATCTTGCATTCCTTAATGTTTTTGGTTGTGAATCTTTTGTGCACATTGATAAGGAAAATAGAAAGAAGCTAGATGCTAAGTCTATGAGGTGCACATTTATTGGCTATCACTCAAATGATTTTGGTTTTAGATTTTGGAATCTAGGAACTAACAAGATAATTAGGAGCCATGATGTTGTTTTCAATGAAAAAGTGATGTATAGTGATCAGCTAAAGAAGCTGAATCAATCTAGGCAGAGCAATGGTGAATTGGACGAGGTGACGATCTAAAATGAGCTTGCAGGAAAAAGAAATAATCACTTGCAAGAAAACACAAAGACTAACGTTGGCAGGATAGGAATCGACGTCGATAGAACAGAAACTGATGTTGATCATATAGAGACCAACATCGGTAGAATAGGCACCGACATCGATTAGGTAGAATCGACGTCAGCCAGTAATAGGTCTGGAGGTGACCAAGGTCGGTCACTGTCAGAGAATTTGGGTGGACAGTGTGTTGTGAATGAGTCTCAGATACCCATCAAGAGGTCAGAAAGGGTAAGTAAGCCTCCAATTAGATATTCTCCTTCATTATTCTATTTATTGCTAACTAATGGTGGAGAACAAGAGAATTTTGAAGAAGCAATACAGGTGGAGTCCAAGAGTCAGTGGGAGTGTGGCATGGTTGAGGAGATGGAGTCTTTAAGAGAGAACCAAACATGGAATTTGGTTGAGTTGCCAGCTGGTAAGAGAACATTGAAGAACAGATGGACCTACAGGTTGAAGGAAGGTGAGAATGGACAGATGCAATATAAGGCCAGATTGGTAGTGAAAGGATTTGCACAAAAGCTAGTTATTGATTTTGGTGAGATTTTTTCTCCTATTGTTAAAGTGACTTCTATATGGATTGTACTGTCTTTGGTTGCTGTTGAGGATTTGCATCTTAAGCAGCTAGATGTTAAGACAATATTTCTTCATGGATATTTGGATGAGAAAATTTATATGGAACATCCAAAAGGAATTGAGGTCAAAGGTAAGGAGAAGTTAGTGTGCAGATTGAAGAAAAGCTTGTATGGCCTCAAGCAAGCTCCTAGACAGTGGTATTTGAAATTTGACAGGTTTATGACTGAGCATGGCTACAGTAGGTGTAAATCTAACCATTGTGTGTATTTTAAGAGATTGGATAATGGTAGATATATTATTCTATTGTTGTATGTAGATGATATGCTAGTTGTAGGATCACAAATGCAGGATATCTCTGAGCTTAAGGTGAAATTAGCTCACAATTTTGCTATGAAGGATTTGGGAGTAGCAAAGAAAATCCTTGGCATGAGCATTAAGAGAGATAGGAAAAATCATAGGTTGATATTGTCTCAAGAGGATTATGCGGACAAGGTGTTGAAACGGTTCAATATGCAGGATGTTAAATCGGTAAGCACACCTTTGGCTAGACATTTTAAGTTGTGTAAAGAACAATGTCCTAATTCACATGATGAGGTAGAGTACATGAGTAAGGTTCCATATTCTTCCACAGTAGGAAGTTTGATATATGCAATGGTGTGTACTAGACCAGATATTGCCCAAGTAGTGGGTGTTGTAAGTAAGTATATGGCCATTCTAGGAAAGGAACATTGGAAAGTAGTTCAGTGGATCCTCAGATATCTGAGAGGAACCAGCAGTAGGCACCTATGCTATGGAGGTTTAGATACTTCTCTACATGGTTATGTAGATTTAGATATGGTAGGTGATTTGGATGGCAGGAGGAGCACCACAGGATATGTTTTCACTGTAGGTGGAACAACGGTTAGCTAGATATCAAAGTTGCATAAGGTTGTTGCCTTGTCAACTATAGAAGCAGATTATATTGCAGCCATAGAGGCTAGAAAAGAGATGATATGGATGACACGGTTCATGGAAGAGCTTGGAAGGGAGCAAGAGAGTTGCAGATTGTATAGTGACAGTCAGAGTGCAATCCATTTGGCTAAGAATTCAGCCTTTCACTTAAGAACCAAGCACATACATCTTAGGTACCACTTCATAAGATAAGTATTGGAAGATGGTGAGTTGAAGCTGGAAAAGATCCATACAGACAAGAATCCTGTTGATATGTTAACCAAGCTAGTTACAAAGGAGAAGTTGAATCTTCAATCAACTTCTGTTGGTCTTCATGATTGAGTTGAAGATGGAGGAGCTAGAAGATGTTGCTGTACAGGTACTGGTGTAACTGTTTATCTCCAAGTGGGAGATTGTTAAGGTGTGGAGCCTAAAAGCTTCACATTTGAGTGCATTACCAAAGTTGCAGGTTTACATAGTCACCAACGTCGGTCAGGAGCAATCGATGTCGATCAAGTGTAGTTGAAGAGACACTAGCGTCGGCAGAGGATCGGTCGATGTTAGTCACAGGCAAGTAGGCAGGAATCGGCGTCAGTTACCTGTGCATCTAGAATGTTATTTCTGAGGACAGAACTGAGTGTTTGCATGATGAGTTTAAGTCTTAGTCTTAAGTTCACGTCTCTATTATTAGTAAGATTGTTTTTAGAGCCCTTGTTCAAGAGGCTTAACTGTTGGTTGTAAGTGCATGCTCAAGTCTCCTAATTCTATATGTAGAATTAGATCTTCTTAGCTTAGTGTGGTTGTAGTAGTTCATTGTGTGTGAATGTTGAAGAATAGTATAGAGTTGTATCAATCCACGTTGTTGGAGTTGATTGTACTTGAGAGAGAGAGCTCCTGAGGGATAGAGATCTAGAGAGAGATCTTATGCATCTGAGAGAGGTGTGGAAGAAAGAAGTTTCTTTAATTGTATTCCTTCTGTAAAGAGTTTAATACAAGTTTTCAGGGTGGTTTCTTGTATCTCTTGTTCTTTGCTATTATCTGATTCTAGTTACTTTTCTATCTGATTTAATTTTGTGGTTTATTGCTTTCATAATTGTAATCATATTGTTGGTTGATCCCCAACAGTCGGCTTCCCCCATGGTGATGAAATCCAAGAAGGTGGGCCTTGGATAGATAATTATTAAAATGCTTTTTGATATTTTGTGTTTTGGTAGTGTGTTCATAAAAGAGAAAATAGTGAAACTAAATGGTATATTGAAAAACACCTAATCATACTATGTCATCTATTCTAAGCATGCAAGCAACAAGAAATAAAAGTGTGATCTAATTACTAGCATATAAGGGTTAATTCTAACTTTGAAACACATTACAATGTCAATTCAATCAACAATGTATACAAATAGTACAAAATAGGGTTGATAATATTTCCACTATGTGGTGGAAGTAAGGGTCCAAAAAAATTAACTACATTAAAAGAGTCAACCTAGCTTTCTAGACAAAACATAGAATACAAAAATACCTCGACAGGGTTGACCTAGTTGACTATATAGGAGTAGTTTTAAAGATTACAAATTGTGAAAAATAGAACTCAACAAAATTATAGAAATGAAAAATAAGGATAAATATTAACCTTGGTGGGTTGGAGGATGAAAATAAAAATTATATTATTTTTGAATAACTTTGATTTATACTTATAAATTTTGCTAACTATGTTGATTAGGTTGGCCTAACTTTGCAGGTCCTATTTGCTAAAAACCTAAAAATGTACAAGGTTGATTGAGTTAACCTCATATGTTTAATTGGAAATATAAAAATGTATATGGTTGACTAGATTAATGTAGTATACTAAACATAATAAAAAAACATGCATAAATACAACATGATCGTATGCATGCAGCTATGTTGTTAAGCCTATGCACAAAATTTAAAACTTTGTTTATACAGTTAACCTACTATTATAAATATATGATAATAAAAATTATATAATGATTAAATAAGTGAATGAAAACTTAAAATGGTTAAACTCATGTTGATTTCACCATATTGTTGTAATTAGAAAATGCATCATGTTTATAAATCAGTCCAAACTCAAAGAAGATAGATCATACCATACACTTCTTATTGGGGGTACATTTGTTAAGTGGGAACATGACCAATATGGGGATCCAATAGACTCAATTAATGGATCTATTATCACAATACATAGTGCTAAGTAGGGTTCAAAAGCCTCTAGTCAAGACTAATTATATAATAACCCTAAGGGAGTCTTGTGTTTTGATATCTCACTAAACTACTTGCAAGTAAAGCACATCTAATCTAGTGCTCACCAAATCTTGTGGCATAATATCAGGGGCTAGTAAACAAATATATATATATATATATATATTAAGCTATGCATGATAAAAAACCTAATACATGAAATAATAAGAGTAATATTATTTAAAGCCAATACTTACGCTACTTTTATTTACTAAAGAGGAGTAAAGTTAGAGAATACTTACTTGAATGGTGAACCCATTGAGACTCAATATCTCACTTAGCTAAATGGGATTATAAATAATTTTATATGATTTTTAGGGATCACTAAGAAATTCCAAAGCATCCAACACTTCTCCACAATATTGCATTATCCAATTAGAAACCCTAAGTTAAGACTCCTCAAGTAGAATGGTTGAAGAGTAGATTGTAAAGAAGCATAAGTGAATAATAAATATTTATTGCATATTAAATAATGATGAAATGATATTTTATATATATGTGTATTTATCCCTAAACCCTTATAATTTTTTTAATAAAGGGTCAACCAGTTGACCTAGCACAATTTTGTATAATTATTCACTAGGTCATGAGCTAGTTGGCCAAGAGCCAAACCAGTTCCTAAGTGAAAATTACTCAAAATTATATATTATTGACCCAATTTATCTAGTAAAACTTATTTATAAAATTAGATTAAGGTTAGTAAATGATGGATGGAAAGTGGAAAAGACTAGAGGAGGGTCTAAAAGATGAGTAATAGCTTAGGGAATGATTTTAAAAGCTAATTGGAATGGTAATAATGTGGAAATAAGGGATAACAATCCTAAACAACACCAATGGTCTACCAACCCTTTTCGTGGTGCACCCTTTAAGGCATGAAAATAGAGATATTGACTCTTGATGGGTTCCTGTAAGATGTACGCCATTATTATTTGATAAAATTTGAAAATATTGTGTATACAAAAACCTACAATCAAGTGAAACTAATCATTGATTAGCCCTGATGATGATACATGAATATTTATATAGTTTGAGAGGTTTCCAAAGTGAGGGAAAAATATTGAGCCATTAAAAAGGTTAAGAGATTGGCTATGATAACTAATTTAATATACACATGGTCAAAAACATGGCACAATCAAAAAATCTTGTAACATCCACCGACAAGATTATGTGAGAACATTTGGACAAAGATGTGATTTATGTTTAGAGCCTTTGAATATCCATATGAACTCATGTTTCATCATCAACCTAGTTAATCCACAAAGAGGCTTGATGTTCAGAAGATTATACTTTGTCAAATAGACCTGAATCTAATGTTTACCTATTGGTGCTCCAATAGAGACATGAAGATGATGATATGAACGTAATGAAACTTTTTGAGACCTTTATTTAGGTATAAGAGAATTGAGAGTGTCATAGTAATAATTATGGATCCATAAGGTGGAATGTAAACTTGAATATTATGGCTCAATTTGAGAGAGTTGGATATAGAGATATATTACTTTATTTTCTCTAAATAATGTATTTTCACATATACAAAAGTCATATTTTAATGGGTATCTCAAGGAATGGAAAGGTCTTATTTATTCACTCATGTATCTCAAGCATAGGAGAAATGTATTGAAATAATAAATGATTATTTTGTCATGAGATATATTTTGTAGATAGGCTTCTCTTGTGCCTATTTTCACACCATCCTCAATTTTTTGAAACTAATACTGCTATCTACCATAGAGATGACCTAGTCATAAACGTAAAAACTGTGTCAGGGACCTAGTCAATTAGTACTATGTTGAAATACATATTTTAAATTAAATAAGTTGTGATGATTGGTTTATGAATTCAAATTTATATTTTAAGTGGTTTTAAAAAGCATAAATGGATGAATGAATAAAATTTTGCATATGTATTTAGCATTTCTGAGGTATTTGTGATCAATAATAGCTTTTAGTTGATAGTTTGAGTAGTTTGTGGTGACTATTTTGGTATTTTCATTTTTGAATGGCAATGTCCAACATGGTTTTATCTAGATGGAAAGATATAATGATTGGTTATAATAGTTTTCTAGTTAATTCATTTTCAATTACAAGTATATAGATGGAATTTTCATGATTGTTATAGTTTGAGAAATAATGTATCTTATGGTTTATCAAATCAAATAAATCATTTGATTTATCATGAGTTTTATTTGAAAGTTCAAACATGAACTTTATATGGATTTATCAGTATGTTTCATCCAAAGTTCACTTGCAAATGTAATTGACATGATTTAAGGTTGGTCTAAAATTTGAATCCTAAGATAATTACTAAGGATATTAAATCATCCTAAGCGCTTCTAAGTTTTTATATCAAATACATTATTATGATAAAGTCCTATTTTAAATATCACAAGTTATAATGTCATATAAATCTAGTTCAAAGGTTTTAATGTTTACTTGAGGCTTATTCATTTCAAAGGATGGTGACTTAATATTATATCTCAAGGCATAAAATTTTGAATGGTATGAACTGGTGACTTTGATGGGTTATGTAGTTGAGTTAATTAGGTAATATTAAGGATTTATAACATAAGTTAATGTTATTCAAAGGCATATTGAATAAATTATTATATTGGCTAGTTAAGTTGGTAGTCTATTTGGTGGATTTTGTGGCATGTTAGTGTGTAAGGTGAGATAATATGAAACACAATAGAGGCTTAAATATCTTGATAAGATCATTTGGTGGTTTAAGGAATTTAATGAAATAGGTACATGCTTACAATATTGAAAAATTGTAACTATTTTAGTAGGTATATTGGTTATTACTAAGTTTGATGGTGTTGCTAAGTTGGTAGAATGCTAAGTAGTAGTGTTGATTTAATGAGCTAATAGGGACTATGCACATAAGAATGGTAGTTACTTTAGGGGACTTAGCTTATAAAAAACATTATTTTCTTAAATTTTTTTAATTTTTTAAAACTCTTTTGTGGAAGCATCACTCTGCTAGTTTGGAATTTGGAATTGTAGATAGAGACTGTCAGTATAAACTTAAAGGGAAGTACATACAAGTATGGAAATAATAAAGAAATTAAAATTTTGAAGATGGATTGAATTGTTTAAAATAGTTTTCTAGTTACATGGAGAGAAATATAATTTTTTATTTATATATTCTGATATGTTTTGACTATCTATTAAGATTTGCATGGATGTTTTGGGAATTTGAAATAAAAAATAGATTAGTGGTTATTATATTCTCTTTGTGCATGAGATATTGATGTGAATGGGTTTTATTTTTTGATAAAGAAATTTATATTGGTAGTTGATGAAATACAAACATGTTACCTTTTTGGTTTTGAGCATGCTATTTTGAGAATATTAAGGTTTTTCTTGTTTAAATACACATACTAGTCTAGATTTTTGTATGTAATACAAATTAAAGTGGTGCTTCAAACATATCATTTTTAGTTTCAAAAGCTTGGTTGAGACTTTGGTTTTGTAAGGATAAACTATGTGTGTTTGTTTCATGAATATTTGGAAGGGTTTAAATGATTTATGTTTTTCATAACATAAATAAATTATTTTGGAGTGTTGTTTGAACATGTAAATATGAATGTCTAGTGATGGGCTTGTTTATATTTTGGTATTTCTAAAACTTGAGTTTCACGCATACATGAATATTTTTAAGGGTAAAGTTTTGCATTGTTATGTTGTGGAGAAAATATTATGTTAACATTTGAAAATAATGGAAGTTATTGTTTGGACTTGCACATCAGTTTTGGGTTTTAAGGGTTTTTGTTATATTGAAATGTTAGGTGTTTCAATATTTTGAAGCCAAAGTTTCATGCATGTTTAATGTTTTATAAAGGATGAAATATTGAAGGTCTGATAGATTCAAAAAATTTCTAAGTATAACAATAAAATTTCAAAATATTTCATGGATAGTCTTGACTTGATGGTACAATAAGATAGTTATAGGTTTTGCTCAAAGTCTTGGAAATGAACAAACATGGAGAAGAGTTTTCATGAAAAACTCTAACGAGTTGTTTCTTAGTTTCAAAATTCTATTGGTTGTATATTATACAGTGACATTTTTTTGAAACACATCAGTTTAAATTTTTGAGCCTTATTATAAAGTTGTGTTAAGATTTGATATGAGGTGAGTTTTATATATTCACTGATATATTATATAGATAGGTTTGGTATGCTTCTAGTCTACTGAGAATAATTTGTTTAGAAGCATTTTATATAGACATTCTAGTATTTATGTTGAAGTTGGAATTGAAGATGTTGAAAGTTCTCTATGTGAAGGGTTCTTTATCAAAATTTGTTTAAAAGAATGCATGCATAAATTATACATGGTTGTATATGTTTAATATGATGTTCAAGTAGTAGATAGTGATATGAAAATTCTAGCATAATATATTTCATTTCATATTGAATTTTTTTGGGGAAAGTATGATGTTTATATTTTAGAAAGTCATAGTGAGTGGATTTCATGAAAATGAATGAAAATGGAGAATAGTTGGGATTTCAATAATTTTGATGTTATATACACATAGAAAAAATAAAATTTAGGAAAATATGATAGAATATTGTGAAAATAAAATTATGACAATATAGTTTTATTTTGGGTTTCATAATGGAAAATTATGATGATAAGTTGACTCAATTAGAGTAATTAAGTTTTGTTTTGATCAATAGACAGTTCAAAGATTATCTACTTGATGATTGGAAATATTATATGTGATTAAGAGTTTGATTCAATTATGATTTTAGATTCACTGATAATATATTCATTATTTAGTTTAGTCATACATAATTATCATTTTTTTAGTATATTTCAAACTCATTAGGATGTCAGGTTGGGACCATCTTGGTTTAAGTAGAGACAGTGATAACAAAGGTTGGGGAAGTAATAAAAATTTAGATAATGTGAATTAGGAAGCACCTAATAAACAATTCCCAAGGATGTTTTCAAGGATAAGAGGTTTGGCCTTAGGTATACTAATAGGGGTGCCAAGATGTCAATCCACTTTGATGCCACTGACCTTGAGTTTTGGAAACTATTGAACAATTTACCCTTTAAACCTACAAACCCTAGGGGTAAAAAAGGATTTTGTGGCCATAGATTTGGTGCTAGGTATCAATCCCATAGAATTTCCTCTCACCACTTATATAATAATCCACATCAATTACAAGTTTAGTCACCTACCATAGAAAAAATTCAATATGTTAATGAGCCACACCATGTTAATGAAACCACTCAACTAGACAATAAAATAGCCCATGCTAAGATATTTTTTAAACTTGCCTTGAATTTTTTTTTATGAACCCTCACCATTTTAGAGAGATCCTATTTTAGGGTACATAAAGTTAATCTTGAAGAAACAACTTTTAGGTTGTAAGAAATGTTGTCTTGAAAATCCACTACTTGTAATTCATATAACCATTTCAGACAAATGGTCAGATATTAAGAATGACACATATACTCTAGTTGATATTAGAGTTGTGAAGAAGATTAAATTGGAGGTTGATGATAATACAAGTGAGTTGGGAACTAATTTGGTTCAATTTCTAAGTGAATGAGCTAGAAAAAATTGTTATTAAGGTTTTATTTTATTCTAATGACTATTGGATGTTAGCAAGATGAAATTTTCATTTCAAAGTTGAACATTAAATTATTGGAACTTAAGTACTTTAAGATTTGAAAATTTGATTTTGATATTTTGATATTTTGAATATGATATTTGAAAGTACAATAGACTTTAATTTTTTTGATATATATCACATGCCTAAGTAATTTTTGGAAATATGTATTATTGTATTAATATAAAGAGGAATTTTATAAACTTTGATTTATCTATTTATTTATTAAAATATGTTATTCTATTTTATTATTAATCTATTAAGGGTCACCACTTGTCAAGAAATACCTGATCTATATTCAAGTACTTGATCTATTCAGACTTTTAATTCTTAATTAAACATTAACTATAAATGTTTATATTAATTGATTTTTTAAAAAGTCAATTAGTTAAGTTAAAAAATTAACTGAGGTTAGTTACAACTTTGTTTTCCATCCAAATTTTTAGCATAAAAGGAGATTAAGGATTTATTTGAAGAGGAAGAACAACATAGGTATTGAAGACTTATACATTGTAAAGTCAATCATTTCCCTCTCTCTTCTATGCAACTTCTCTGAGATAGCATGTCTTTCATAGATAGACCAAATCGTACTTTCTCTGATGGTTGAGTAAATTGATTAGGCAACATAGTTATATCCAATTTTATATTATCATTTATAATAGATTATCTAAAGTTTGTCAAGTTTAACATCTTTTGATGATGCTCCTTATAGTGTTATGTGTAGAATGCAAGTATTCAACCTAAATAATGATGAAAAATTTATTGTTTATGATATTTGGTTGATCTATTTAATTGTAAATGATGTCTCTCAAGATATTTTGTAAATAAAGATGTTGGTTACTCAAGTAAAATCAATCTATCTTGCTAAGAAGTCTCTATCTATTGAGACTCACATGTTTTATCTACATTGTAATTTATTTTGACTTTAACTTTATCTTAAATTAAACAGTTTTAGATTAATCTTTAATTAATCTAATTTTTTTTTACTTCTTTAGTTTTTATATATTTTATTTTAATTTTTTACTTATTTTTTTTTCTATTTTTCTTTTAAGTTATTTTCTTAGATTAATTTCCTTTATTTAATTTATTAGAATTAGACGTAGTTAGATTCTAGATTAGTTAGTTTGTTAGATTTAGTGTAGGTTAATTTTGTCTTAGTTTGTTAGACCTAGTTGATGTTAGATTATTTATATTTTTCTAGTTTAGTTTAGATTTAATATTTTACTTTATCTTGATTAGTTTGTTATCTTCGGTTTTATACTTGTATTTGTTTATGTCTATTGTGTGTTGAGTTTTGTTTGGTTGCTTACATTATTGAATATCCCCTCATATTTGATTTATCTCATTTCTATTTTAATTTTTACTTTTGGGATATTATCTTGGTGTTATTTGGAAGTTATTAAATTAGAAGTAAGATATTGATTTAAAATATATTATATTGAACCAAATTTCTTTCCTTTAAGAAATTGTCTAGTTCATAGGCCTTCTCTATTAGATATGATAGACTAGACATTCATATCCAAACTGATTCATTATTTGATAAGTGAATTTCTAAAATTATAATAGAATATGTTATATTTAATAACTTATTTTATATTTTTTAGAACATTTAAAAAAACCTTCATATATTTAGGATTGTCATTAAATATACAAAATCTTACTATTAGATTGGTATGATTCCAAATTAACCTTCAAAATAGGTGAAAGGGTTGATTAGTTTTTGGTAAAATTTTCATCGTCAACAAATTTGGTGACTCCACTAAAAAAATCTTCAAAAATATTATTTGTTTATAGTAGTTTTTTCTTACATGTGCTACTTGGAGGACAGCCTCTTATTATTCAACCTAGAATTGATATTGTTGATGATCAAGGTTATTTTGCTTTTAATTTAATGTATTATTCATGGTATAATCATCTTTATAATATTAAACATGTTATTCAAGTCATTAATAAAGGAAAAAAAATTGTAGAATTTGAGATAGATTGGTATTCTAATCTTATTCATGAGACTCAACAAGACATTTTAAATATAAATAGAAGAATTAAGGAAGATAGTTCCAAAATTTAACTACTAATCCTAGACCTATAACTTTTTTTATTTTTGATTCTCATCTATTTCATGATTTGTTTATGCCCTCTAGACCTATAAATCAAACTGATCAGGTTCAAAAAAATAAACCAATTCAACTAGAGGAGATTGATGAAGCTTTCAATGGGAGATCAAGTAGAAGAGAGGATACAAGAGCTAATTCATGAACTACAAGACAATAAGAATGAGAATGATCTCATTACAGATGAAGCTAATTCTGGAGCTGAGACAAAACATCATATAGATGTAAATATGTGGATTTATATAAATTCAATAAATATTGGAAATCATCTTGGTAAATTACCTTCCCTTATAATTTTTTTACTTATTGTTTATTTCTTTTTTCTTTTAAGTTATTTTCTTAGATTAATTTCCTTTATTTAATTTCTTAGAATTAGATGTGTTTAGATTATAGATTAGTTAGTTTCTTAGATTTAGTGTAGGTTAATTTTGTTTTAGTTTGTTAGACCTAGTTGATGTTAGATTATTTATATTGTTATAGTTTACTTTAGATTTAATATTTTACTTTATCTTGATTAGTTTTTTATCTTTAGTTTTATATTTGTATTTATTTTTGTTTATTATGTGTTGAGTTTTGTTTGGTTGCTTACATTATTGAATATCCCCTCATATTTGATTTATCTCATTTCTATTTTACTTTTTACTTTTGGGATATTATCTTGGTGTTATTTGGAAGTTATTACATTAGAAGTAAGAGATTAATTTAAAATGTATTATATTATTGAACCAAATTTATTTCATTTAAGAGATTGTCTAGTTAATAGGTCTTCTCTATTAGATATGATAGACTAGACATTCATATCTAAACTGATTCATTATTTGATAAGTGGATTTATAAAATTATAATATAATATGTTATATTCAGTAACTTATTTGTTATTTTCCAGAACATTTAAAAAAACCTTCGCATATTTAGGATTGTAATTAAACATATAAATACTTACTATTAGATTGGTATGATTCCAAATTAACCTTCACAATAGGTGAAAGGGTTGATTAGTTTTTGATACAATTTTCATCATCAACAAATGTGGTGACTCCACTAAAAAAATATTCAAAAATATTATTTGTTTATAGTACTTTTTTCTTACACATGCTACTTGGAGGACAACCTCCTATTATTCAACCTAGAATTGATACTCTTGACGATCAAGGTTATGTTGATTTTAATTTAATGCATTATTCATGGTATAATCATTTTTATAATATTCAACATGTTATTCAAGTCATAAATAAAGGAAAAAAAATTGTAGAATTTTAGATAGATTGGTATTCTAATCTTATTCATGAGACTCAACAAGAAATTTTAAATATAAATAGAACAATTAAGGATGATACTGCCAAAATTTAACTACTAATCCTAGACCTATAATTTTTTTTTCTTTTTTATTCTCATCCATTTGATGATTTAGTTATGCCCTTTGAACCTACTATTATAAATCTATAAAAATTAAAGTGAGCAGGTTCAAGAGAATGAACCAATTCAAGTAGAGGAGATTGTTGAAGCTTTCAATGGGAGATCAAGTAGAAGAGAGGATACAAGAGATAATTCGTGAACTACAAGAGAATAAGAATGAGAATGATCTCATTACAGATGAATTTGATTCTGGAGCTGAGGTAAAACATCATATAGGTGTAAATATGTGGATTTATATAAATTCAATAAATATTAGAAACCATCCTGGTAAGTTACCTTCCCTTATAATTTTTTTACTTATTGTTTATTTCTATTTTTCTTTTGAGTTATTTTATTAGATTAATTTCCTTTATTTAATTTCTTAGAATTAGATGTAGTTAGATTCTAGATTAGTTAGTTTGTTAGATTTAGTGTAGGTTAATTTTGTTTTAGTTTGTTAGACCTTATTGATGTTAGATTATTTATATTGTTCTAGTTCAATTTAGATTTAATATTTTACTTTATCTTGATTAGTTTTTTTATCTTTAGTTTTACATTTGTATTTATTTTTGTCTATTGTGTGTTGAGTTTTGTTTGGTTGCTTACATTATTTAATATCCCCTCATATTTGATTTATCTCATTTCTATTTTACTTTTTACTTTTGGGATATTATCTTGGTGTCATTTGGAAGTTATTACATCAGAAGTAAGATATTAATTTAAAATTTATTATATTATTGAACCAGTTTTCTTTCCTTTAAGAGATTGTCTAGTTCATAGGCCTTCTCTATTAGATATGATAGACTAGACATTCATATCTAAATTGATTCATTATTTGATAAGTGAATTTTTAAAATTATAATAGAATATGTTATATTCAATAACTTATTTGTTATTTTATAGAACATTTAAAAAACCCTTCACATATTTAGGATTGTAATTAAACATATAAAACCTTACTATTAGATTGGTATGATTCCAAATTAACCTTCACAATAGGTGAAAAGGTTGATTAGTTTTTCATACAATTTTTATCATCAACAAATTTGGTGACTCCACTGAAAAAATCTTCATAAATATTATTTGTTTATAGTACCTTTTTATTACACATGCTACTTGGAGGACAACCTTCTATTATTCAACCTAGAATTGATATTGTTGATGATCAATGTTATGTTGCTTTTAATTTAATGCATTATTCATGGTATAATCATCTTTATAATATTCAACATGTTATTCAAGTCATAAATAAAGGAAAAAAAATTGTAGAATTTGAGATAGATTGGTATTGTAATCTTATTCATGAGACTCAACAAGACATTTTAAATAAAAATAAAGGAATTAAGGAAGATAATGCCAAAATTTAACTACTAATCCTAGACTTATAAATTTTTTGTCTTTTTTATTCTCATCCATTTGATGATTTGGTTATGCCCTTTGAACCTACTATTATAAATCTATAATAAAATCAAACTGATCAGGTTCAAGAAAATGAACCAATTCAAGTAGAGGATATTGTTGAAGCTTTCAATGGGAGATCAAGTAGAAGAGAGGATACAAGAGCTAATTCCTGAACTACAAGACAATAAGAATAAGAATGATCTCATTATAGATGAAGCTAATTCTTGAGCTGAGGCAAAACATCATATAGATGTAAATACGTGGATTTATATAAATTCAATAAACATTAGAAATCATCATATTAAGTTACCTTCACTTAAAAGATTAAATATATCAAATTTATTTGGAGATTTTGGAAAATTTTGGGAAGATCATTTAAAATCATTTAGATTAGTTTGTACTACTCTTGGTATAATAAGTGAAAATATTTTTTTAAGAGTTTTTTACAAAAAACTTGAAGGAAAAGCTTACCAAGCATTTGTTAGTTTACCTATTAAAGTTATTAGTATATGGAAAAATATTGAATAATGGCTTGAGTTATCTTTTGGGAATGATAAAGAAAACTTCGACCTAGTCAATGATTTTATGAATTTTTCTCTTGATTAAGGTGAAACTATATATCATTTTAATGCCATATTTACTAAGTTATGTCAAAAGATCTTGCATGATCTTAGACCTTATAAGAAGTTATGAGACTTTAATTTTGTAGTGGTTTATCCTTAAAATATAAAATGGCTTTAGAGGTTAAAGATATTATAGAATATGATGAAACTATAACATTCTACATTGACTATGAAATGAAGCTTAAATATATTGGGTTAAAGGATAGGTCTTCTATATGTTTAAATTCAGATAAAGTATAAATTATAAAGGCCATTCAAATTCTAGAGAATAAACTAGTTGTTAAAAATCATTTAAATTTTAAACCTTCTTCATCTAATATAAATGATATTGAAAGTAAAAAATTTTAAATTGCTTATTACTTTAATGTGTGTGAATTGGATCATGATCCATATTCATGTATTTCTATTCAAAATTTCAAAAAATTACTTCAAGGAAAAGATCTTATATTTTAAGATCTAGTAGACACCATAAACATGTATGCCTTTGATGATTCATCAAAAAATGAAGGTTATTATTTTGGTAATTCTAGAAATAAAGATTATAACTCTTCTCAAATTAATAAAATAGTAAATAATGATTCTTATTTTAATGTAATGTTAAAATAATTTAGAATAATTATTCAATTAGTTCAATTAATAATTATTATCAAACTATTACTTTATCAATTAATTATAATAATAGTCAATATCAACATTATAAGCCTAAGAGTTTTTGACAATTTGATGCTAAATATTATAATATATTTAGTGATTTATATATAATTAAATCTAGATTTATCATTATTACAAGCAACTAATACTCTAAGATAACATGATAAAATTAATGAAGCTATTAAAAATTCTAATATTGATGTAGGCTTTCGAGAAGATGGTAATGAACAATCAACTATTTTTTCTTAAAGTTATGATTCTCTTATAGTCTATATACCTCTTTTTTGTGTTTCAGTCAAAATTGATAATAAGATAATCCATAATTGTATCTTAGATATGGGTGCTTCAAAGAATATAATTCCCAAATTTATTATAGATTGATTAGGTATATCTTATGAAACTAATAATAGGAAATCTACTGGATTTGATTCAAGAAAAACTAAAAGTTTTTATAAGTTTTGAGACATAGTCATTAAGATTTCCCAAGATGAAAGAATTAGATGCATGAAAAATGTCCAAGTTTTAGACATTCTTAGTAATTATTATACATTATTAGGAAGGGATTAGTCAAAATTAATTGGTCATTTTATCAAAAATGATATCACAAAGGTTCTTGTTAGTAATGAGACTGATTTCATTAAAAAAAAGATTGGTCTAGTACACCTATAGAATCATCAACTTCTTCCACTATTGCTTATGTTGAGATAGGAATTGGGACATATGACTTACTCAATTTAGATGAATCATAAAATTAGCATGAATAATTTTTTGATAAAAATATTTTATGGTCACTTTATTTTGATGGAGCTAATTCTCAACAAGGTAATTATGCTAGAATTTGCTAAATTTCTCTTATTGGTAAAATATTTCATTATCCTTATAAATTATTATTTAAAAACACTAGTAATACAAAAAAATATAAATAATTATGTTTAGGTTTTGAAAAATCTATTGACATCAATATTAAACATTTAGAAGTCTTTTGAGATTCTAAATTATTTTCTAGACAAGTTTAATTTTTTTTATAAAACTAATCAAACTTGTCTACATCATTAAATTCAAAAAGTTTGGTTTTTACTTGATAATTTTGAGGCTTCTAATATTAATTTAATACTTATAGGATATAATATTAGAGTTTATAATCTTTTTATTTTTATATCTAACCCAAATCCAAGCAAGAGTGAACCAACCACAAACTTCTCTTATGCTGAAAATTTTTGACCTAAAATTCTTGATTTGAGTGATAGTTGGCCTATTTTATTTTTTATAAACACATAGATTCTTTCATTAAAAGTAATTATTTTTATCATGATGATTATGTATTAAATTATTTAAATTATTTGTAATTAAGTACTAATAAATTGTCTGATTGTTTAGTAAGTTTCGAATCTATGTTTACACCTAATGATCAACCCAAAATTTCTAGAATATAAGAGACCTCTAGGAGAATCATAGGTGAAACTATTCTTATCAACTTAGGTATAGATTAAGATCCTAAATATGTGTATTTAATAACACAAGTTACTACTAGTGAAAATTTT
This sequence comes from Torreya grandis, assembly GCA_037957365.1. Classification (NCBI taxonomy): domain Eukaryota; kingdom Viridiplantae; phylum Streptophyta; class Pinopsida; order Cupressales; family Taxaceae; genus Torreya; species Torreya grandis. Next base: position 124,132 of record JARHVA010004306.1, read on the forward strand.
TAATTCATTAACTTATTCAAAGAATTCATTAACTTATTCAAAGAATTCATTGATGTGTTTTACTGGTCAGATAAAGATCTTAAAGGTTATAATACTAACATTATTAAACATGATATACCTATAAAACTCAATATTAAACTTGAAAGATAGAAAATATGAAGAATTATACCTTTGTTAGAGGACACCATTAAAAAATAGCCAGACAAAATTATTAATGCTAGTGTCATTTTTCCTATAAATTATTCTGAATGGGTAGCTAATGTAATGTCAATTGGGAAGAAAAATGGTGATATTAGATTGTGTGTTGATTTTAGAGATTTGAATAAAGCTATAATTAAGGAAAATTTTCATTTACCAAGTATAGATCATATTTTTCAATAAGTTGTAGGATAAAAAATGATGTTATTATAAGATGGATTTTTTTTTAATAATCAATTTTTTGTAAATCCTAAAGATAGACATAAAACTAGTTTTACTACTCGTAGAGGGACTTTTTCTTATAATATAATGTATTTTAGATTAATGAATGCAGAAACTAATTTTCAAAGAGCTATGCATGTTGATTTTAATGACTTGATTGGCATAGTTATTTAAGTCTATGTTGATGATCTCACCTATTATTCAAAAAGATAAAAGAAGCATTTAGATCATCTTTGTGAAATTTTCACAAGATGTAGAAAGTACGGTATTTCTTAAAATACAAAGAAATCAATTTTTGGTGTTATCAAAGGTATGTTATTAAGACATTATTTTTAAGGATGGAATTTATATAGATCTTGAATGTATTAAAGCCATCAAAGAGATACCTCTTCCTAAAGATCAATCTAACTTAATATCCTTCTTTGTTAAAATTAACTTTGTTGGGAAATTCATATCAGATTTTGTTGATAAGTCTAGTCCTGTACAATTATGTCTTAAGAAAGATAAAATTTATACTTAGGATGAAGGTGTTGATTTAGCATTTAATAATGTTAAATATGCCATTAAAATTCCTCCAGTACTTGCTAAAATTGATTTAAATAAAGCATTCATTATTTATGTTAATGCTACTAAAAAATAATTGGAGTTGTTATCACTCAAGAGTTTGAAAATAATGATGAAAACCAATCAGTTATATGAGTCAAGTTTTAAAAGATGTTGAAACTAAGTACCCTCTTTTTGAGAAATGTGTATTCTCATTTGTTTCCTCTTTGATTAATATTGTTATTTATTAACGAGAAACAAATTTTTAGTGTGGTCTAACATACCTATTTTATCATATCTTTTGAAACAATCAACCATTCAAGAAAGGCTTGCTAAGTGGATATGACAAGTTCAATAATTTGATCTTGAATTCAAAACTTCAAAAATAATTAAATGTATTGACTTGATAATACATTTAAATAAAAATAATTCTTCAAATATAAATGTTTTTGTCTTGATAGTTGATGATAATCTAAATACAAAGCCTCATTTAAAGACCATGAAAATTCTTGATTTTTTTAAAAACTTTAAATTTGATCTTGAGATGAATTTATGGAATTATATGTTGACTGTAGATGATTAGTATCATGAATTAGTATTTTATTTTTAAAATCAAGCCCATCCTAATAATTTTGATAAGAAAGAAATATGTTCCTTGCATTTAAAAGATTTAAATTTTTGTTTATTAATTTTTTATCTATTTGATTGAAATAGGGATGGAATTTTATTAAGATTCCTTATGCACGATCAAACTCAAAAATTTCTTAGAGGTTGTCTTGAAAGAAATTGTGGTGAAAATAATGCTATAAAAACCACTACTTATAAGATATTATGAGTAGGATATTATTGGCCTACACTATTTCAAGATGATTATAAGTTGGTTCATTCTTATATACCATGTCAATTGTTTATTTGTAGAGATAGATTTCCTGTAATGCCATTAAGCCCTGTTATACTTGAAAAACCATTTACAAAATGGGGCATTGATTTTATTTTAGATATACATGATCCTTCATCTACTGGTCATAGGTATATATTGAAAACAATAGATTATTTCATTAAGTGTTTTGAGGCTAAATCACTTGAAAGTTTTATAACAGGTGAATTGATCTCATTTTTAGAAAATCATATTTTCTCTAGATTTGGAGTTCCTTATGGAATCATTTCTAATAATGGACCTCAATTTGTTTCAAATGAATTTCTAGAATTTATGGGAAAATAGTCTATTATATCTAATCTTTCATCTAAATATTACCCTTGAGGTAATGGTCAAGTTGAATCAATGAATAATTATTTGATTTTAATCACGAAGAAATTAGTTTGTGAAAATAAAAGGAATTGGCATCTTAAATTTTTTGAAGCTTTATGGGATGATAAAACTATTGTTAAGTTAGAAATTGGTTATTCTACTTTCCTATTATAATATGGATTTTAGGCCCTCTTACCAATAGAACTTTAGATTTTTTTAGCTAGAACTACTTTACAATATGTTGTTGAAGATACAAATTTGATTGAATAAAGATTGAGTGATCAAATAACTCTTTATTAATATAAAGCAATAACATTGTAGAAATTAGAAACGAATAAACAAAATTTGTAAAAAAATTGATAAGAAAGTTTCTAATAAAAAATTTAAAGTTGGTGATCTAGTTTTATATTGGGATAAATCTCATGAAGATCCTATTAAATATCATAAATTTGATTCAATGTAGATTGGCATTTATCAAATTATAATTGTAATTAGAAAAAATGTTTTTCATTTGAAAGATCTTGATGGAAATTAGTTACACTACTCAGTTAATAACCATCATTTAGAATTGTTCCATGATTAGTTCCTTTTTAAATTCATTTGTTTCTTTTGTTTTCTTGTTTCCTTTTTATTTTATGATTCTTTTCTTTTCTATCTTTTTTTGTTGTTTCTTTTCTTGGTTTGTTTGTTTGCTTTCTTTTATTACTTACTTTTACTTTTGAAAGATCAACAAGTGTTTTAAATGGATGAAGTTTCACATTATAAATGAAGAATGCAAAGATGTTGTAATTCTGATATGAATATCAATTATTTTCAAATATCACTCTTTATAAATTTAGTTTTCTTTATACATCAATAATATATGTTGAGTTGTATTTAATTGTTAAAAGTAATACTTGATTTTCATATATTATATTTAAGCCATTTATATTAGTTTATTCATCCATCCCAAACATCCCTACTATATCATTCCTTTTCTTCATGCCATGTTAGATGAACATCTCATCCCTTATTAAAATTCATTATTAAGGGGGTTCATGCATAGTTGCTAGATAAATGATGTACTTAGATCACACTCTAAAGATTATATTATTATCAATAGGTAATTTGATTGCTACTCAATTTCATTATTCAAAATTGATTAGTAAGGTCATTAGTATTATGCCTATTTTTCATACGCCCCTCTTTTTTTAAAAACTAATACTCCTATTTACCATAGATATGACTCAATCATAAAGTTTAAAACTATGTTGAGGACCTAGTCAGTTATTACTATATTCAAATACATATTTCTATTTAGATAAGTTGGTGACAATTGGTTTATGAATTTTAATTAATATTTTAAGTTGTTTAAAAAATCATAAATGCATGAATGAATAAAAAATTTCATATGTATTTATCATTCCTAAAGTATTTGTGATTTATCATAGCTTTCAGTTGATAGTTTGAGCAATTTACAATGACTAATTTTGTATTTTCATTATTGAATGGAAATGTCCAACATGGTTTGATCCAAATGGAAATATATAATGACTGGTTATAATGGTTTTTCAATTAATTCCTTTTCAATTGTAAGTATATAGATAGATTTGTCATGATTGCTACAGTTTTAGAAATAATGTATCTTATGGTTTATCAAATCAATTAAATCATTTGATTTATCATGAATTTCATTTTAAAGTTTGAATATTAACTTTAAATGTATTTATTACTATGTTTCACCAAAAGTTCAGTTACAAATATAATTGACATGATTTTAGGTTGGTCTACTATTTGAATCCTAAGCTACTTCCTAGGATATTAAAACATCCTAAGGGATTCTATGTTTTGATCCTAAATATTTTATTATGATAAAGTCCTATTTTAAATATCCCAAGTTCTAATGCCATACAAATTTAGTTCAAAGATTCTAATGTTTAGTTGAGGCTTATTCATTTCAAAGGATGGTGACTTAAGTTTATATCTCAAGGCATAAAATTTTAAAGGGTATAAATTGGTGACTTTGAAGGGTGATGTAGTTGAGTTTATTTGATAGTTAAAAAGATTTATGACATAAGTTATTATTATTCAAAGGAATATTGAATAAATTCATCTACTGGTAATTTGAGTTGGCAGTCCATTTGGCAAATTTCATAGCATGTTAGTTGGTGTGATGAGTTAATAAAAATCATGATAGAGGTTTCAAGATCTTGATAAGATCATTTGGTGGTTTAAGGCTTTTAATTAATTAGGTACATGCCTAGAATATTATAAAATGTTAAATGTTATAGCAAGTATATTACTTATTGCTAAGTTTGATGGTGTTGCTATATTGGTTAGAAGAATGCCAAGTAATAGTCTCGATTTAATGAGTCAATGAGGATTATGCATGTAAGCATGGTAGTTACTTTAGGCAACTTGGATTACAAATAAAATTATTTTCTTAGTTTTTACTATTTTTTAAAGCTCTTTTATAGAAGTGTCATTCTATTAGTTAGGAACTTAGAATTATAGATAGAGGTTGTGAGAAGAAAGTTAAAGGGAACTGCATATAGGTATGTCAATAATAAAGTGATTAATATTTTGAAGAAAAAGTGAGTTGTTTTGAATTTCTTTTTGGTTGCATGGAGAGAAATATAGTTTTTTGTTTGCATGTTTTGATAAGTTATAACTATCTATTAAGATCTACATGTATGTTTTAGGAAGTTGAATGAACTTATAATTTAGTGGTTGTTATATTATCTCTATGCATGAGATATTGATGTGAATGGGTTTTAGTTTCTGATAAAGCCATGTATCTTGGTGGTTGATGAAATATAAACATGTTGGTTTTTTGGGTTTGAGAATGGTATTTTGAGAATATTGTGGTTTTTATTATTTGAATACACATATTGGTCTATATTTTTGTGACTAATGTAGATTGCAGTGGTGACTCAAACATACCATTTTAAGTTTCAAGAGTGTGGTTGAAATTTTAGGTTTTGTAAGTATGAACCCTATTTGTTTTTTTCATGAATATTTGGAAGGATTTGATTGATTATGTTTGTCATGACATAGAGAAACTATTTTAGAGGGTTCTTCAAACATGTAAATATGACTATTGAGTGATGGTTTTGTTTATATTTAGATATTTCTAAAACTTGAGTTTCACACATACATACATATTTTGAAGGATAAAGTTATGCGTGTTTATGTTGTGGAAATATAGTAAATTAAAATTTGAAAATAATGAAAGTTATTGTCTAGACATGCACATCAGTTTTGGGTTTTGAGGGTTTTGTTATATTTAAATGTTAGCTATTTCAATATTTTGAAGCCAAAGTTTCATGAATGTTTAATATTTTATAAAGGATGAAATATTGAAAGTTTGATAGATTCAAAATATTTGAGTATAAGGATAACATGTTTGGAAATATTTCATGCACGTTATTGACTTGATGGTATAGTAAGATAGTTATAATTTTTTTCCAAAGTCTTGGAAATAAATGAACATAGAGAATAGTTTTTTTAAAAAAATATAACAAGTTATTTCTTAATTTCAAGTTTCTATTGGTTGAATATTATATACTGACATTTTTAAAAATGCATTAGTTTATATTTTAAAGCTTTATTACAAAGCTATGTTAATATTTGATATGAGGTGAGTTCAATATATTCGTGAAGACAATATATGGATAGGTTTAATATGTTTCTAGTATTCTATGAAAAATTTGTTTGGAATTATTTTATATAAATGTTTTAGTATTTTTTTTGAAGTTACATTTGAAGATGTCAAAAGTTATCTATGTGAAGGGTTCATATTGAAATTTATTTAAAATAATGCATGCAAAAATTATACATGGTTGTATACATTTATGATGATAATCAGGTAGTAAATATTGATAGGAGAATTCTGATAGAATATTTTTGTGAGACATTATCAATGTTTCATATTGAATTTTTGCTAGGATAGTATGATGTTTATATTATATAAAGTCATAATAAGTTAGTTTCATGGAAATGAATCAACATGGAGAATAGTTAGGCTTTCAATCATTTTGATATTATATTCACAAAGTGAAAATAGAATTGAGAAAAATATTATAGAATATTTTGAAAATAAAATTATGATAATTTTATTTTATTTTGGGTTTTAAAATGGAAAATATGATGATAAGTTAACTAAATTAGAGTAATTCAATTTTATTTTGATTTATAGATAGTTTAGATAATATTTGCTTGATGATTGGAAATGTTATTAGTGAATGAGATTTTGATGCACTTATTATTTTAGATTCACTAATAATATATTCATTCTTTAGTTCAATCATATACAATAATCAACTTTTTAATATATTTCAAATTATATAGGATGTCAAATTGGGACCAACCTAGTTCAAGTAGAGATAATGATAACAAAGGTTAGGGAAATAATAAAAATTTAGATAATGTGAATCAATAAGAACCTAATAGACAATTCCCAAGGGGGGATTTTATGGATAGGAGGTTCGGCCCTAGGTATTTAAGTAGGGTGCCAGAATGTCAATCCACTTTGATGCCACTAACTTTGAGTTTTATAATGTATTAAATAATTTGCCCTTCAATCTTGCAAACCCTAGGGGTAACAGAGGATTTCATAGCTATAGATTTTATGTTAGGTCTCAATCCTAAAGTAGTTATTCTTACCACTTGTAGAATAATTCATATCAGTTACTAGTATAGTCACTTACCCTAGAGAAAATCTAACATGCTAATGAGCTACACCATGTTAATGAAACCACTCAATTAGACACTAAAATATCCCATGCTAAGAACATTTTTAATCTTGCCTTGCATTCTTTTTCTAATGAACTCTCAGCATCTCAAAGAGATCCTATTTTAGAGTATAGAAATTTAATCTTAAAGGAACCATTTTTAGGTTGCATAAATGCAATGTTGAAAAGCCACTACTTTTATTTCATCCAACCACTATAGACAAATGATTAGATAGTCAGAATGACACATATACTCAAGTTGAAATCAAAGTTGTGAATGAGATTATATTGGAGGTTGATGCTAATACAAGTGATTCAGGAACTAAATTGGTTCAATTTCCAATATTTGAGATGGAATACAATGACTATGTGAATGAGCAATGAAAATAAGTTATTGAGGTTTTATCTAATTTTAATGACTATTGGATGTTAGCAGGATAAATTTTTCATTTTAAAGTTTAATTTTAAGTTGTTATAACTTAAGTACTTTCAAATTTGATACTTTGATTTTTAGATTTTTTTATTTTAATTATGATATTTAAAAGTACAACGGAATTTAATTTTTTGATATATATGATACACCTAAGTATTTATTGCAAATATGCATTATGGTATTAATTTCAATAAGAATTTCATTAACTTTGATTTATATATTTATTTAATAAAATATGTTATTCTATTTTATTATTAATTGATTAAGGTTCCCCACCCATTAGGAAAACTTGGTATGTATTTAAGTATCATATCTATTAAGACTTTTAATTCTTAATTAAACCTTAACTATAACTATCTATATTAATTATTTTTTTAAAAGTAAATTAGTAAATTTAAATAGGTAACTAAGGTTAGTTACAACTTCTTTTTCCAACCAAATTTGAAGAATAATAGGAGAGCAAGGATTCATTTGAAGAGGAGGAATAACATAGGTATTGAAGACTTAAACATTATGAAGTCAATCATTTATCTCTCTCTATAATAAATAACTTTAATGAGATAGTATGACTTTTGTAGATAGTCCAAATGGTACTTTCCCTAATAGTTTAGTAAATTTCTTATGAAATGTAGGTATATCCCTTTTTATATTATCATTTATAATAGATTATCTAAAGCTTTTCAAGTTTAACATCTTTTGATGATTTCTCCTTATAGTCCTATCTGAAGAATCCAAGTATTCAACCTGAATAATGATGAAAACTTTATTATTTATGACATTTCATTGATCTATTTGATTGTAAAAATTATCTCTCATGATACTCTATAAACAAAGATGTTGGTTTCTCAAATAAAATCAATCTATTTTGCTAAGATGGCTCTCTCTATTAAGACTCATATGTTTTATCTATATTATTCTTTATTTTGAATTTAACTTGGTTTAATCTGATTTAGATTAATATGAAATTAATCTAATTTCTTTTATGTTTCTTTAGTTTTAATATATTTTATTTTACTTTGAATTTACTTACTTTCTATTTGTGTTTTTCTTTTAAGTTAGTTTCTTTGATTAGTTTCCTTTATTTAATTTCTTAGAATTATATTTAGTTAAATTCTAGATTATTTAGTTTTGTTAGATTTCATTTACATTTAGATTTTTTTAGTTTTTTATACTTAGTTAATGTTTGATTATTTGCTTTTTTCTAGTTTAGTTTAGTTTAGGTTTAATATTTTACTTTATCTTAATTAGTTTGTTATCTTTATTTTTCTATTTGCTATTTGTTTGTGTCTTGTGTATTGAGTTCTATTTGGTTGCTTACTTTATTGAAGATATGTTCATATTTGATTTATCTGATTGCCATTTTAATTTGTACTTTTAGTTTATTATATTGGCATTATTTGGAAGTTATTATAAAATAATCAAGATATTACTTTTAAATATATTATATTATTAAATTAATTTTTTTTCCTTTAAGAGATTGTCTAGTTCATAGGTCTTCTCTGTTGGATAGGATAGATTACACATTCATATTTGAATTGATTCATTATTTCTACGTGGATTTACAAAATCATAATGGAATATGTTATATTCAATTACTTATTTATTTTGGAGGTACAATCACTAGGGGTAAATCAGTGAGTCCAGATACTCCAAATTCAATTTCAATCCTTTCTAAATCTTAAATAATTAAAACAAAAATTCGTGAAGCATACATATCATTCATAGTAAATAAAATGAGAGATAATGCGAGATCAAAAAAATAACACATGATATACATGAGAAACTCTCTCAAGATTGAAAATAATTGGACTAATTATCTGATAGGGTACTATAAACTAGAGACTAATCATGTCCTCCTAACCAAGATTTAGTGACACACACATTCCATAAGGAGAACTTGACCGTAATATGCTCAACTCCTTTAAACCACCTACCTTTAGTGAAACACCTATTTCATAAGGAGTAATTTCCTTCAAGGAAGATGAAGACCTTTAGACCCTCCTTTGAAAAGTTTTACCTTTGAAATGATGTCTTTAAGACCTAATGATGGAACCCTAATTATCATTCTTCACCTTCACTCAACACACCCTAATACTTGAATCACATTACATACTTGAACCAACACACAAAGAGCAATGAGAAAACATTACATATCCCAACTAACCTCACTCTTCAACTCTACACACTCAATGCATCCTTCATAGCAATAACTCTATCATAGCTTCAATAACATAACAAGATAGTCATACACATAGTCCACACATTAATATACCTCTCAAATCAACCACCAATATCACACAGATATGAATAATCCTTCATTTAGACACAAGGCATCCAAACCATCCTTTTGGATCACTCTAGACATCTTTTCTCATACTCAACATATAAGAGAACTATACTAACCTTAGAAACATGATCTACAAGTCATACACATAATCCTTAATCTTATCTTATTCTCAACCCATCCATTGGGCATGTTTGATATTATCACTTCTTTACTTCAACACTCACACATCTCCATCAAGCCTCGACAAATCTAGAAACCATCTCATTTGGTTTCACTATATATAGAACAATAATGAATATCCAATTTTAGGTCATCCATTACACCTACCTTAACCATTAAGGATTCTATCAAAACAATACATAGCTCAAAAAAATCTTCATACATCATCCATAGCATCAATGGGTCACCTTTAAGTAGCTACACCTTTCAATAAGTCCATTGTAGCTCTTATAGGTCTCATAGAGATGTATTCACCCAGTTAGCACTTTAATGAGTAGAATAAAAACTTAAGACCACTTCCAAAAGAATAAGTTAACTCCACATGACTCCTTATTAAAACCCACATGTGACCAAGCCACCTAGAACACAAAATACACACTTGAACCTATGAATTATGTCACCTTTCTCTTCAAATATTCGTACTCATAAAACACAATCACAAAATTTTGAATCAAACATTCAAGTTATTCAAATAACCAAATGAAAAATTCATATGTATATAACCTCCAAGATCTCTAAACCACATCTATGTGCCTTAGATATTCCACCATAAGCCAAAACACCTCAAACTATCTTACTCAAGATGACCACTAAAACTAATCATATACTATCAAACTATAATCAAATTATTATGACTTTCCACATTTGATCATGAGCCAAATATGATAATAAAAGCCTTCAAATAATTATTTGAGACTTATACAACATATCCATGCACATTTAATTCTTTAACTCTAATTAGAACACCTTCAACTTGCCTATACAAGATGGTCACGCAATCTACCAATAACCTTCAAGAAAATAGTCAACTTCTTAGAAATTGTTCATATATAAAATGGATTCTTCAAACCTTTAAAGACTACATAGATCATCCTCATGGAGTCTAAAACACTCCCAAAATATAAGTCAACATAAGACATTAAAATACCATTATAATGACCTCACATATCCATCTTAAGTGAATTTCAAAATAAATAAGAATACATAGTCAAATTTGAAGCTTAATAATTTTGTCTACACACACTTCTAGATCTTCAAAGTTATATTTTTAGATGCACCTTGGAATCCTCTATATATTTTATTTTTTACACTATCATATTCTTCCCAGATTGAAATTTATGGCCCAAACACTAAACACTAGTCTTTTCTTTATAAATTCAAATATTTAAATGCAAATGGTCACAATTAAACTTTGAACACTATGCTCGCATCTTGTGTCCTTTTAGATTTAGATCAATCTCACACCATCAATCTAGTCTAAACATTAATTTATAGTCACCAATGTTCATATGTTAAACCTTAGTCACTTTGACCTCATCTTATGTAATCTTATAATGTTGAATGCATGCACTCCATTGATCTCTTTGAGATTGTCCTCACTTTAGAAATGTTATAGAAATATCACTTTGGATTTTTGAATTTAATACACACTATTTTTCTCAATCTGTATGATCTCCCACTTCCTATTAATCTTGGAAAAATATCAAAATTTATCTCTACTCAGTGTTAAACATTGTGCACCTATCCTCATCTCACTACTTCTTAACTTTTTGGAGAAAATGCACTCAAAATTTTTTCATAAAACATTATAATGTGAAAATTTTACTATGGGAACCTTAGTATCTACCTATAATGCTAAATTTACATAGTCATATTTTTTTTACTATTGGACTCATGATCTAAAATTTAGACCATATAATCTCCTTACATAATATAATACATTCATATAACAATATAATCCTATAACCTTTACATGTTTGAGATATATCACCATTAAAATTAATTATAAAAATATTCTAGCATAGAGCCAACTATGATTAGAACTTGTTTGGGATGCCAACTTTGCTCTTGCATAACTTTTGTCATGCTTCAATGTCTGGTCTAAAATTTAGTGAAAACTAACTAGGAAAAAAATTGAACAGATCCTTATGATCATCTTCTCCTAAAATTTCAACATTTTTGAGATATAACACAATAAAAATTCTTACTTGGATCTTCTTTCCACTTTGTAAATTTGGCTAAGTATGGGAAAACATTGTCAAAATGCCTAGGATCCCAAATTTGCACTTGTATATCTTTAAATGTGATTAGGTGCATAACCTAGGATTTATTGCATATAACCTAGGTACAAATGGTATTAAAACCATATGAAAAACACCCCATAACTCATACATTTGTGTTAATGGTGATGTCATGAAACTGCCTACTCATATTTTCTACTACTAGACCCAAAGTGTCTAGATGAAAACTATTGACAACTAGATGAATTATAGTTATGTAGACAAGCACTAAAAGTATATAAAATGTATTAGGTACCTATTAAAAATTATAATTACTTAGTATTCATCCTTTAAAAAATATAACCATGATAAAACTTAAGATCAACCAAGCCAACTTCAAGCACATTAGGAGAAGAACATTGCACACTTTGTCATTATCACTTAGGTTATCAAATAACTTAATCTACTCACCATTACACCTCCATGAAATCACTATGACATCACTAAAATATCTACAACAATATCTACCTTTTTCATTAATGTTAACAAAAATCATATATAGAAATATACAACTCACCTTATCTCTCTTCAAGCACTCCCATAATAGGAACTTTCTCCCCCTTTGACATAATGAAAAAGTGGGCACCAATTGATCTTGAGGACTTTAAAATACCATAAATAGGAAAGGACCAACTTAAAAAGATGACACGAAATCCCACTTACCTTGATACATTCCTCTTTCCCCATGCCAACACTCTGCTAACCATATATAGCTTCTATGAAGATAAAACATTCATGAACAATAAAAAATGTACGAACTTACCTTAAAAATATTAAGAGGGGCTCCTCCTAAGTCACTTTAGATTAGGGACCTTTTTATTTAAACACTTTCAAACCATTTTCAATAATTATGATTCAATATAATTTCCTCCATTCCTTCTCTCTTAGATTTAATTATGCAGTCCTCTGATCCTAGGACCTAACCAATTACAAAGCTCTCCCTCACATCATGCATAAATCCTCAAGCCATTAAAACTAATTGAGTTATCCCCCATAACTCTATGGCATACAAAAATTTTCATTAGCATAACTTAGAGACCTTATTTATGATATCAATGATATGATAACACATTCTCCTCATCCTCTATATCAACCTTGTCTTATAGTCTTTCAACATTTTATCAATCAATTTGAGAAACAAAAATTGACAAGTTCTTACCTTTAGAACCAAGAACCCTAAACATATATTGAGCCCATTTGAATAAGATAAACATGCCTTTATATATTATAATATATTAACACCTCATCATCCTTGATTAGAGACTTCTAAAACTTTCATTCCTTACTTATTGACCTTACACACATAGATGAGTCCCAATTAGCATCCACCATGGAAAATAAACCATCTTTGGTATCATTTGGATCTCTCTTGACATCTTTAGGTTTCCATACCCAAGTGTAGCCTCTTAATTTTACACTAGAAGCTCCATACACCTTATTTTGCTTTAGGAACTCATTTAACATGTTCTTACAATACCTAGCAATGTGGCCAACTCTATGACATCTGAAACAAATAAGATCATTAATACCTTTTGCTTGATGATGATTGTGATCTTATTTTTCTATATGGATAAAGGATAATTCCTCTTGGCATTCTTTAATATTCTTCATATCTAATTCCTTCTTTACAGTAGCAAGTAGTCCACCTTGATCAAAATTATCTTTAATTATATTTGGTCTTAACACTAATGAGTGACCTTTAGGAGCATAATTCTTCTTCAAACTATTCTTGTAGAATCTATAAATATGTTCTAATTTATTTCAACTATATAAAATAATATCATTTAACATAACTCTTGATTGATTTGAATGAAGTCTTTTTCAAGACCAATTGGTCCTTCTTCCAAGGCACCATGTAAACTCATTCTAAGAGCTCATATTTCTAAAAAAAATCCCTATAACCATTTTAATAGCCAAAATGACATTTTACATGAAATTAACTAGTCTAACTAGTCTTTTTTCACTACTCTTGACCTAATCTAACTTATTTTGATCTTATTCAAGATTGATTATCTTGAAAACAAATTGCTCATGCTCATATTTTAATGAATCTATCTTGGTTTCCAATTGAATGCACTCATACTCTTTAGCTCTTATTATTAAATAATAGCCATCACCAAACCTCTACAAACTTAGATAGTCTCCTTATCACTCTTAGCTTCTTTAGACATGTCATCCTTTCTTATACATGTTTTTTCTATCAAACTTCCCTAAAGAGAACTGACTTGTGCTTCAAGACCTTTGATTACATATCTCATCTTATGATACCTTATTATGAGATAAACTTCTAGTTCCACTTTATCTTCCTCACTATCATATAAGACTTCCTCATCACCGCTATCATGGAAAACTTCTCCATTATTCATGATGTCCTTTTATTTTAAAATCAAACTTGGCTTGGAATGTTCTAGTTAAACCTTGAGGACATTGATAATCTGATTAGCCTCTTTAACATCTTTCTCAAAAGTACATATATATTCCTCGAGTGCCTTGATCATAGTCTTCCATTATTGATTCTCTTTCTTCAATTATTTAGCCATATTTTTACCTACTTAGAATCTCCTTTAAGTAGTTAAGCGTCCTCTAAAGCACCTAATCTGATACAAATTATTAGAGGTAAAATAATTGGGGAGGGGGGGGTGAATCAATGAGCCTAAATAATCAAACTTCAATTTCAATCCTTTCTAACTCTTAAACAATTACCATAAGCATTCATGAAGCATACATATCATATATAAGAAATAGCAAGATAAATAATGTAAGATCAAACACATAACACAAGACATATATGGGAAACCCTCTTATGAACTAAAACCCACCCTCAAGCCTCCAAACACTTGGAATAATTGTCATATAAGGTATTAAAAACTAGATATTCATCATTTCCACCTAACCAAGATTTAGTGAAACACCTATTCCACAAGGAGCACCTACCCCTAAGATTATCAACTACTTTAGACCACCTAACTTTAATGAAACACTTATTTCACAAGGATAAATTTACCCTAAGGAAGACCAAGTCCTTTAGGCCCTCCTTTGAAGACTTCCACCTTTGAACTTATGTCTTCAACACCTGATGATGGAACTTTAATTATCACTCTTTATCTTCAATCAACACACCATGTTGGATAAATCACATTAAATAGTTTAACCAACACACAAATATCAATTATGACACATTAAATATCATAACTAAACTCAATCTTCAACTCTACACACTCAATACATCCTTCGTAGAAACAATTCTATCACATCTTCAACAACATAACTAGATGATCATACACATAGTCCACACATTGATTTTCCTCTTATATTAGCCACTAATCTCACATAGATATCAATAATCCTTTGTTCACACACAAGGCATATAAATGATCCTTTTGGATCATTTTAGAAGTCCTCATTCATGTTCAACCTAAAAGATCACTATTCTAACCTTAAAAACATGACCTATAGGTCATACACATAGTAATTAATCTACTATAATATCAACCCATCCATTGGGCACACATGGCCATCTCAATTCTTCACTTTAACACTCACACATCTCTATTAAGCCTCTATAAATATATAAACCATCTCATTTGGTTTCATTATAAATAGAGTAATCCTAAATATCAACTTCTAGGTCAGCCATTATACTTTCCTTAACCCTTAAGTATTATCTCACATTAATAAAGGGATCAAAATAATATTCATTGGTTGTACATATAATCTATGGGTCACCCTTAGGTATCTATATCTTTCAATTAGGCCCTTGTAGCTCTTATAGGTCTCATGGAGACCTATTCACCCACTTATCACTTCAATAAGAAAAATAGAAACTTAGGACCACTTATAAAAACATAGTTCCACTCCACATGACCCCTTAGTCACACCCACATGGTTCTAACCCACCTAGAACACCAACTCCACACATTAACTTACCAATTAGGTCACCTCACTCTTCAAGTCTTCATACTCAAAAAACATAGTCACAAAATTCTGAATCAAACATTCGAGTTATTCACATAACCACATGAAAAATTTATATTGATATAACCTCAAAGTTCTATTTGACACCTCCATGTACCTTAGATACTCTAACATAGGCCAAAACACCTCAAATTATTTTACTCAAGATGACCACTCAAACTATTCGTATACTATCAAAATATAGTCAAGCTATTTTGATTTTCTACATCTGATAAAGATCCAACTATGATTATAAAAGAATTTTCATAAGTATTTGAGACATATTAAACATATCCATACTCATTTTATTCTTCAAATCTAATTATAACACTTTTAATTGCCTCTCTAAGATGGTTACTCAAACTACCAGTAACCTTTATGAACATAGTCAACTTATTAGAAATTATTTAGATTGAGAATAGATTGGTAAAACCTATAAAGACAACATAGATAATCCTCATGTATTAGACAACACTCATAAAAATATAAGTCAACATGAGATATTACAATACCATCAAAGCGAACTCACATATCATTCTTAGGTCAATTATAAAATGCACACAAAAACATAGTCATTTTTAATCTCAATAACATTGTATACACATACTTATAGATATTAAAAAAATTATTTTCATATGTTTCTTAGAATCCTCTATATATTTTATTTTTACTTCACTATCAAATTCTACATGGATTGAAAGTTATGGCTAAAAAACTAGACACTAGTCTCTCGTTCATAAATTCAAATATTCAAATACAAATGGTCACAGTTAAACTTCAAAAACTATGCTCGCATATTATGTCCTCTTAGATTTAGAACCTTCTCACACCATCTATATTATCCAAACTTTAATGTATAAACAAAAATATTCAAATATTAAGCCTCAGTCACTTTGACCTCATCTCATTCAAATTTATAATGTTGACTCCATGTGCTCTGTAGATCTCTTCAAGATTTTCCTCATTTTAACAATGTTCGATAACTATCACTTTAACCTCCTTAATTTAGTACTCACCATTGATCTCTATTTTTATGATCTCCCAGTATTTGTTGATCATTGGAAGAAGATCAATCATTATCTTTACTCAAGGTTTAAAATAATGCACCTATCCTCATCTTGTTGCTTCCTAACTTATTCTAGTAAATGCACTCCATCAATATTTCTCAAACCTTAACATGTGCAAATTTTAATATAGGACCCTTACTTATCTTCTTTGAAGGACAAATTTATACAATCATATATTTTTCTATACTTGGACTGATGATCTAAAATTTGGAGTATATGATATCTTTACATATGAGAATCTAATCATATAATAATATTCTACTAGAACCTTCATGTGTGTAATATATAATTCCATTAAAATGACATCAAAATCATCTATCACAGAGTGAACTATGCTTAGAATTTGTTTTAGAGGCTAACTTTTCTCCTGCATAACTTTTGTTATGCTTTAACACATGATCTAAAATTTAGCATAAATCACCTAGGCACAAAATTAAATAAACCCATATGATCATATTATCTTAAAACATCCACATGTGGGAGATATTCTACCATCAAAATGATAACTCAACTCTTCTTTCAACTTTGTAAATTTGGCTATGTATGAGAAAACATTGTCAAAATGATTAAGAGCCCAACTTTGTACTTGCATATCTTTAAATATGCTTAGGTGCAAAAACTAGGATTTAAGTCATAAAAGATAGGTAAAAATGTGATTATAAACATATGAAAAACTCTCCCTAACTCATCCATACATTTAAATGGTGATGCCATCAAAATGCCTACTTAGATTTATTTCCACTTGACCCAAGATGTCTAGATGAAAACTATAAACAAATAAATGATTATACTTATGCACACAAGCACTTAAATCATAGAGAATATCTTAGGGACATATTTCACATTATCAATACTTTATACTCATCCTTGAATAACTCTAACAGTCCAAAAACTAAATATCAAAAAGGCCAACTTTAAGCACATTAGGACAAACACATTTCACACTTTGTCATTGTCACTTAGGATATCAAACCACTTCATACACTCACCATGACACTTCCATGACATAAATAAAAACTCTCCAAAACTCTCCCCCTTTGTCATTTATGTCAAAAATATCATATATAATAATATACAACTCACCTTCTCTCTCTTTAAGCACTCCTACAATAGGAACTTTCTCCCCCTTTCACATAATGACAAAGTGGGCACCAACTGATCTTGAGGACCTAAAAATAACATCAATAAGAAAGGACCATCTTATAAAGATGATAAAAAATATAACATACCTTTAGCATTCTTCTTCTTCCCTTGACACCTTCTTCTTGCTCCATGCCAACACTCTCCTGATAATACATAGCTTCTATGAAGACAAAACATTCAAGAATAATAGAAATTGCATGAACTTACCTTTAGAACATTAAGAGGGACTCCTCCTAAGTCACATAACCTTAGGTACCTTTTTATTTAAACATTTTTAGACCATTTTAACAATGTTGGATCGATACAATTTCCTCCATTCCTTCTCTCTTAGATTCAACTATACAGTCCTCTGATCTTAGGACCTGTCTAATTACAAAGCTCCCCCTCACATCATGCATAGATCCTCAATCCATTCAAACTAACTGAAGTATCTCCCCCTAAATCCATGGCATACAAAACTTATCATCCACATAAATTATAGATCTTTTTCATGATATCAAAGATATGACAACACATTCTCCTCAACCAACATATCAACCTTGTCTTACATTATTTCAACATTTTATCAATCAATTTGAGTAACAAAAATTGACAAGTTATTACCTTTAGAACTAGAAAACCTAAACATATCTTGATCCCATTTGAATAATATCAAAATTAATTTTTATATAATATAATATCCTAACACCTCATCATCCTTGATTAAACACTTGGAAATTTTCCATTCCCTACTTACAGACCTCACACACACAGTTGAGTCCCAACTAGAATCCACCATGCTTCCTCTATCTATAAAGTGTCTCTTTGAAGCTTAAAGAGAGAAACTTATTTTTACATAGTGAGAATAAAATTCCAAAAAATCTAAAGACTCCCATATATCCATATCTTTCTCTGACTTGCAATCCTGATTGACTCTCAAAGGATATTTGACTTCATTTTTTTCTTCAAATTTGTTAGCAAAAGAAGACAACATAAACTTTTGTCTTTACTTCATGTATATCATGGTAAATAAACCATATTTGTTCTAAGTTTCCATACCCAAGTGTATCCTCTTCCTTTCACACTAGGAGCTTTATACACATTATTTTTCTTTAGGAACTCATTCAACATATTCTTGAAATACCTAGCAATGTGACCAACTCTATTACATCTGAAACAAACAAGATAATTCATATATTTTACTTGATGATGATTGTGACATTCCTTTTTTATCTAGACAAAGGACAAATCCTTTTGGCATTCATGTATCTTATTCATAGTAGATTTATTCTTTGTAGTAATAGGAAGTCCACCTTGATCAGAATTATCCTTCATAGTAATTGGTCTCAACACCATTGAGTGACCTTTAGGATCATAATGTTTCTTCAAACTATTATTGTAGAATATGGAAATATGTCATACTTTATTGCAACTATAGCAAATATTATCATTCAACATACCTCTTGACTGATCTACGTTAATTCCTCTCCAAGACCAATTACTCCTTCCAAGGCAGCATTTGAACTCATTCTTAGAGATCAGCTTTTTATAATTTCATACTCTATGACCATATTGATAGTAAAAATTACACTTGCCATGAAAATAATTGGCATACCATATTGCATTTAGTTATCTAACTAGTCTTATTTTATTACTCTTAACCCAATCTAACTAATTTTGATCTTCTTCAAGCTTGCTTATCTTGACAACAAATTTCTCATGCTCATACTTCTGTGAATCTATATTGGTTTCTAATTGGATGTAATCATCATCTTTATCTCTTATACTTAAAATATCAGCCATCAAATGACCTCTAAGAACCTAGATAGTCTCCTTATCACTCTTAGCTTCTTTATGCATGTCATCTTTTACTTTACATGTTTTCTCTATCAAAATTCCCTCAAGAGAATTGACTTGTGCTTCTAGACCTTTGATTACATATCTCATCTTGCCATACATCTTTATGAGCTTAGCTCCTAGATCCACTTCATCTTCCTTGATATCGTAGAGAACGTCCTCATCACCACTATCATGGAAAAAAATTTAATTTTTCATGATCTCTTTTTCTTTTGAACTCAAACTTGCCTTGTAATCTTCTAACTGAACCTTGAAGTCATTGATAACCTTCTCATCCTCTTTAGCATATTTCTTAAATATATAGTGCCTTGATAATAGTCTTCCATTGTTGACTCTATTTGTTCACCTATTTATCCATATTTGTGCTTACTCAAAATCTCCTCCAAGTTATTAATCTTCCTCCAAAGGACTTGTTATGATACCAAATATTAGAGGTATAATCACTCAGATGGGGGGGGGGGGGGGGGTTGGGGGTGAATCAGTGAGCCTAGATAATCAAAATTCAATTTCAATCCTTTCCAACTCTTAAAAAATTACCATAAGAATTCATGAAGCATACATATCATTAATAATAAAGAAAAAGAGAGATAATGTAAGATCAAGCACTTAACAAAAGATATACATGGGAAACCCTCTTAGGGAATAAAACCCACTCTCAAGCCTATAAGAACTTGGACTAATTCTCTTATAAAATATTATAAAATAGAGACTAATCATGTCCTCCTAACCAAGATTTAATGAAACACCTATTCCATAAGGAGTTCCTACCCCTAATATGATCAAATCCTTTAGACCATTTACCTTTAGTGAAATACCTATTTCACAATGAGTAATTTCCCCTAATGAATACCAAGTCCTCTAAATCCTCCTTTGAAAACCTCCACCTTTGAACCAATGTATTTGACACCTGATGATGGAACTCTAAATTTCAATCTTCACCTTCAATCATCACACCCTATTAGCCAAAAAACATTACATACTTGAACCAACACACAAATATAAATTATGACACATTACATATCCCAACTAAACTCACTCTTCAACTCTACACACTCAATGCATTGTTCATAGTAATAACTCTATCATAGCTTCAACAACATAACCATATGGTCATACACATAGTACAAAAATTAATCTACCTCTTAAATCCACCACCAAAATCAAATATATATTAACAATCCTTCACTCACAAGTAAGGCATCCAAACCATCCTTTTAGATCACTCTAGACCTCTTCACTCATGCTCAACCTATAATATCACTATTTTGACCTTAAAACATAACATCTAGGTCACACACATTATCATTAATCTAATATTCCTCTTAACCCATCCATTCAGCACATTCATCCTTCTCACTTCTTCACTTAACTCCATCAAGTCTCTACAAATCTATAAACCAGCTCATTTGGTTTCACTATATATAGATAAATCATGAATATCAACTTCTAGGTCAGCTATTGTACTTGAATTAACCTTTACATATTCTCTCACATAAATACATGGACCAAAAAAATCTTCATATGTTGTTTATAGCATCTATGGGTCACCATTAAGTAGTTACACCTTTCAATGAGGCCTTTGTAGCTCTTATAGGTCTCATGGAGACCTATTCACACACTTAGCACTTTAATAATAAAAATAGAAACTTAGGACCACTTTAAAAAGCATATTTCCACTCCACATGACTCCTTAGTCACACCCACATGGGTCTAATCTACCTAGAACACCAAATCCAAACCTTAACCTATGAATTAGGTCACTTCACTCTTCAAGTCTTCATACTCAAAAAACACAATTATTTTGAATCAAACATTCAAGTTATTCACATAAATACATGAAAAATTCATATGTATATAACCTCAATTATCTATAAAATACCTCCATGTTACTTAGAAACTCCAACATGGGCTAAAACACCTCAAACTATCTTACTCAAGATGACAACTCAAACTAGTCATATACTATCAAAATACGATCAAGCTATTTTGAATTTATACATCTAATCATGATCCAAAAATGAAAATAAAAGACTTATCATAAGTATTTTATTATTATAAAACATATCCATGCTCATTTTCTTCTTTAATTCTACTCAAAACACCTTCAACTTGCCTCTCCAATATGGTCACTCAATCTACCAATAACCTTCAGGAACACAATGAACTTCTTAGCAATTATTGATACTAAAAATGGATTTTTAAAACATATAAATACCACATATATCATCCTAATATAGTATAAAACACTCCAATAAATATAATTCAACATGAGACATCGAAATAGCATAAAAAAATCTCAGATATCCTTCTCAAGTCAACTACAAAATACACACAAACACATAGTCAACTTTGAAGCTCAGTAACTTTGTCTATACATGCTTAGCTATTAAATTGGGTTAGATTGTTGTTGTAAGGCTTCCAAAGGGGACCTTCCTCCTTCCATCTTTTAGCTTTATTCCTTCTTCTCACAACACTAAATTAAACTCATAATTTATCACTCATATTAATAAAAAATTTAGTAATGAATTTCTAAATGAAGTTATAATAATAATTGCTTAACACAATGTACTTTTGATAGTCTTTATTCAACATATACTATTTTATATCCCTTTCAACTCTCTTGCTATATATATATATATATATATATATATATATATATATATATATATATATATATTACACACACACACACACACACACACACACACACACACACACACACACACACACACACACACACACACACACACACACACACACACACACACACACCATAGAGGATATTGTTTTATATAAAATTATATATACATTATATTCTAAGATACATTCGAATTAGGATAACCTAAAGTGGTTCCTTTTTCTTAAGATATCCTTCATGTGAATCGTGTGACTTTACTACAAGATAAACAAGGATGTTTTGTTCTTCAAACACTTCCTTATTAAGCCCCATGGAGGTTAAAGGCATTTCTATGACTTGGTTGAAAGAGAATTAAAATCTATTCATCCTCATATTTATATATGGAGTTGCTATAGGATGGTTTGTGTAGTGAGATTCCCTTGTTGTAGGATACTCTGTGTTATATACATATTTATCCAAAACATATTCAAAACACATTTATAGAAAAATCATCCTAAATCAATAGAAAACCATCATATATTTAATTCCAATACATATTTTCAACTATTTAAAAGAGTTTAAAAACATAATGATATATGGCTTATGAAAGAAGGAAAGTAATATGGAAAAGTGTTCAAAATGATGGTAATCAAGAAGGATGAGTAAAATACATGGACACAATAATAGGATATTTATGGGGCTCATCATCACACACTTCCAAATATTTAAATTTATATTTTTAGATGCATCTTGGAATCCTCTACATATTTTCTTTTTACTTCACTATCAAATTATTCCTAGATCAAAAGTTATGGCCCAAAAAATAAACAATGTTTTGTAATTTATAAATGAAAATATTCAAATGGAAATGGTGACAGTTAAACTTCAAAAACTATACTCATATTTTTCATCCTCTTAGTTTTAGACCAATCTCACACCATTGATCTTGTCTAAACTTTAATGCATAGGAACCAATGTTCAAATGTTAAACCTCAATCACTTTGACCTCATCTCATGTAATCATGTTATGTTGACTCCATGTTCTCCATTGATCTCTTCAAGATTGTCCTCACTTTAAAAATGATAGAAAAATATCACTTTGACCTCTTGACATTAAAATGCACCATTGATCTCCATCTATATAATCTCTTGCTCACTTTTGATCATTGGAATAAACTTGATCTTTATTTGTACTCAATGTTAAACATTATGTTCCTATCCTCATCTCATTTATTTTTGACTTTTTGGATAAAATGCGCTCTGTCAATCATTCTCAAACTTTAACATGTGTAAATTTGACTAAGTTTTGGAACCTTACTTATCTATCTAGAAGGTCAACTTTACATAGTCATATATTTTGTTGCGCTTGGACTCATGATCTAAAATTTGGATAATATGTTTTCCTTACATAGGAGAATCTAATCATATAACAATATAATCCTAGAACCTTTGAACATGTGAAATATAACATCATTAGAATACATTTTAAAAATATTATATCATGGAGCTAACTATGATTAGAAATTGTTTGGGAGGCTAGCTTTTCTCTTGTGTAACTTTTTCCATCTCTTAGTGCATGATTTTAAATTTAGTGTAGATTAACTAAGCACAAAAATAAAAAAACCCATATGATCACCTTCTCCTAAAATTTCCACATGTGTGAGATATTCCACAATAATAATGCTTACGAAACTCTTCTTTCCACTTTTTAAATTCACCCAAGTATGGGAAAACATTGTCAAAATGCCTAGGAGCCCAACTTTTCACTTACATATTTTTGACTGTGCTTAGTCATATGAACTAGGATTTATAACATAAAATATAGGTAAAAATGTGATCAAAACCATATGACTAAATCCCCTAACACATCCACATATGGAAATGGTGATGTCATCAAACTACCTACTCAAATTTTATGCCACTGGACCCAAAGTGTCTAGATGAGAACTATGGATAACTGGGTGAATTTTAATTATGAAAACAAGAACTCAAAGCATATAAAAATTATTAAGTACGTATTTCACATGATCAATACTTCATACTCATCTATGAAAAAATCTAACCACGCCAAAATTGAAGATCAACCAAGCCAACTTTAGGCACACTAGGACAAGCACATTGTACACTTTGTCATTGTCACTTAGGCTATAAAAACACTTCATCAACTCACCCAGACACCTTTATGACATCATTTAAAACTCTCCATAAATTTTATATTTCTTATAACATTTGAAAAACCCCTCACATCCTTAGGATCATAATTGAACCTTTAGAACCTTAATATTAGACTAGTATAATTCCAACTTAACCTTCGTAATATGTGAAACGGTTGATTATTTTATGATAAAATTTTCATCATCAATAGATTAAATATTTAAAAAAAATCACATAATATACATTTAATTAAATCTACAACTATAGAAGCATAAATGACCTTACAATCTAACAATGACATAATGGTGGATTATCTCAAATCATAGTGACTCTTTTGGTTTGGAATGATTTTATAAGGGTCAAACAATATGAAATAATAGTGGTCACACATATATTAACACCTAAAATATCCCCTAATACTTATGATACAATTTTCATCATCAATATATTCCATCTTAAACAAATTCACATAATAGACATTTAATGAAATCTACTACTCTTGAAGCATAACTGACCTTACAATCTAACAATGAGATAATGGTGGAATATCTCATATCATAGTGACTCTTTTGGTTTAATATTATTTTATAAGTGTCAAAAAATATTAAATAATAGTGGTCACACATAGATTAACACCTAAAATATTTTATTCTCAAAAGGGTAATTATAGGTTGATTGTAGACCGATAGAATATTTGAGATAGGTAGTTTGGGTGTTAGATTCAAGACCTAGGCATGATATCAATGTGTTTTAATATGATATGATATCATAAAATCCATGAAAACATAGGGAATTAATATCCATGTCTAAAAATTAATAATGACCTATATGACAACTCAATTCTCAACTAAGGTAAACACTTATATTCTATTTTAATGGGTAAGTTAAGCCTAATCAAATGGAGATGCATGATGAGAGAGTTGGTAGATATTTATGATGGTTTAACATGATGATGATGACTCTCATATAAGGATTAACACACCTCATATAAGTCTAAAATCAAGTAAATAGGGTAAGAGAGATGAATAAACAAGTTTAACCCTGCATACAAACCTTACACATAGTCATCAACTTTAGAAGGTTATCTTGAAGAGTTATGATGTTGATATCTATATAGGTGTGATAAAACATTTTAGTTTTATGAATAAGGTCATAAATACATATTATAACCCTGCATGGTGTCATTTTACTAGATTAAATAGTGAAATTTCCCTCTTTTTGTCTCAGACAGAGGGCACTCCTAAGTAGTCTAGATTGTTGACTTGGTGAGAAGATGGTTAGAGGTTGATAGGAAGTCTTGAAACATTGTATAATGTTGTCTAAAACTTATTTAAGCATGAAAAAGAAAATAAATTACCTCATGGTCCTAAGAAACCACTCAAAGGTAGTTATAGACCATGAACATAGTCAAACCTATTAGGCCTAAGACTAGGCCTAAAGCCCTAATGGGGTCTAAATCCACTCCTAAGGACATATACACCATAAAATCCCATTTATAAAATTTAAGGAGAGGTTTAGGATGAGAAAGTACCATTGGTGTGTAGGGAAACAACACAAGTTGATCATTTTGTCCTAAAATCATGACATGGGTGTCTAGAATGCACTTAAGAACTCAATAGGATAACTTCAAGAAATATCATCTGTACAGTTTAGTTTCATGGCGACATAAAGAGTTTGAAACATTTGAGGAAGGTCCTGAGGTTAAAATTTGTGGAATTTTATGGGACGCTAGACATCTATAGTATTTTAGTTTGTAAATTGTTTGGAACTTATATAGGACTTTCTCATGATCCTTCCCATCCAATTAGTTTGTACCTTACTTCTATGAATAGGATAAAAATAGGATTTATTGTAGGTTTTTGTTTATTTATAGGTATAAAGGAGAATTGAATATGTGAGAAATGATATATGGGTCAATTGAGACATATTATAACTCTCTATTTCCATTTCTCACCTCAAAACAACCTATAAATATCTCTGCTAAGCCATTCAATTCATGTAGTCT
Organism: Torreya grandis; assembly: GCA_037957365.1. Classification (NCBI taxonomy): domain Eukaryota; kingdom Viridiplantae; phylum Streptophyta; class Pinopsida; order Cupressales; family Taxaceae; genus Torreya; species Torreya grandis. The sequence goes on from JARHVA010004306.1 coordinate 150,831, forward strand.
TTGATAGAGAGTGAAGACAAAGAGTGATTTCCTAGTGAGAGAATGAAATGTTCATTTTTGGACCTTTTTGAGGTATAACTCAGGGAATGGAAGGTATAGAGACTCTAAATAGGTGTATATTGACCAAATTTGACCCTATAGTCAAATTGAGACGCCTATATGTAAAACCATGATATTTAGGTGTTTTAAATGGTCTAGTATTATGTCAAAAGGTGTATTATAAGTACTTTTATGTCATGTCAAATTATTCTTGGTATTAGTCATTTTAAAATTTTTAGTCCTAAGAGTCATTTTGGGGGTTAATATAGAGCATTAAATTAGTTGTACAACCTCAAGAAATTTGAAGGTTTCAAAAGGTGATGTCATGCCCCATGTGTCCTAAGAAGTCTTAATTAGTCATTTGTAACTTAAAAGCGATATATTATTTTGAATAAAGGTAGTTTTATTTGAAAAAATGAGAATTTAATGAGGTGTACAAAATTTTATAGCCTCCTATAATTGAGGACATTTCATAAATGTCCCTTGGTATTCCACATACTTGTTCTTGTGATCAGTTTGATAAAAAGCTCCAAGAAACTGAGAAAACCACTTCTCTCTATTCTCACTAGGATTAGAAAACAAGAATGGTGCTCAAGTTTTTTGATGGTACAACCAACAGGGGAGGTTTTAGGAAAATTTATCCTAGGGGTGTCTCTTACACTCAATTAACTTCCATTTGATGTTTAGTTTAAGAATAATGGTGGCCTATGCTTTATGAACAATTCCTAATAAGTTGGCCTATTTAATTTGCTTCCCAATATATGAAACCTACAAGTTTTTATATTGTTTGAGTGGGTCTATGAAACTTAGTGAGTGGAATGGCTTCTAAAGTCCTTCTACTCCTCTCTCACATGTTTCCCATCCTTTGTTTCAAGTTTGGAAGTGGTTTTATGAACCAATTTAGTTTGCAAGTAGGAGTGTGACTATGGAGATATCAATTTTGGTTATGATAGATAACTCTAGATGTTTAAGAGGATTATAAAAGGAAATATGTCACAAATTTCAAAGGGTAATGTTTACCTACTGACCCTTTTTCTCTAATAAAGTCAACTACTATTGACTATTATATGTAGTGAGTAGGAAATAGTGTTTTTAACATTGACACATCTTGTTTATGAAGAAAATAGTACCAAACAAATGTAAAATTACCATAAGGGACCATAAGAGGTTTGTATATAATTACCTCAAGATAAATTATGTATTAATCACCTATAAGAAAGAGAAGACACAATCAAGAAGTTGCCCTTAGTTTAGGTTAATCATAGTAAGGCATAAACAAAGCAGAGTTTGGAAAAGGTCTGATGGTTTAAATGATTGAAAGAGACCCCAAGATAGGTAATAATGTATCATGGAGATATCATGGTGGATATATAATATATAATGGATCTAAACAATGTTTCACATGGTTCACATGGTAGAATCATACACATACTCCACTCCCCATATGTTTGTCTTAGCTTTTAGTACTTTTGAAAGATCTAATCAAATTACGAAGGGTTGAAATTAAACATATGAAATCCTTATCACTTTTATAATCCAATCCAATATTTAGTTTTTTTGAGGAAATATGGGAAGTTCCATCTATTTTGTTTCAAATAGAGGGCACTCCCTTTATGCACAAATCCTATAGTCTTGGGGATTAGTGATAAAAGGGTGAATTAGGATCTGATAAAAAATTCAAGGAGGTGTGGGAAGTTAAATTACACCTAAAAGACCATGATATACATTACACATAAGGATGGAACTCAAAAATATGGTCTAAATCATCAAGGTTACAAATAGACCTGTCAAGAATGGTTTAAGCCTAAAGCCAATTAGGGGTCTAACTTCACTTCTAGATCTTAGTGATATTTATAAATAGTTTAAAATTTTTTACAGGATTAATTTATACATGTATAATCTATTAGGATGCATGCGAAGACATGAAAAAAGTCATTATTTGACTTTAGGACAACTCAAGCCTATATAAAATGGAGACACAAGCCTGATAAGAGAAATTTGGTTGGTCATATATTTCTACACACATATCATGGAGACTCAAGGAGCTAATAAAAGTTATATAGGGTCCCCAAATACCATTTTTTAGAGCTGTATTTAGATGTAAATGTCAGATTTTTATGAACAATGGCTAATAGGGAAAATAGGCACAAATTCACCAAAACCCTTGCTAGTAACTGGTTTGAGAAGATTGATAAAATAGTGCATTAAAATGGCATAATTTGTCTATAATTATGATTTTATGTTGTATAATACTCTTCAAGTCTACTCCCCATCCTATTGGACTATAGAAAATTATATGGATGGAGTAAAGACAAAGGTTTTCTTGATAATTTTTTGTTTTTGTAGGTTCTAAGAAGAGTCTAAAGATGTCAATCACATGGGAGGAAATATTGAGAATTAAGATAACTCTTCATGTCAATTTCATGGTTAAATATAACTCCTATGTTCCTCAATAAGAGATGTCATCTTAACTAGTTAGAACTAGAATAGTGAACATGATAGTGAGAAGGGTGAAAACTTCAAGTGGAAGCATATTTAAAGTGTACCTAAGAAATATAAGGCCATGGATGGCCTTAACCCATATCATTCACTCCCTTTTATGGATATGCATGAGAAACTAAATCTTTTTTGGAAGCCAAGTGTGCAAGGTGTGTAAAATAGGGAGTTTCTTTGATTATAGGTAGTGATGGCTTATTTTTAAAGGAATATAGGTGATTAGGAATGCATCCAATGCATGGAGAAGAATTTATAAAACCCTCCCTCTGTATCTAATCATTATACCTATCCCTAGTTAGTTTTGTGATGTTCTAATAGAGATAAATGATGAAAGTAGTTTCCTGGACTAGTAGAAAAGACTTCATGCTATATTTCAAGAGTTTCATGACTTGGGGTGCCACTTGTCTCTTATAACTTTACATGATCAGTTTCACATTATCTTCTCATGCACATGTAACTCCTTTTCTTATCTTGACACTTTTCATTGTGATCTATGAATTTGTTTCTTTTCTTCTCTCTCTCAAGTTCTATAAGAACTATCCATTTTGGTTATTGTAAGCATGCTCCATCTAAGTATGGTGAATCCCTACTCATTTTAATACCATGGATCAATAAAGACTAATAATTTTACCTCTTATATGATTATTCATTTTTTTTCACTTAATTATTGATATTTCTTAGTGATGACTGTTGTTTCCTTAGAATTGTTGTTTCATTTTCTCACCTATTTACAACTTGAAAGCTTCTTCTTGCAAGTCATGTGATGTGTTATATGAAGTGTCAATGTTGAGTGAGTTATTCTATCTAATAGTGCCATTCTAGGCCTCTCGTATAGTCCTCCTAGCCTAAACATTCATCACAACCTCAAAATGAAATATTGATGTGAGAAGATTTAGATTAGAGAAGTGTATGGTAGTTAGTCTCTTGGTCTCATATGTGACATGTAGTTGGTTGGTAGTTATCAATTAATTTGGTGTATCACCACCTTTATGGTAGTTTAACTTCAATTTTCTCTCCTTTTTATTTGTAAGCATAGGTGTAGTAGTGATCTAAAAGTGGTACATCAAGAGAGTTATCCCTATTTATATATTCACCTCATTCCTAGGCTACCCATAACCTAGAGATTTTTTAATTGTGACGCTTGGATGAGGAGAGCTAAGACATCTCCTCAAGGGGTGAAAATCCAAATGACAACAGTATTTGGTAGGCCCAATGGGACTCATTTTCTAAGAAGTTGAAATGTTTTGTGTGTTATCTTTCAACACATCAGCCTTTGGAGGTATATACCCAATTATCAATGGTGACTCCAAAGTTACATTAGTGAAGATGCAATTTTTATCTCAAAATTGAATATTGTAATTATAAATTTACAAATTTTTAAAATTTTTAATTAATTATTATATATTAATAAAAATAATTTTTTTTGATGAAATAATAAAAATATTTTTTAAAATAAAATTAAATAATTTATTTTTAAATATAAAAACATTTTAATATATTTGAAATTCTATTATTTTAATATTTTTATTTTTTTCAAGCAGCCCTAGTTTTACTTTTGAAGATTATTGGTAATATTTCTTTGTATTCTTGGTTCTCAATGATGTTCCATGGTTGGTTTTAGTGTTGATTATTATTTAACACTAGTTGATCAGATATCTCAATCTTATGGCATTCCCTATCAGCCTTTGTATGATTATTTTAAACCTTATAATTACCTTTACCATCTTTGATATTACCCTTATCAACCTTGTCATGAGTTGTATCAGTATTATAACTAGCCTTCTCAATATCTTGCTCTTAGTAAATCTAGTCAGTTCTCAAATTAGTCCATTTCAACTTTCAATCAAACACTCTCAGGATATGAGAGGTACATAATAGAGGTTGAAACACAAAGGGGACATGGTTAATAAATTATTATTCATGTCATTAATAATGAGAGAGATGCATTAATTCTAGTTAAAAGAGAGTGGGCACCTTTTGAGAGAACAAATTGGCAAAGGCTCACAATTAAGATGGTAGACGTGATTGGTTTTGTTTCATCCTTAGAAGATAATCTAAGAATTAATGAGGAATAACATCAAAAAATCTATCAACCCTCATAAAAACCTCCCTAAGATTGTTATCAGTTAAACCTAATAAAGCTTATCCAAATCATCTTTTTCCCAAATAACTAAAAGAGAGATGGAAAGATAGAATTTGTTTTTAAATCAAAACTTGATAGGTAGATTGAGTTATATAATAAGAAGATGAATAATTCCATATTATTATCAAAATAATTTGAATCAAATCCCTCATTTCCCTCTCACATTACATCCCCACCTCAAGACGATATTTCTAAATATGAAATCCCAAGTTGGAGATAAGGTGGAGAATCCAAGCCTAAATAGATCCCTAGTTCTTGAACACTTCATCCACTCCTCAAATTGTATCACTACCTCAAGAAGAGACTCCTAATCCTAAAATATTAATCTTTAATAAGATAGTGGAATCATGGGAAAATAAATGGGATAGAAGTGTAGATAAATAGTGTGAATTTGAAAAAGAGTTTGATCCTATACAAGCCCTTCCCACCCTTCCTAAAGATACCTCTTGTTCTCCATATCAACCCTCTTATGCTCCTTATCCTCATAACTATGCATATAAACTTCAAGAGAGACTTTTCAAAGAGAACCTAGCCAAGAAAATTAAAGAGTTAGAGTTGATAATGCAATTGTTGAGTCAAGGTGTGATGGAAGGTTTAGAGATAATAGAATATACTATGCCTAAACACACCCCATATAACCTTCCTCAAAAGAGTGATTATGTTAAATAAAATTTGAATAAAGTAATTATAAAATGGAAGGAATAAAATCGAGATATTTTAGCCCAATGTTTTCTTACCATTCCTCAAGAACTCCCAAAAGGATCCCCTACAATTCATTCTCAATCTGATGTTGAGATCTATGTTCCACCTCCACCAACTAGTTCATCTTGTCCTCACCCTATCACCAATTTACTTGATGGACCTATGGTGTGAGAACCTAAAGAGGATCATTTGGTTGATAAGAATTCAAAACTCTTGATTTAAGGAAACATAACTCTTTGGTAACCTCATTGGGCTAGGTCGCTTGATTACAAAATGCCTAACATTAGCATCAACAAGAAGGAGAAATAAATTGAGGATCTTATAGTCCTTGAGAATCAAAGTTAGGTTATAATAGTTTAGATACAATTGGGAGCCCTCAATAAGTTATAAATTTTGTGGAAGAGGTGATTTCTTATCTTGAATCTTCCAATTGTGTTAATATTGAAGAATTTATTCCTTGTGTCAAAGAAGAGGAAATCATCATTGGTTATTCAATTATGATCCAAGATATCATATATGGGAAAGAAATATTATCTAATCAGCCTTGGAATGACTTGTTTGCAATCATTAGATCAGGTTATACTCCTCTTCAAGGAGGATATGATCTAGTCAAAAAAGGAGAAGACAACCTTGACACTCAAGTGGGTATGCAAAGAAGAAGAAACCTTTACAATTTGTCATTTCAATAGGAATATTCATCCCATGATGATTGTTTGAAATAATCAAAATGGTTCATCATAATCTCAACCAATTATGAGAAACACATCATATTTTGAAGGATAGAATAAGTTTCTATTGGCTACAATCTTCTAAAGAACAAGAAACTATTTCTCTTGAAGCCATGCCTGCCAAGAAGATACAAGTTGATCATTAGATGAAGAGTGGACGACAATATGAGGTATGTGTACAAATTCAAGAGGAATACATTTAAATTGGATACATATTTAAGGATGATCTACTTGAGAGTAGATTAAGTGAAGTACTGAAGAATAGATTTGATCCACCAAACATCTAATCCAAGGAGAAACATGCTTCACACTATTATTCATCTCATGAAGAAGAAGATTCAAGGAACATTCATTTTGATCCTAGATAATAAGTATGCTTAATTGACAGTTGTGCATAGTTGTTTGTTTTCTATTCTCCCTAAGTTCTTTGAGAACATGTGTGTCTTGTTAGTGTGTTTACTTTGCTTTGTATGTGTCCTTTATTTTGTGTGGTTGAGGTAATTAGTTGTCTTGTCTTGGTCAAAGCCTTGTTGTCAAGTGTTAGGTATTCTTATTTTGGTTTAGAATTTAGATGACTCCCTAAGCTAATGGATAAGATAAAGCTACTGATCTTTAGCATATCATGCATACTACCCCTATGACTCACTAAATTGTTGACAAAATTTAACCTTGTAGGTCAAATTAGGACCCATATAGGTAAAAAATTAATCTTTAGGTGTTTATAATGGTCTTGTATTATGTCATAGGGTGTATTATAAGTATTTTTATGTCATTTCATGTCATATTAGCCTTGGTCTTAATCTTTTTAGTCCTAAGAATCATTTTGGGGTCAATATAAAGTACTAAATGAGTTATATAACCTCTTTTGGAAATGTGAAGGTTTGAAAAAGTGATCTCACACCCCATGTGTCTTAATAAGTCTTAGGTAACCACTTATAGTTGAAAAGTGATAGTTTATTTTAAATAAAGGTAGATATATTGGAAAATTAACATTTAATGAGGTGTAAAAAATTATATGGCCTCTTTCCATTAAGGACATTTAATAAGTGTACCTTAGTATTCCACATACTTTTTCTAGTGATCAGTTTGATCAGAAGCTCCAAGAAAGTAAGAAAATTGATTCCCTTTCCTCCCACTAGGCTTGGCAAGCAATAATTGTCCTCGGGTTTTTAGTTGTACAACCAATAGGGGAGGTTTCAAGAAAATTTATACTACAATTATCTCTTATACTCACTCAAATTACATTTAATGTTTGGTTGTAATAAATTGGTGGCATATGCTTTATGAACCATTCTTACAAAATTGGCCTATTTAACTTCTTTTGAAATATATGCACCCTATAAGTTTTTCTATTTTTTGAGATGGTATGTGAAACTCAGTAAGTGGGATATATTTTAGAGGTATTTACTCCACTCTCACATTTTCCCCATCATTTATTTCAAGTTTGGAACTAGTTTGACGAACCAACTAACTTAGTTTGTAAGTAGGAGTGTGACCATGGAGATACAAATTTTAGTTGTGAAAGATAGATCATGATTATTAAGAGGATTATAAAATTAAATATGTCACAAATTTCAAAGGATAATGTTTACTTAGAGGCCCTTTTTCTCTAAGAAAGTCAACTACTATTGATTGTTATAGGTAGTGAGTAAGAAAAAGTGTTTTCAACATTAGCATAGCTTGATTATAAATAAAATAGGCCCAAAAAATGTCAAATGACCCTAAGTGACTATAATAATGTTTATATTCATTATTTTCAAGATAAATTATGTAGGGATTACCTACAAGAAAGATAATACACAATCAAGAAGTTTCCCTCAATTTAGGTTAATCATAGTACGACATGAACAAATTAGAGTCTATAAAAGATCTGATGGTTTACATTATTGAAAGAGACCCCAAGATAGGTAATAATTTATCATGTAGATATCATGTTATATATTAAATAGAGAAGTGGCTCCAAACAATGCATCACATAGTCCACATGGTAGAAGCCTGCACATAGTCCACTCCCCATAGGTCTATCTTAGGTTTTAGTGCATTTGAAGGATCTAACAATATAACCAAGGGTTGAAATTAAACACAAGACATAATTATCATTGGATAATCCACTCCAATATTCATAATATTTTAAAAAATAGGGTAAGTGACCTTTATTTTGTTTAAGACAGAGGGTACTCCCTTTATTCACAAACCTTGTAGTCTTGGGAATTGAAGATGAAAGGGTGAACTAGTAATTTATTAAACCTTGTAAGGAGGTGTGGGAAGTTGAATCACACATAAAAAACCATGATAGACCTTACACACAAATAGGTAACTTAACAATATGGTATATATCATCAAGGTTATACACATGCCTATAAAGCATGGTTTAAGCCTAGAGACAATTAGGGGTCCAACCTAATTTCTAGCTCTTAGTGATATTTCTAACTAGTTGGAACATGCTTATAGGATGAATTTAGATAATTATAAGTTATTGGGATGTAGGTTAAGAAATGAGAAAGTCATTTTTAGACATTACAATAACTCTAGCCTATACAAAATGGACAAACAAGCATGATAAGATAAGTTTGGTTGCTCATATCTTATTACACACCTAACATGGAGACTCAAGGAGTTAGGAAAAGTTATATATGGTTCAAAAAGAATTTTTTGTGGAGTTGAGTTGAAATTTAAGTTTTAGATCTTTATGAACAATGGCTAAGAGGGGAAAACATGCTCAAATCCACCAAAACCCTTATTAGTAACCAATTTGAGAAGATTGAGAAAATAGTGCATGAAAATTGCATAGTTTGTCCCAAATAATGGTTATATGTTGTATAATACTCTTTAATTCTACTCCCCATATTTTTGGACTTTATGAAATTGTACAGATGGAGTATAGAATAGGGTTTTCTTGACAATTTTTGTGTTTTTTCATGTTATAGGAAGAGTGTAAAGATTCCAATCACATGGGAGGAAATATTGAAACTTAAGATAACTCCCCATGTAAATTTAATGATTCATAATAAATCCTATGTGACTCAACAAGAGCTCTCATCTCAACTAATTAAAACTAGCATATTGAACATGATAGTGAGAAGGGTGAAAACTTTAAGTGGAAGCATATTTAAAGTGAACCTAAGTAATGTATGGCCTTGGAACATGTAATTAAACCAATTTTATGTATTTTCATAATAAAATGAATCATTTTTGTAAGCCAAGTGTTTATGGTGTGTGAATAGGGAGTTTCTTTGACTGCAGGTAGTGATGTCTCATTTCTAGAAGAATCTAGGTGATTAGGAATGTAGACAATGCATGGATAAGAATGCATACTAACCTTACCTCCTATTTAAATCATTATACCTATATAGAGTTAATTTTATGATGTTCCAATAGTGATAACTAATGAATGTAGTTTCTTGGACTAGTGAAAGAGACTTCATGCCACATTTTAAGAGTTTCATAACTTGGGATGCCACTTATCTATTCTAACTTTACATGAATAGTTTCACATTCTCTTCTCAGGCACATGTAAATAATTTTATTATCTTGACACTTTTCCTTGTGAACTTTGGCCTTCTTTCTTATCTTATCTTTGTCAATTTCTATAAGAACTAGCCATTTTGGCTATTGTAATCATGTTCCACCTAAGTATGGTGAAGCCCTACTCATTTGCATATCATGGATCAATAAAGACTATTGCTTTTGAATCTTATATGACTATTAATATTGTGTTCACTTTAATTATTTATCTTTCTTAGTGATGACTATTATTTCCTTAGCATTGTTGTCTCATTCTCTCACCTATTTGTAGCTTGAAAGCTTCTTCTTGAAAGTCATGTGAACTATTCTATGAAGTGTCAAGGTTGAGTGAGTTAGTCTAATCAATAATGTAATTATATTACTCTTGTCCTATTTTAATATCCTAAACATTCATCATATACACATAATTAAATACTAATGTGAGAATATTCAAATTAGAGAAGTGTATGCCTAATTAGTTTATTGGTCTCATGTGTGACATGCAGCTAATTGGTAGTTATAAATTAATTTGGTGTATCACCACCTTTAAGTTAATTTACCTTAAATTTTATCTCGCTTTTCCTTGAAAAAATAGGTGTATTATTGATTAAAAAGTGGTACATCAAGGGATCTAGCCCTATCTAGAGATTCACCTCATTCTTAGGCTACCCAGAACCTAGAGGTGTTTCAATTATGTCATTTGGATGAGGAGAGCTAAGATATCTCCTCAAGGGGTGAAAATAAAAGTGATAATAGTGTACTAATACTTCTTCCATGGATTTTATTTAAAAATTAAAGGCTTTTTGGATCATGAATGTGAACAATGTGTGAAAGAGGGTTAATGAATGACTGTAGATGGTGAATACAAGTGTCTAAAAGTTGATTAGTAGTTAAGGATGCACCTGATGGATGTTATATCTTGTTTCCAACTCCTCTTTTATAGATAACATGTGTCAACTCTCCTTATTCTATTTTTAAGCACTTAAAATATGCCTAATTATGAAGGTAGTTTCCAAGAAGGCCATTTGAGGACCCTACGCTAGTTTTAGAGAGTTTGATGCTTTAGATAGACACTTATCTAAGAATACCTCCTAGACCTATATTATTAACTTCATATTTATATAATTTAAGTAGTTTTAATGCCTTGGAATGTGGCATTATGTCCTTTGAACATCATTCCTCCTCTCTCCTCTCAAACATTCTATAAATGCAAGATATTTTGGTTTTTGTATTCTAATTCCATACTTGGTATGGTGAAGCCCTTCTAGTTTGATGTTGTAATTTGTCTTTTAAATAATAATTTCAATATAATTTTGAGTTCATGACTTTCATTTCTAAGTGTGTGAAGTTTTAGATTAAGGTAAAAATAGGTTTTGAAGGGACCCCAAAACCCTGATACAAGGATAAAAAGATGAAGCATTTACGACCACAGGCAAAACCTAAAATCTACTACAGAGAAGTAGAAAAAATAGGTTTTATATGGACCTAAAACCACCTAAAAGACCACAGGTCAAAACCCAGGTTTTACATAGACCTGGCTACACCATAGTCAAAAGATTACAAAAAACCAGGAAACATGACCAGATAACACAACTAACTAGAAGAACCAGACTATTCTTCCAGTTCCAAAATCATTTTCACTACTTCCTTACCTTTCACAATAGTATCCTGAATGGTAGTAGCTACTGACATGGCTCCCTCTTACATAGATTTCTTTCTTGAGCTCTGTCTCATCCTTTTTCTAGGCCCCTCCAAGGATTTGATCTCCTCATTATCTCTTTTTCCAATATTAACAACTGCATCACATATGTTAGATGTAACTTCCTCCATTTTCATTCTAATCTCCTTGATGAGTTCCCTTAGGTTGTTCTCATAGTCTTTGATCTTGATGGGGATGTCTCTCATCTTTTTTTCCATGTTATTGATTTTATTCCAAACTACCTTTTGGTTGTCTTCCATAATTTCCATTTTCCTTTTGAGATCCATTATCTCCTTAAACATCCAAGAATTGAGTTGGAAGATAGCCTCTACTTTGTAATTAACCCATCTCATAGGTGTGTGCCTTCCATCATTCTGCCTTTTATCATTCCACTCTTTTGTGTTCTTATTAGGACTGTTCCCACCTTCTTCAAAGTGATCCTCTCTTCCCTTTTTATTTTGTTCCTTCATTTTAGCTTGAACTTCCAGGTTTGTTTCTTGGTTTTCAGCCTAAACTATGTTTTCCCTCTCATTTATCAAAATAGGGTCCTCAACAGGGTCATCCAGGACTTTATCATCCTCAAAGACTTGCTGGTTTTCCTCAGAGTCATCTTCACTATTTTCAAACTCCTCCTCTATGTTGACTCCTTCTTTCTCATTCTTTTCTTAAACTTCTTCTTCCTCATTGGAATTTGTATTCATACTTTTTGTTCCTCCCTCTTCCTCCAAGCTTTCCTCCCCAGACTTATCAGTTCTCTCCCACTCTGTGTCCTCGTCAACAGTTTGATTCTTGACACTAGGGGGCTTGATTTTGATTTTATCTTTCCCTTTAACAATTTTACTCTTGTTACTCCATGAATCCTTGTTTTTCCCTAGATAAGGGTTCTTAACCATGGCCTTATTCTTGCAATAGCCTTCGATTATCAAAATTAATCCTTCATGCAGAACAGTATGTGTTTCCTTCTTCCTGTGAGCTTAGGGTACTAAACAAGTTTTAGAAGAAGGAAGCTCTTGGAAAGTTGGCAATGGAAAAAAGGTGAAATTTTGGGAGGATGTTTTTTTAAAATGAAAACCTTTGATAGATGAAATCCAAGATAAAGAAGCAATAGACCAATGTAAGCAAAGAGTGAGAATAATGGTTAACCAATACTGGCAGAACAACTCTTGGGTGAACCTTACTGATCTTGATCAAGATTTCAAGGATATACAACTATCCCTAAATGCTATATCTCTCTACCCTAATCTTGAAGATAAGATCATTTGGCATAATGAGCCTAGTGGACAGTTTAAAGTTTCTTCCATTTTCACTTCAAAGGGAAATGGCAACAAACCTTTGTGGACGATGGCCTGGATAAAGGGGTTCATCCCTAAAATCAAAATCTTCTTCTGGACCCTCCTCCAAAATAAAATCTTGACTTTGGACAATTTACAAAAAAGAGGAATATATGTTGTGAACAGGTGTATTCTTTGTAAGAAGGGCTTTGAAGATAGAGATCACTTGTTTGTGAACTGTTCTTTTACGTAACAAGTTTGGAAAGAAATCCTCAATCTATGGGGTATTGCTTGGATTCATCACAAAAATGTAGAATTATCTCTTAAAAGTTTGTATTGTCCCTCCAAGAATCCTGAAGTTATATTCTTATGGAAACTAACTCTTCCCCATATTTGGTGGGGAAAATGGAAGGAAAGAAATAATCAAATTTTTAGAAGTAAAGAACTACCGAAATGGGTGGTGGGGCAGAACATCATTAGAGCTATTAAGGAGAATTTTTCATCACAAAGGAATCCAAACCCAACCTTTCAAGTGGATAATCCCTTAAGAACAGAAAATTCTAATGGTAAACCTGAAAATCCTAGATTAGGTGTTATCTGGAATGTCCCCCCTCAAGGGTGGATTAAAGGAAACTTTGATAGAGCTGCTAAAGGGAATCCAGGGAATGCAGGATGTGGAGGAGTCATGAGAAACCATATGGGAAATGTAATAGATGCTATTGCAATCCCCATTGGAAAGTCGAATTATCATATTGTTGAAGCTTATGCTGCCCTTCAAACCATCAAACTAGCTGTGGATTTAGGATATTCTAAATTATGGCTAGAAGGGGACTCATTGAATATCATAAATATTCTAAACAATAAAAATTATGTGTCATGGACTATAGAGGCTATGGTGATGGAGATGAAAACTTTAATCAAAAAATTTGAAAAAGTAACAATTACCCACACCTACCGTGAAGCCAACAGAGTTACAGATTGGTTAGCAAATTATGTAGTCCAAACAAGACACAAAGTGAGGTGGCAGGAAACATTAGAAAAGAATTTGGATCTTAGAGCACTCATTCATCATGATTCAACTCATGCAAAGGAGGGAAAGATTAGATTGTAATAGAAAACTAATGAGTTGGAGTAGTGGCTTCACAGGGAAAGGTTTACAATCATTAAAAAGGAAGGCCCTCGAGAATGAGAAGTGGATCCTGAACATGCCTAAAAAAAGGTGAGTTTTGAACCAAAGTGGTAATAGGTGGGATCATTGTATAGTTTGTAGTGATTGGGTATCAAAGGAAATTTGCATGGCTAGTGTAAGGAAAGGAGAACCAAGGAAGCAGGAACCCAAAAACTATGAAGAGTGGAGAGTGAAACAAGATGTCTAGAGAATCCTATAGAGAGGGAAGGTTGTGAACTATATGGAAAGGCTCCATGGTTCAAACCTCATATTATAATGATTTTTTTCAAAAAATGGATTGATGATAGGGTCACTCTGCATGGCATCACAGTGAATCTAACAGAGGAATTTATAGCAGAGGTTACAGGGCTGCCTACGGAAGGATTAAAATTCTCCAAGTAGACTAGCATTTCAAATGAGGCCTTTTGCAAATTCCCTAAGATAGACATTGAAGAGTAGAAGCTGGTAAAGAATGGGGATTTCTATGAACTGCAACAGATTAAGGGTATATGGAGGGATGTCTTATGCTGTATGCGGGAGTACTTCATCCTCGATGGAAGAAGCAAGAGGGTCCACAAATTCCACTTTGTACTCCTAAATCATTTTAGACACAAAGTAAGAATTTCCTTTCCCTTTTATCTACGTTTCTCTAAGTGTGTGAAGTTATTTATAGTTAATTTTAGGTGATTAGTGTTTATCCTCACTTTCTGTTTATCCTTCCATTATTAGTGTAAGTAGTTTTCATTGTAATAGGTCACATTAAGTGTATCTAGTGTGTTTAAATCTCTTAAAGTGTAAAATTATCTTTGGTGTCTATAATTTGACCTATAGTTCACTTACCTTGATTATTTCCATGTATATCACCTCCATGTTTGAAATACTAATGTTAGAGCAATTCAGGATTCTAAGACTAGTGTTGTGAGTCATCTCTCTTAGTGAAATGGTATGATAGTCTATTGGAGATATTTATGGTGTATCACCCATTTATAGTATGTTCCTTTCATTTCTTTCCTACCCCCTTTTCATCTAAGAAAATAATTAGTATAGGTGATAATCATTTAAGGATCAATCTAGGGAGCTATCCCTTAAACCTAGATGTCTACCTCTACCATAAGCAACACACTTGACTAGAGGTATTCTAATGTTGCCCAAATCTTAGAGTAAGATTTAAAAACCTTCTCTAGAGTTCAATATTTGGTTACTATAGTAAGAATATTAGTCCAATACCTTTTATGACTTTAGATGACCTCTTCACCATCTGATTAAATGTGTCATGTAAAGATAATGCCTTCAGAATGCTTAGTTTGGTTACAATACAAACCTAGGTTTCCCCAAAAACCTTAAACTTTGAAAAAACTAGCTTAATTTCATCAAACATGACTAATGGGGTTTAATACAAGTGACTAAGTTAAATAATTTGACCTGACAGACCATGAACCTTCATGAAATAATCTAACATACCCCTAGGACCCATTGGATTCACTTTAAAGACATTCAAAAGATTTCCCAAGACATTACCTTAAATAATGCTAAAAAAGATAACAAATCATCACTTGAAGACTATCAAAGGCATGCCAAATCTATGTGCAAGGTTGTAAAATAATGAAAATCAAACGGTTGACTGATAAGGGTGATAGTTTAACATATGAGGTTAAGCTTGTTAATAGGTAAAAACATAGTAGAGCATGCTTATGTTCCTTCTATAATCGATACTATGAAATGGACTGAAGAACATATTTCCTTTGAAAAATATTTCCAACCACAACACATCATATATCAACATCTAACTATTTGAATCCAATTTTGAATTAACAATGTGGTTATTAAATGAGTGTTAGTTGATAATGGATTAGATATAAACATTTATAATATCTCTTTTATATGATTTATTAATATACATTCTAAGGATTTAGATCATTCTAATATGAACATCTAAGGATTTTATAATATTCCATGCAAATTTTTGGGTTAGATAAAATTAAATTTTACATTGGGACCTATAACACTACCTACAACATTTCAAGTTACTCCTAATGATTTCAATTACAATATTTTTATTGGGAGACTTGAATTCATGATATGCACATAGTCCCCTCAAATGTATATGCATGTTTAAAGTTTTATTACTAAGGTTATATATATATATATATATATATATACATATATATTCCCTATGGATATGAACCATTCAAATATTGTTAGAATATAAATCCTACACATAACTATATGCCTCACATGTATTTTGATACAAGACCTATATAGTCTATTATTTAAGAGTTCACATATGACTCCCATAGACACCTTGGGCATACATTATAGTAAATTTACTTATTTTTTGGTATAAAATAGTTTTAAAAAATGGACCACATAGGACAAGCCCTTGAAAAAGATGAACTTTTTAATCTTATTGAGGTATCTGATCAAAAAGGTAGGCAGGGACTTAGATATAAGAATAACATATATAATTCTAACTCTTCTCACCATGATTCTTAGCATATAGTGTTTTTTAAATCCATTCCATGGATAAATAATACAAAAATCATATCTCCACTCTCTTAATTATGTACCTCAACCTTATTGATGTTAATGTTTCGCTAGATATACTCACTTTTCATGAATTCACTAATGATGAAGCTATCTTACAATTCTTAGGGTTCCTTCTATCATAACAATTATTTTCTTCATTCCAGAAATTCCTTGACATACTTTAGTGAGAATTCAAACATTTTATGTCATAGATAGCATCCTACCTATTTTACTTTACACTACTAATCAATTGCAACAATCATTCAAGGCATCATTTCTAGTTTTCACCTCTTGTGCATTACCTAGTCACCCTTTCAAGTTTTGAACTAAGAATCATACCAACCTACCACCCTTTCAAGTTTTCAATAAGTTAGTGTAACCAAGTGTGTACCCTTTATGTCTTTTTAACCATCCCAACCCTACTTGTCTTACTAGTCATCCTCAGTACAAAATTATATACAAATTTTTTCAAAATTAGTACTCAATGTAGTAGTTAGCATGATGGAGGTGGAATAGATGTAGATGATGATAGAGCAAAAGATTTCATGGCTTTGGATTATGTAGACTTGTGTTGAGTGATGACCTACAAGAGCTTTGATAATGGTTTCTACACTAGAGTGTTGAGGATCTGGGAAACCTCACTACAAAATGGAGATAGATTAGTCTTATACACTTGTAAGTCAAGAATAAATTCCTAGACCATACATAGTAGGGTGGATAGTAGTGTATGATATTCAATGTTTTGTTTAATATCTAAGTCATTAGTGCTACTCATTATTTCCCTAGTTTTTTTCACCCTCATCTAAATTTCAACCTTAGGTGTTATAGTTTGTTTACATGACATTGGGCTTGGATACCTACAAAAGAACTACATAGAATCTCACTCTACCAATTAAGGAGTTTGTCATGCATATTGTTCCTAGTATTTAGCATGTCCTATAGGGATCTATAATTATCATAAACATAAGTAGTGTGGTTTGCCATATTTATTTTGGTAGTGGTGGATATGGTGAAGTGTACATTAGAACTATCTAAAGAGTTATCCAATTTCTATATGTAGTCCAACAAAATACATGCAAACTATTGTTCTTGCATTTCAAAAATGTCTAGCATGCCTTGGTACTCCTATATCAAGGTGATGAGTGTGGTAACCTCTATCTTCACATTATAGAACAATTTGTCAATTGTGTGGAGTGTCTGAGCTACACACCAATCCTTAATCAACTTGAAGACTAGAGTCTTGAGTCTACACTGATTAAACATGACTTGGTCCTTGATTACTTGAGTGACCAACTCTAGGTAGGTGTCTTAGATGTTTTTTTAGCTTCATGAGGGAGAGCCTTTAACTATACATTCTCCACCTTGGATTTATTTATCTCCAGATCTAAAAATGTGGACTTCTATGCAATGGATTATTGAAATGCTACTATTCCCTCCAATTATTTGATTAGTTAGAGCCTAGAGATATCTAAGAAAGCTTCCTACTTGAGAAGGAGTGTAACCAATGTAGTCATAGTTGTTAAACGGTCTAGATAAGGCTGTGGAAAGTGGGAGAGAAAAAGTGGTGCATCAATAACTTAATGTTGGGATAACCCAAATCCAAACTCCACCTAGTAAAAATCTTAGGAACTAATGAGTTATCTAAGATGTAGCTAGTGTTTATTGTTATGTTGTCTACTCTAATTCTACCTGTGACTGCTCTAGTTCCTATTGCTATTATATTATGGCCTTTGTTGCTAGCTTTAGTTACTATACAACATCTTCAAAATTATTTATTTTTACGTACTCCTCTTACAATTTATCTTTATTGCTTCTACATAGCTTAATACTTTTATTGTTCCTCTTCAACATGAAACTTCTATGCACATTCTTCTTCTTCTTTCTTCTATTTTTCTAGAGCCATAGCCTTGAATTATTCCTATGCAGCTTGTGCCTATGATTTTTCTTATGCCTATACTTTTACATATGCCTATTCTTGTGCCTAATGTTGGTAAAGGCTTCATCTTCTTATTCCTTTTTTTTCCATAGTTTCCTCTACTTACTTCTATGCACATTTGGTAGCTTCCATAGCTTGATATGCTTTGGTCACTACATCCTATTTTGATTTTTCTTCTTCCTCTTCTTTATCCTTCATATCAAGTTAAATTTCCTTTTCCTTTCTTGCTTGGTCTTCCTATTATTTATGGTCTATGTTGGCAGCTTCTTGGGCCTTCTTAGCCACATCTATGGCCTTTTGTCAATCAACCTCTACATCCTTGGCCTTTGGGTAGCCTCAACTTCTTTAGATTGTTTAGTTGCCTATTATTGTTGAGTTTAATGCTTAAATCACTTATTTCCTTCCTTCATTAATTATCATTATACTATGTGAGACACTTCTTCCCTTGAGGCCTATTGTTATTCTATGGTGGATTTCTCAGGTGTCATCTCATTAACCTCCTATACATGTGGTGATGGTTGCAAATCACTTAGTTAGACTTCTAGGCTAGAAACCTATGCTTTATTACATCTAAGGGTGACCTATCTATGTTTAATTATTGGTGAAATAGAGGAAGGGGTAGGTTGTGCTTATTGTGTAATGGTTGGCCAACTGAAGGTATGCTCTTCAAGTGTAGTAGATACCCTAGCCTCTTGCCTAGTTTATGGTCTATGTATGAGTGATTATAGTCAATTTTAGAGAATGGGTATAAATATAGCTTCAACTATGAAGGTAAGAATAGGATATTTCTATAAAAAGTCAATCCTTCACTACAATTACTCTACTTTTTCTCATATAATATCAATAAAAATGGTTGTTGGGTATGTTGGGAGGTCCACACATAATTCTGGAGTAACCTACTTATGCACTTGGATTGTGTAAATGTCCTTTTAGAAGAATAATTCCTTCTCCTCCTCCCTATAATATAAATATTTATCCATGTATATAATCATGACTTGGTAGACATCATGTTCATTTATGCCCATCTGTGGAAGGTTGCATGAGCTTGTGATCTGAGGCACCTTTAGATCATCTAACCAAGTCACCATGATACATGTCTTATGCTTGAAAGGAGGAGATGCTGATTGATGTTGTATAGAAATCTTATGATTTTCCATATATTAATATGAAATGGTCACTTTTTTGGGTTAATGTGTTATAATAATGGCTATGCCAAGTTTATGGTTTAATGTGGAGTCACATGTCTAGATGTGAAGGTTTTTTGTTTGGAAACTTCTACCGATGCCATGTCCATGTTAACAAATAATGGAAGTGGTGAGAATGATGACCATATAAACTCATGAATGTTTATGAATTCACTATTAAATAATAAAGTGATAGCTATGTGTTGGCACAAATGTTGCATGATGTCTACTGGCACTCAAAGATGTGTAGCTATTAATTACAAACACTCTTCCCACCATGATTTGAATTTTTCCTCATGTGCTAGTGATCCACACTCATTTATCCAAATGAGGTTGGGAAATTTCTATGCTGACCAATAATCTATGTCAGGGTGTACCTCACCCTTTAAGGACTTTCATTCTATGAATAAGAGGATAAATATGAGGAACTAATAATAGAATGTTTTCTTTAGGGATGTGTAACACTTGTTGATATTAATGATAAAATCCTATAATAATTACTTCAACCAATTGAATTGTCCATTCCTTTGGATCATATGGTGGGTGATGTCTATGACCCCTTTTGGACTTTGTTTTATAGATTTAGTCATCTTCTAAACCTCCTTGTGATGCAATCAATGAGGATGTGCACTAGCTCATCATTGATTTCTTTAATTGGTATCCTTATAGATATCAAAACATATAAAAATATGACTTTTTAGAGTATAGGTGATGTTCTTATATTTTATGGAGATAGGAGTCTCCTCATGTAGGCATGCCCAAATGTCAAGCCATGGATTTTGTGTTGATAACAATGGTGACATTTGGGCCAAGGTAGATGGTTCCACTATTGTATTAGCTGATAAGGACTTATACAATATCCATCAACTTTCCTAAAGTTGGCATTAAAATCAAGTGTTTGACATCTATGTTTTATAAGTAGTGGGGGATGAAAGAATGAGTGGTTACATAGCATAAATGGGGTTTGGGAGTAATAAATTATATTCAAATACTTGAAGGAAGTTGAATGTTTTGATATTATTAAAATTTGTCTTCTTGAGAGACTTATTAATTCCCATTACTTTTTTATACATTGGTCAGTCCCCTGATCAACTGTGATGTATCCATGCTTTTTTACTAATGCACTTGAATATTTTGTGGCTTTGTGTGTAGTAAAACTATATCAGATATTTGTAATTATGGGTCAAAAAAATATGTGCGTAAATTCCATGCCTATTATATTATACATAAATTCCATGC
This sequence comes from Torreya grandis, assembly GCA_037957365.1. Classification (NCBI taxonomy): domain Eukaryota; kingdom Viridiplantae; phylum Streptophyta; class Pinopsida; order Cupressales; family Taxaceae; genus Torreya; species Torreya grandis. Next base: position 171,466 of record JARHVA010004306.1, read on the forward strand.
TTATTTGTCCATTCAACTTGAATACAATGGTTGATGTGGTAAATCTCATTCAATCTAGAAATTAAGATAGTCATTGGCACCTATGTGGAGATACATTATTATGATATTTGTTATCCATATGGGGGTATGATTTGATGATGTTGATGGGCCACCAATTTGTTGAAAAATAATTAGATAAAACTTTGGATTTGGCATTTACTTTTGGTTGATGACCATTATATAGTGGACATCTTGTTGATGTGACTTGTCCATACCTTTCCCATACTTAATTGCTTTTTTTCTAACTATTATTGACATCCATGATGGTGCATATGAATTTTCCTATGCATGATTGCCAAATTTTATGCTTGGTATATTGGTTGTCTAATGGTAGTGAAGATATCATCTACAAACACATAGATAAAAAAAGAAACATACAAAAAGATGAAAAAATGATAAAGCCTAATCTACTTTATGTTACTTAGCACCCACTCACTTCGTAGAATGAGATCAATTAGACTATTGATGGTAGGGCTTAATCCTACATCCATTCATGCACCTAAGTAAAATGGTTCCCTAAAGATATGTGAAAACCATGATTCCTTGTTGTGATAGTTCATATATAATATAAGGCTCTTTTTTTCAAATCTATAACTTGACCATAAATGCTCTAAAATGACTAGAATATAATAAGACTAGTTGATATTTGTGAAATTCCTTATGGAATAAATTAATATAATTCTTTCAACTAGGATTATCTACATCTATACTCATCCATCCTATTTAGTTTAATAACTCTATTGGTGAGAGACTCAAGATCCCCTAGTCTCATGACCATTACAATGCATAGACTAGGTACTAAATATTCGATTGGCATAACCACTTCAAGCCCATAAACCAATTGGAATGAATTAAAACTTGTGGCCTCTTATAGTGTGTGAGATATTCCCATAGAATCATAGGAATACAATAGTTGCAATCATCCCTTTTGATGTGGCATATTTTTGTCAACATTTTTCCCAGTAATTTATTGGTAGCTCTAGCTTGGCCATTTACTTATGGATGGTACGTAATGATTTTATGATGAGAAATCATAAATTTCTTAGTAAAATCCTTAATGGTGTTGTTTAGTAAGTGTGTCCCATGCTCACTAATGAGTTTTATGGGTCATCTAGACCTTGGAATAATGTTCTCATAGAGAAAATTTGTTGCATCCTTTACACCATAGTTGGTTGTCATAGTAGCTTTAACCCATTTGGTAAAATAGTCAGTTATAGTGGTAATATACATTACTTTACTATATTTTCTCTATGGATTGATAGGTTTAAAAAATTGAATACACCATTTTTCAAAATGTTGATCAAATAACAGAGGTTACAAAGGCATTTCATCTTTTTATTATGGTTTACCCATGCATTCGCATATGTCATATTATTATGACACTCTATGTGCATCCTAAAAATATTTCTCCACCATAACCCACTTTGCAATAATTTTTTGGTAGTAGACTATAAAGTAAAATGGCATCCTACCACTCCTTAGTGTGCCTCCTCTAAGAGTTGAGGTCATTCATATTCTAGAATAACCCTATTTAGTACTTCATCCTTGCCTAAATGATATAAAATCCCATTGATGATGGTGTATAGAAAAGCTTTGGTGACAAAATACTTCTTGTCTCCTTCTTAGTAGTGCATAGGGAATACTCCTTGTTTGAGGAAGTTGGTGATTGATTAATTTTTTTCAAGAATCGTAGAAATGGAAAAGAGATGAGCATCAAGAGAGTCTTAATATAATTCATCTAGTTATTCACCATTAGGAATGCAACTGAAATGATTTAACCCCATAGTTTCTCTTCCTAGGTTGACATTAATGCAAAATTAGAACACCTTAAATAACGTCAACCACATATAGATGCATCCTCTTAGTGTTAGATTATTGATTAGGTACCATGGATCTTGATGATCAGTGAAAAGTTAGAATGGTGTCATAATAGGGTAGTGTTGAAATTTGTGTAGTGTGAACACTATGGCCAGTGATTATCATTCAATTGTTGTGTGGTTATTCTCTACATTACTTAGTTTGTGGCTTAAAAAATAAATTGGATGGTTGAGTCCACCATCTCTTAGATCAATAAGCACAACACTATATGGGATACTTAAAGCATCAATTTGCATGTGAAAAGGCTTGATCCAATATGGAAAGATGAGGATGGGCAAAATAACCAATCTCTACTTTAGTTTGATGAAGGTTGCTTATCACTCTAAAGTCTAGATAAAATTTTCACTAATGCATAGTAGGGATTCCTATGGAGATGAAATAGTTGCATATCCTTTGATAAAATTGTGATAATATCATAGATGGCTAAGAAAACATCACACTTTTATGGAGTTGATTGGTGGAGACATACTTAGGATGATTGCAATTTTGGCCTAATTGACCAAAATGCCTTCATTGTAGACTACACGACCTAATAAGACATGAAAAGGTTTAAAGAAAAGGAATTTATTTAAACTCAGATAAATGCACAAATCTTGACAACATTATAACATGAGGCATAGTTTAGACAAACATTCTTTAAATAATGAAAACATTATCCAATCATCGAGATAGACTTCCAAGAAGTTATGAATCAAGTCCTTGAACATAGTAACCACTACATGAGAGAAAACCATAGGTGTATTTTTAAGGCCAAAAGGCATTACCTTGTATGTAAAGTATCCCCATTCCATGGAAAAGTCATTTTGGCTCTATCTTATTTTGGAATGGGTATTTGATGATATGCATTGAAACCATTCATAAAAGAGTAGACTTCATGTCTTGTAATAGATTTAAAAACTTCATCTATGAAAAGAACTGGGAATGTATCATTTACACAAGCATCATTCAAAATGTGATAATTCCCACATACTCTAATCTCTCTTATTTTCTTAGGTTGTACTACCATGGGGCTAACCCAATCTACCTTTACTATAGGATATATTATACCTACATCCTACATTTTATTGAGTTCAACCTCACTTTAAACTTCATGTTTGGATTTATCTTGTATGTTCATTTCAATGTGCTTCATGTGCACTCTTTATGTTCAATAATCATTTTTCCTAGAGATGGATCAACTACTTAGACCTCAATAAATTTAGTGGGAAAGACATCTTGATATTCTTGCAAGAGTTTCATAGCTTTTAAAACTTTAGCTTTTATTTAATAGTCACCTCTTTGCACCAATTTGGGAACCTCCTCAGTTTTAATGTTTCATACATGATTTTTAATGGGATGTTGGTAAATCTTGCATTTTTATTCATCAATAGATTCCTCTATCATTTTTTACCCTTTCTTTTTTAAAATTTTTATGTTGTGCATATTATCTTCTTTAGTTGGTTTTTCATTAGTTTCCTTTACTAGTTCTACTAGTTGTTCAAGTTTAAATAAATTAGTCAAATTGATATCACCATAAGAATTGGAATATTCAATCTCCTTTTCTTCATCTTGTATATGGTGGCATGGCTATGTAAGAGATTGTTCTTCTTTCTTGGAAAATTTATATCTTTGTAATGTTAAATTGAGATCAAAATTTATGTCCTTGTATGTAATTGATTCTATCATGTTACTTAAATCTTTAGTGCACCCATGTCATAGGATATGTTTGATTTTTAGTAGTGCATTATAAAATAGTAAGTTTTCATCTTCAAAAACAAAAATATGTATGAAATCACTTTGCACTTGTAACCAATGATTTGTCTCCTTCCTATGCTCTTGATGCATATACCATGTTGATGGTAAAGGAGCAAGTGTATAATGAAAGATATAAACCCAATATTTCAAAGCCACATGTTCTTCAGTCTAGACTTAAACACATTTGTAAATATGAATTTTAGAACACCCACCTTCTTGGAAGAAAGGGAAATTACTTCTAATGACTTGGAACCTACTAATCATGAGTTCATACACATCATCTTACTTGAGGTAATTATTTTTTTGAATTTCTCACCATGTCATTGTAACTCCATTCAAATCATAATTCAAAGCACTAACATGTTGGCTGATGGTAGGTACATGCACTTGTAAGAACATAATGAACTGATTGGTATCCTCAATTTTATAGTACATAAGAAGTTATATCTCATATGAAAATACCATTATCATAGGTCTATGTTAATGATAATCTCAATCCTAGTTAAGAAGGTGTGTGTCTGAGTCACCATTGATAGATGAAACTATTTCCCTAGGAAAAGTACCTTATTTGGTCAATTTTATATAATCTTACATATGATCATCTACTTGATAGAGGAATTCAACTTATAATTGAGTAGTGGATTTTATAGACACAGATGTACAATCTTTTATGATAAAATGGGTTGCCAATAGCTAATTAACTGCTACTTTAGGCCTTCATTATTCATATGTCTTTAACTATTGAGTGATTAATGATTGTAATTGAGGGTTAGTATGCTCATAAAAAAAGTTTGACTTATTTGTGTGATGAGCTTTTGGGTTTTATCAAAATTTACCTCCATCCAACTGGTTTCTTGTGCAAAATATGGAGAATCTAGTTTAACTAGAATGATGTACTTTGTTTAAAGGAATGATGACAGCCTTATTTCCTTGGTATGATTATAATTAATTTTTCATAGTGTTGATAGTCATCTAGCCATCATATGTCCATATCCTACTAATCAATGTAGGGTAATATGTTTCTATTATCTTTATATCAAGTACTTCAAAGTCACCTCATAAGTTTAGTTTTGTGATTTTGTTCTCAATGTCTTCTAATCTACTAATGGGCTTAACTTATGTAGTCAACTAATCTCAAAGTTACTTCGCTATATCTTAGAATCAATCATCTAATAACCTCCCATATAGACCTAAGAATCATGTTGATTTTTTTATCAAGATTAAAGATAGCATTTGGAATTTCATAGCCTATAACCTCAGTGTCGATTTGTGTGTCTATGTACCATGGATTATTTATTTTGATATACCAAATAAGATTTTATATCTTCCACTATCCTCACTATGCACACTCTAGTAGACTATGTATTAGGTTTGTGATTTTCTAAGAGATGTCTTCATTCTGTAGTGTGCTTATATTTTTTTAGAAGATCTGTCAGCATAGTGATAACTCCATCCTGATGAATAATGTGCATGATTTGGCCATACATTTACATATATATTGCTTTAGAATCTCCTTCAGTAGTGTCTTGATGTTGTATATTTTTTAACATCTATGGATCTTTATACATAATCCATTTTTTATAACTAGGTCTAGGTATTTATCCTATTTTGCTTTTTAGATTCCTTGATCCATAGGCATTTCAAGAGGCAAACCTCTTTTTGCATGTTGATGTCATGTAACAACATTAAGTAAGGCATCCTCCTTAGGCTAAACATTCACCATATTCACATCTATAATTTCCTTATCCTTTATTTATTTTTTAAGATAGGATAGTATTTTATCTCATGTTGGTCATATATTTTATAATATGCATAGTAAGACTATCTTTTAGGATTCAAGAGACAATTTGTTGCACATGATTGTAATCTCCATATAAAAAGGATTTCAAGGGAGGCCACTGATAGTTATTTCTTCTACCACCTTAGTAACCTTTATTGTATTTTCCCCTAGATCCTCCTATATTGGACTAATAACCTCTTGTATACCCTCCTTGTTATTGTGTTGTGTTCTAATGCTAATGTTATTGGGTATTATCTCCAATTATGAATTGTTGTTACACAACTGGGGGAGTCCAACTAGTTTGATGATATTTTATCATGGCTAAGATATATGGTTATGCATACTATTATTGTAGAGATGGTGGTGTCTAATTAAATGAAAGAGGGGTCTAACCAACTAGACCTTAAGGCTAGTATTATGGTGAACTATGAATCTATTATGGACCTGCTTGGGTCACACAACCTTTATCAATCTTTGGGCCTAGAACCTTTTACTTTGATGAGGACACTTATTTCATAATGACAGAAAATACATATTTGGTGATGTCTTCCTTGATCTCTTGAAAATCCCTATAGTTTTTTCCATCCTAATTATATGAATTATAGAAATTAAAATAAAATTTATCTGTGTTCTTAACATATTATTGCAAAATATGGCACTGCATTATTTCATTCCCTACTACTTGATAGTTTTCACAAAAATATATCTTGATTTTAGGACAATCATTCCTATAATGTCCTTCTTTCCCACACTCCATACACCATAAATTCAACTTAGGTTTATTTGCCTCATGATATTGATCCATTCTCTTTATAAAATCTTTCAATGCGTTTTTAATCTTGGAATTTATAATAGGATCATCTCCATAGTCTTTAATTTTATCTGCCCATAGGGCATTAGCTATAGCATATGCTTTAGTAGGATATTTAGTCTATGTAGTGGAAAAATTGATTCTGAATCATAGTCCTTTGATAGACCACATAACTTTATCTTTGTTGATTAAGACAAATTTTACCTTATTCATAACATTAGAGAATATGCAATCATAGTCATAGATTTATTCTCTTGAATTCTACTTTATCTCCTTCAATTTTAGAATAGTCTGGCTTGTAAATTTATTTATCTTCAACTATATGAAAAACTATTACTTAACCTATTTTAGAGTTTCCTTATAAATGTATCTATGGTAGATGAACTCAAGTTATCTTCTAGTTAGTGCCCCTACTAACTCACCCTTTTGGATAGCTTCATTATTAATGCCCTTAGCTTTCCATCTCATTTCATAGGTTAGTAAGTATTGTTCAAGGTTTATAGACCCATCATACGTTTCAAGATTTATAAATACTCCTACATGACCCAGTATTTAAATTGGTGTTGATGGAATCTATTACATAGTTGTTACAAGAGGAGACTATGTTCTAGGTGATCTTGCCTACATATTACTAAGATTTATCTACACACTAGGAGAGTCAACATGTAGACTTTGTTTTTATACATTTCATTCTTTTACTTTCTTGTTTTCAACAAGTCTTATGGCCTTTAAAGCCTTCTTAATTAATGTTATTTCAATTTTGGTAACTCAATGATGTAATTGATCTAAAAATGGACCTTCTTAACTAATATCTTCCTATTTACCTAGTTCAAATCTTCTTCTAGAATATAATAAATTAGGCTATGGGGGTGTGTGCTCTTCTATTAAATGATACTTTCCTATGACTACTTATTATTTAATTCTTGAACCTATTATTACTCATGATTATGTTATAATTATTTGTTGAATACTTAATTTCCTTCTTCTAATAATACCTATTCTTGTAGTTGTACACTACATTTATCATCTAACTACTCTACTTCTATCCTATTCTCTCCTTCTTTCAAAAATCTCTTCTTCATCTCATTATTCATCAGTTTATTTTGTCTACTAGAATTCTTCATCCTTTATTCTCCATATCCATCATCTCACTCATCACATCTTCTTACTCTTTCATCATATAGTTTACTACTAATATTACCTCTACTCATAGCTACCTAGGTATTCTTCTATTTATTCCATCATTTTTATTATTATAGCGCAAGTTTCAAAGCTTGACTTTTATTATGACTCTTCTTCCCTTGTGTCTCCATTATTGATTCAGTTTCAAGCCTTATCTACTCATCTAGTCATCATTTATTGTCATGTTTCACATTATCCCATATTCCTAGAGTTAATACTCAATATTAGATGGAATGAAACCATGGCCTTTCCCTAAATAGACATCCTCACAAGGAGAGGTAGTCAATATAAAAAATTCCCTTAAAATTCATTTGACAAGTAAGTCCTATGTAGCTTTGAAAGTTATATATCCTTATACCACAAACTCGATGATGTATCCATCTATGGTGGTAGCAACCCAATAATTTATTACCCTTGTCTAGTTTGTTTTTAATTTCTACAATTGCTCTACTTTTTCTTAATTCTAGATGATTATTTATTTTATTCTTGGGTTAAATCAATAGTATTCCAACCATGCTAACCAACTAGCTATAAATTTAGGTAACTGACACCAAAAAATTTCATAAATATCTCCATAGATATGTTCTCAAATGATTTATTGTATGGTAAGACCAGTTCATTTGAATTCTTTTTCTATGAAATTACATACTTTTTAGTCTAACCATGTCTCAATGTCTCTCTACCGTACTAACCATCTTAGTGTATTTTCCTTCAGAAGGAGTTTTTGCATGATCACTACACAATTTTTAGTAGAGGTTATTAAAGCATTAGATCATGCTAAGGATGAGGATAGATAGGTTTATACTTTAGTGCAAAGGATAGTATAGAGTATTCATACACAAGGATGGAAAATAGAATCATAGAAAAGATTAATTATTATTCATTAAGTAGGAATTAGGAACAAATAGTAATTCATTAACATTTACATAATATCTAGATTAAATTAGATAGAAAATAATCAAAACATTATACATGAGAATGCACATAAAGAACACATTAAGAAACATAATAGGTAACCATAACCAAAATAGTCTTTATTAATATATTTAAAGGTAACTCTTTTTTTCATACAAATATAAGTATATGTAGATGTTTGTAGTCTATGGATGTTCATATTCTTCTCATACTTAACACCAAAAGTATATTCACATTATAAGCTATTAAAAATCATGGAGATAGGATAAAATATACATGTATCTAGCAAACTGAGCACATAATGCATAGATACAAACAAATATCTTATGCATATTTACTATTCAATTTCTTCTCCCAATAGTTTTATCAATTATAATCAAATTCATATAGTTGAAGATCAAGAAAAAAAATTATCAACCCATGGGGCACCTTTTACTATATATTCAAGCACTTTGGATTAAATAATGATATAGAAACATACCAAATAAATTTGACCCATATTATTCATGGTATAATTCATAAAATAGTTGAAGAATATGTTTATGACTTACTATCTAATTAAAAATAGTGACAATATCATGTATATTTATGACATATTTTTGAAATATTGAGACAATAAAATGTAATACTAAATCCCAATAAATGTGTCTTTGGTGTCACATCTGATAAATTATTAGGATTTATAATATCCCAATGTGGCATTGAGGTAGATAAAAATAAATTCAAAGATATAATGGATATGTCTCCTCATACAAACTCAAATCAACTTTGATCTTTATAGGGGAAATTTTAGGCAATACACCACTTTATGGAATAGCTAGTAGATAAGACTCAATAGTTCACAAGATTAATTAAAAAAGATAAAAATTGGAATGGTATATTTCATGTCAAAAATATTTAATGCACTAAAATAATACTTGTTGAATCATCCTATCTTAGCACCACCCATACTTGATAGGCCACTTCTGATTTACATTTTTATGACTAATCACACATTTAATGACTCTTAGCACAATATGATGACCAAAATTAATAGTGAGTTATTTATTAAATCATTGAGACACTTGTTGATTATGAATGAAATTATTACACAATGGAAAAACTCTGTTTGTCACTCATATTTTCTACATAAAATCTATGACACTATATAATCAATAATGAAATGAAGTTTATTAAAATGTGAATCCTTTAAAATTTCTTATGTCAAAACATTATCTCTCTATCCCTATGTCCAAATGGGTAATGTTACTCATAGAATTATATCTCAAAATTATGTTACAAAAATTGATAAAGGTCAAAGTAATTGCAAACCAATTGGCAACAAAACCACTATTAGATACCGATCTTATCAACAGTAATTTTCTAGATGATTTGAAAATTTATGAAATTATTTTAAAAATATGTAAAATGTTATTTAATGGCTTTATATGTGAATGAGGTGCTATAGATATAATTTTATTTGTCAATCTAATTGGTAAAATAATGTCACTTCCATATAGATTAATTTTCTCATGTACAAACATTATCATAAAATATGAGGCACTTATCCTTGGCCTCTGTGCAACTCAAACTCTCAAAGTAAAATATAATAAGGTCTATGGGGAGTAATAGATATGTAAAAAACCAAGGAAGAATGATAAATTGTGTATAGTAATATGGTTTTATGTCGACATTCTCAATTCAAATGCTTTGCTATTGAAAATATTCATTGAAAAGACATCACGTATATTGAATGACAATTATGGCATCATTGATACCTATTGACATCAATGATGAGAAATATATTAAATATTTAATTAATATATTAACCATGATTATGCCATGAAAACCTCTTAGTTATATCATTTTTATCCACCATGTGTAGTAAAAAAGCATTAGTATGGTTTTTTGATATTTGCAATTTTCTACACAAATATCTCACATCAGATACTTTCACTAGGAATAATAAATGAAAATTAAATATAAATGCCCTTTGTTACATCATAATTAGTGGGAAATTATTTAATTAATATTTTTATGGACATTTCATTTAATGTTTGACATTCAAAGGAGCTAAGTAGGCCATTATCCAAGTATACAATAGTGAATGTGGTGGCCATTTTAGTGGAAAAGCAATGTCACATAGATTACTTTGACAAGGGTATTATTAGCCCACCATGAAACAATAACATCAATAATATGATAAATTATGTGACAAATGTCAACAACATGGTAATATACACCATGTTGCCTTACAACAATTACAACCTATTGTCTCCCAATGTCCATTCAATATATGGGGCTTTGATCTAATTGGTAAAATAAACCTAGAATTAGTAGGGGGTCACAAAATCATCATTACAACTATGAAATAATTTTTGAAGTGGTTTTGAAACCATGTTATTATAATACACAAAAGGATAATATATATGCCTCTTTCTCATAATGAACATCATTTTCTATTTCAGCCTACCAATGACCATCATTATAAATAATGAAACCTCTTTTAAGAACAAAAAAATGAAGAAATTTTATGATAGATATAAAATTTGACACACATTATCTACTTCATACTATCCATAAAGTAATGTCTAAGTAGAACCTAAACATAATACAATTAAACATATTTTGAGCAAAATAATTACTAAATTTAGCAATGATTTTCATAATCAGCTCATCTATGCATTATGGGCTTACCACACTAGTATTTTCACACTAACAAGAACAAATCCTTATTCATTGGTGTATGGAACTAAAATAGTTATCCCACTAGAATTAAAAATTCCATCCTTACAAGTATACATCAAAGGTATTATCACATATGACCAATATAAAGAGATGTATTCATGAGTAGGAATAGTTGGATCACCCACACACATAAGCCACAAAACACCTCAAAGCATACTAGAAATGCATCTAGTGGGCATACAATGAACATGTTCACAATAGATAATTTGAATTCAATGATATCATTATAAAATAGAACCCTAGAAATAGAAATTCCAAATAAGAGATAAAAGGAAAGTTCAAACCAAATTGTCTTATCCCTTAATCATCAAAAAATGTATCCCCAAAGTATACCATCTAGCATCACTCAATTGAAAGGAAATGAATAATCCAATGAAAATCTTGCTTTTATGGAGATTATATATATATAAAACTCGTAATTTAATTGTACATATTTTCCTTTATATTTCTCTTTATACATAGTTTCATTTTCATGTTGCTTGTACATAGTTTATACTTAGAAAACACAGAAAAAATATAATATGTTGAAAAATACAAAAACATTCAAAAATTGCTTAGAAAATATAAATTTTATAATGTATTCATTTCCATGTTTACATTACTTATATTTTGCAAGTACTACATATGTTATCTATGTTAGTGTAGTTAATTTTAACATATATATAAATATGTGATATGGAGTATATAAAGATATAACCTAAAATTAGAATATATATGTATGATGTCCTCAGTGGGATAATATATTGATGTTGAATTGGGGTATATGTGTATGTTCCAAAAATGGGTGGATAATAACAAATAAATTTCTATGTAGAGGACCTAAGTCCTTTTGTAATTGATCAATAATTTAACGAAATAAGTGAAACACACACACACAGATATATATATATATATATATATATATATATATATCTATGTGTGTGTGTGTTTCACTTATTCCCTTAAATTATTCATCAATTACAAAAGGACTTAGGTCCTCTACATAGATCTTTATTTGTTATTATCCACCCATTTTTGGAACATACACATATACCCCAATTCAACATCAATATATATCCCACTGAGGACATCATACATACATATTCTAATTTTAGGTTATATCTTTATGTACTCCATATCACATATTTAGCATTGATTATATATTGATATTGATCATCTTATACTAAATTGATTTTTTCTAACTACTACTATTATAGACTAAGCTTATGTACATCTTTTCTCTTATACAAATTCATACCACATTATTATGCAGACTTTCATTTATATCTTTACTATTCTAGATTTTATTGTGTCTTTTTTATTCTACATCTACTCGAGGGCATTTGAATATACCCTTGTCCATTCATTTGATTTTATCCATGAGACATGTGCCCATGTCCTTGTCTAAGATTTTTGATTATGTATGTGTATTTTTTAACATGTCCTTCCATGTGGATATAAGCTAAAATTTCATGCTCTTTTACATATGTGTACATTTTAGCATGTCCCTGTATATGTTCCTTTTCTCAGACTTAGTGTCATGTGCCTATGTCCCATGTATTGTGGCCCCTTGGCCTACTTTTCATGCCTCATGTGATTGTATCTATGAATTCATATATTTATCATGGCCATGAAAATTATCTATTGATTTTTTATTTCACATCTAGTTTGTAATTCCATGAGGGACATCATGCATCTCCCCTTCCTCCTTGGGTGCCTTGATGAACATCATTCCCCATCCTCCCAAGTACTTTACTCAAATTATATTCAAATATGTTGTTTACATACATGTTTAAATTTTTATATCTATCTTGATAACCTTTTGAATGTTATATCTAACATATGCCATACATTTCCAACTTATGCTCAATCTCTTTTACATTTCTATGTATGTATACACATTTTATTAGTTTATCATGCTGATATCATATACTTTTAGTCTAAAATACATGATGCATAGATTTTATTTTAAGGACAATTATTATAGAGGTTCATCAAATCCACTCAAAAAATGGGGCATTCTTATGGGTTTATCATAGATATCAGGCCATCCTAGTGCACTCAAAATACACTTTTAACACATATACATAGATTACAAAGCTTAGACTGAAGAAAATACAATGAAATATAGTACTAAATATATCAACCTTATTTTTTATTAGAAAAAAACCTTCAGGACAATATCACACTAAACTTATAGGAGTGTGATGTAATATGGAAGTGTATTGTGATATATTTCACCTATTGTGTCAATATATAGTAGCCTAAAAAATAGAAAATTCTAGAATTATCAAGAAGGTATAAAAGGTACAATTTATATTTGCACAATCTCAACATAAATTATTAGATATTCTCAATATATATTCAATTTTTACATAGAACTGCATAGGTTTTTTTATATTTTGGGGCATCATGTGTGTAACAATCACTCCCATTTCAAATTCAAATATATAAATCCATAGATTACTATACTTTGAATCCATATGTACAAATATCTTAATTAGGGGAATGTGTATGGTAAATTATTTCCATATGGTCAATTTTTTACCAATTATCTTAGATAGAATGATAACTCCATGTTATTCTCTGTGTTGTATACTTTAGACACCATATGCACCAAGATTACACTATATTAATTCATCATTATATCTACATTGGTTGTATTCTTGAGTTACCCCTAAGCCATTTTACATTTAAAATTTCCCAAGTGTCTCTTGAGCCATTTTATATTTCAAAGTTTTTAAGTGGCCCCAGATCCATTTTACATTTCAAACTTCCTGAGTAGCCCAACTCCATATTTTACAACTTCATAACACCACATAGTTTCAATTTCACCTTATTATACTACACATGAGTAGGTAATGATGGAGTCATAAACTAATAAAATTATTGAGCCACCTACATAAGAGTGTTGGATAAGTCACTAGTCTAATCCAAGTTATTCAAAAATTATGATGTAACAAACAAAGGTGGGAAATAATGGATTCAAGACTAGCTTAATATATTAAGCCACACACATATGGGGATTGGGAAAACCATCAGCTCATTCCAAGCTATTCACAATTTGATCACCATCTACACACATAAGATTTCACTAGGTTTTTGAATTATTTTACATACCCAGTGAGGTGTATTCATTCCTTTCCTTTCCCTCTCAAATATCTTTACTTAGTTTTGTGTTTTATTTTATTATTTTTTAAGGACTAATTAATAAAAAAATTATTTATAGTACATGTGATGGAGCACAACTCATAGACTTAAACCCACATTCATGAGCTTTACCTCATTGGTAAGTCTAGATACATTTCTCTTTCTATTATCCTAATCATTTAACTTTGATAAATTTATAGAATAAAGGGAAGGGGTAAATGTAGTCATATAAATTGTCATTTTATAGCAATGAGTGTCACTTAAGACCACCCTATCATTACTTATCCCTAGACCTATCTTAGGGCCTCATTTGATCTTTTTTCCAACTTCTATGTTAGTCTAGCCCATGCCTAGATATACAAAGAGACACATTGAGCCATCACCTAAGCATCCCCAATAATTTTTCATATTCTCTAGTCACATGGACAATATCATGGCCCTGTTAGCCTTTATCATAGTACACTATTAGAAAAAGGGGCATAATTATTGACCCTTAGGTTCCCTTTCCACTTATAAATATATTTCCACTTCCTAAAGCATCTTAGAGTTGGCCTAGACTCATTTCATGCCCTGATAAGCATCATAACATGATACTAATACCACTATCATTCATTTATTAGATAGACAATAATTCTCATGAATAGGCTCAAAAATAGCTATGAAAATTAAGTTTATTTATCCCTATTTAACCTTATTTATATGTACATCCATATATAGTAGCTCATATCTTAGTTTTTATCAAGTTTCCAATCTTAATACACACTCAAAACATTCAAATTAGCATTCCTAAGTACACATACTAGCATCAAACTCACTTCTATCATCACTTAGATTGGGAGGACTACATATAGATTAATCCACTTTCATGTTATTCGTATGTATGTAACACTTAGCATATGGGGTGTTGAAGTCATGCCCATCCTACCTTAATAATTCCACTATCCTTCCACTTGTATTCATAAAAACCTTAACAATAATGGAGGGTTAGGTTTTCATAGTGAAATCACTCAAAGTGAAAAATAGATGATGATTCAGGTCTCAGTCATATAGGTAAAGGTTTCCAAAAATAGATTGAATGTCTACCTATTATCTCAATGCTTCACCTACATAGGGTCATTATCATTGTACAAAAGGTAAAACATATAGTGTATTATTAGAAATAGGGTTGTGTTATCATTTGAAGAGGGTTCTCACACCTATTCTCCACTAAAGACACTCTTCCCTACTCCTACATCATTTCCCATCCTACCACTTGTCCATCTTAGTCATATTTTCTAGCTAAGTACATGTTTTACTATTCATTATTTTTTATAGAATATTCAAATAAATAATTTATTGTGTAAATAAGTAGGTTTTTACAGTATATTATTTTATTCCCTAATTTATTACTTAGTTCTTTATCAACCTAGGGTTACATTCCATAATCCTAAAAATGATAAATTATTTCACTACTATATTTTCTAGGCTTAGGTGTGAAATCCACATAACATAATACCTCCAAAGAAACTAACAATATGTTATTATTGTAGTGATTTACCTATAAACAAAAATGAAATAAAAAGATAAATATATTACTGAATATGAAGCCAAGATTGTTTGTTTATATTTACTATGATAAAAATCCCAAATGCATTGGCTTTAAAGATAAAGCTTCTACCAATTTAACTTTTGATAATGTAGAAATTTTGAAATATTTTGATTGAGATAATCACCATCAAGAGGAAACTAAATGATCAATCTAAAACTTCTCCTAAAATATTGAATAATTATTATAATAAGTTTAAAAAAAAAGTAATTATTATCATGTTTGTGAAATTTATCATGATCCTGATACATGCATTATTTTTAAAAAATTTAAACATTTTATTCATGAAAAATATAATATTTATATAAAATTGGTATAAAATTAAAAAAATGTGCATTTTTATGAGACTTAAAATGAAGTCAAATTTGCTAATGCTTTTATTATCTAGAAAATAATAAAATATTAAAATTATATTCTTAAAGATAATTTTAATAGAACAAAATTTGATAATTCCAACCTTATTATTAAAAACCTTCACCAAAAAATAATAGTAAAACTATAAATCAAAATGACATGTCTATGTATAATCCAAATCAAATAAATCCTTTGCCTACATGATATAATAATACACTATATAAACAAACCTGTAGGAATATAACTTATTCTAAAGTCCATACTAATGATGGACCTTAAACTATTATTAATGATTTATATAATTCTAAAAAAAAATTAATTTACTTTGGGTTTTTCTTCTACCTAGATAACTTTAAAATATTAATGAATCTATAAAAAAAAACCCTTATCTCAAGAATATTGCAGGTTTACAAGAAGAAACCGGTGATAGAATTTTTGAATATGAATTTGTTCAATAAAATTATCCAATCTTTGATTATATTTATATATTTTATGTTTCTATTATAATTTATGATAACATTAATATTAATTTAATCCTCCACATAGGTGCATCCAAAAATAGCATGCGTAAGTTCAAATGTACTAATCAATGAGGCATTCCATATGAATGTGTTACTCAAAAAAAATGTTGGTTTTAAATCTTACCAAGTAAAGACTTAATTTAATTTTTTGGATATAGTTATAAAGGTATCACATGATGAAATAATTAAATGCATTGGTAACATTCAAACTTTATTTTTTCTTGATAATTATGCAATGTTAATAGGAAGGGATTGGTCTAAATCTGCTAGTACTTATATTGGGAATGATATGACTTGGGTTCATGTAGGGAATGAAATATCATTTATGAACAAGTAATATTGGTATGACACACCTATTAGACCCATTTAAAATAAAATTTAATTTAATTAAATAATAATTTAAACCTATTGAATTTTAACTTTGCATGAAACAAATTATCAGTATGCACAAATTATTTCAAAATAAATAATCTAGTAATTATAATTTGATAGAGTTTTTTAAAAACATGGTAGTTATGTTTGTATTTTTATTATTTTTGTATAATTAAATTTTTCATATACACATAAATTAGTTTTTTAAAATACTAATAATATAATTAAATTCAAAGCAATATACATTGGCATTTAATGTTGAGTATAATGTTGATCTGGGCACTTAATTTATATTTGTAGATTTAGTTTATAATATGTTTAATTAATTTAGCAAGGTTTATTAATTCATTGTTTTCATATATTAATTATTTCATCAAATTTGGACCTTTTTTGGGAACCTCATAAAAATAATTTGAACTACTAATTAGAGTCTAATTCATTGTAGTTCATTGAATGTATACTTAACTAAACTTGAATAATTTTCCATTCATCCCAAATATTTGGGGAAAAGTTTATAAGTTAATACATATAATAATAAATTTATTTTTATATCATTTTCTATATTTAGCTTAGTTGGGCCACTTAGGTTGACTAAGATGCTCTGTTGGTCACAAGTTTGACTTTACTATTGAAGAGGCTTCTTTCATGATGTTTAAATATTTATGGTGAATTAAATTTAAATAATTAATTTTATCTATATGTATTAGTATATTTTTAGTTATCTTAGTGATATAGGAGTTTTATATTTATAATTTTACTTTTAGACTCTACTTACATTGTAATTTTCCTTATAATAAGCTCTAATTAGCTTTCTTTATCTAATAAAAGTAAACACAATAGAAGTGTGCCAGATTATTCCACTTGGAGATGATTTTTTCATGTTTTATCTCTAAATTTATTTAATTTATTAAATAATCATTATTATAAATCATATATTTTCAAGTTTTAATCTATTTAGTATAGTTTTTATTCAACAATTTCATTTACAACACAAATTTGGTAGTTAGTAATTATGAGACATTTTTTTTTTTGATAAATAGATTCAATTTTAAAGAGAAAAAATAGTAATTATGCTTCATACAATAATTAAAAACATTAATTTGGTATCAAAAACATGTTTAATAAAGGTTCATAAGGGGTTTAGTTCATTATCTAGACAATTAATAGCTTTAATGAATTTTATTTCGATGAATATTCCTATTTTCAAAGGTTATAATTTTGAAAATTGGAGAGATAAGTTGAAGATAATTACTCTATGGAAAAGAGCTTTGGAATTTTTTTTGTATTTGTCCACATAACCTCAATATTGGAGTACCTTGAATCATGATAAAAAAAGAACAAAAAATGATGAATAAGAGGCAAATGCACAAACTTTATTATATATTTAGAGTGCCATATACCTAAGCATTTATTCAAGAATTATAGGATGTGAGAATGCACATAAGGCATATAATACCTTGGATACTTAATAAAAAGTATTTACTATGGTAATATAATAAAAAATCCAAACCCTTAAAATGAATTTTGAGAATTTGAGAATATTAGATTATAAAGGAGTAGGAGATTATTGCTTAAGGGAAAATGATTCAGTGTATATACTAAGGATTTATGGAGAAACTATCCAATATAATGCTATATTAAGACATATTTTAAGATATTTAGCTCAAATAACACTCCATATTTTTATCACTATTGAATATTTTAATTGCATGAAAACTATAAGTGTAGATGACTTGGTTGGTTCTATCTTATCCCATGAGTATAAGATGAGACTATACACAAGAGATCAATAACATGAATTTGAAACCAAGGCAATGGTTTCAAATATCAGATAAAAATGAAAATTAGAATCAATGGGGATATAAAAATCAAATTTAAAGGTAAAATTTGAAGCTAAACTCATATATAAGAGTAATAAATACTCTACTTATCATTACTAAAATAAAGTAGGATTCATTATTAAAGATTGTAGCATACTATCAGCTAATAATTAAACTAATCAAGAGAGTGAAAAGAAATATTTTCATTATTATAAAAGTGGTGTAAAAGAATTCAATGTTTAAATAAAGGAATAAAATAATTAGTGGTTTCTTAAGTCAAGGTCCTCAAATCACATGACAAGTGACAAATATGGTTTCAAAAAGTTAGGTGATTCCTTCAAAATCAAATTATAATTAGGAGATGGAAATTCTATCCAATTTGAAGGACAGGGAACTATGGACAAAAAAGGTAAGGTGAAATTAAGGATGTTTATTTTTATCAAAATATAAGTCACAATATAATTAGTGTTGTTAAATTGGTATAAAAGTGTTTTAAACTACTTTTTAAATACTGTGTTTGTTTTAATTTTTACAAGAGGTTTTTAAATAGATTGATTGGAAAATAATATATAAATTATAATATGATTGTTAAATTAAATATAAGTATGATTAATGTTTTTATTTATTTCTCCACCATTGAGGATGTTAAAATGTTTTGCCATTCAAGATATGATCATATCAATTTTAAGATATTACATATTATTGACACAAAGGGTATGGTAAGATGTCTTCCCAAGCTAGATATAAAGAAGGATGATGCATGTAGATCATTTATTATTAGGAAAAAATATATAGTGTCTTTAACTATAATAAAATGGATAGAAATAAAAAATTTAGATATGGTCCACTTAAATATATGTGGACCAATGTATTAATAATATTTGTTAAGAATTTGTATTTCATTTCCTTTATGATGATGTACCAAGGTTTCTGTGGGTTTATTTATTGAAATAAAATAGTGAATATTTTTCATCTTTAAAAAATTTCAATCTTTTTCTAAAAATATTTTGGACATTCCATGAATTCCTTAATAGCATATACAAGAGGTGAATTTTATCATAGTGAATTTAATTAGTTTTGTGCTTCACATGGAATTAAAAGGCAATTAACATCTCCTTAAACACCACAAAAAATTTATGGTATTGAAATAAATAATAGATCCACATGGATTTATAAAGGAATATGTTGGATAATAAGAACATATAATTTTTTTTTTGGGCTGAATTAGTAAATATAATATCCTATATCATTAACATAAGTTTTACAATGGCATTAAAAGACATGACATATTATGAAGCTCGGTATGGAAAAAACGAGTTATTGCTCATATTAAGGTATTTGGTTTTTTTTTATTAAACATGTTCTATGTTATAATATGAAAAAATATAACTAAATATTTTTCCTCATATTTTCATTGGTTATAATGATGAAATCAAAACATACAAATTTTATAATCTTGGTAGTAAATCAACATTTGTTTTTAGAGATTGTATTTTTTCTAAAATGAAGTGTATGCTAATTATTATAGTGTAGAAAAATAATTCATAAGTTAATGGGTATCCTATTGAATTTTATTTTTATTTTTTTGCAAAGTACCTCACATGTTTCAATTTCAATAGGATATAATACTAGTTCTTCACATGTGACTAGTCATCCATCTCCACCAGCTCCATGCAAGGATAAGAGCTTTTTAAATCCAAATCAAACCAAAATAATGTTGGATGAGAATTATGAGAATAGGATTAAATATTTTAACATCATTAACTTGTTTTTTAATGCTTCTTATGATGAAAATATTATGTTTTCATTGTTAACGATGCATAGTGAACCTATAAGTCATGCAGAAGCTAGTCAAAAGAAAGAATGGGTTGATGGAATGAAATGGATTTAATTAATATAAATGAGATATGTAATTCATTTCAAGATAAATTAAAAAAATATTTTATTGGAACCAAGTGAGTATACGAGACCAAATTCAAGAGTGATTGTACAATTGAAAAGCTAAAATTTAGATTAGTTTCAAAAGGATTTACACAAACATATAGGGTTGACTACGAATAAACATATGCACCTATGGCACATCAATATACTATATTAATAATTATAGATATATATTCTCATAAAGGATGTGAAATACATAAAATTAATGTTAAGAGTACATTCATAAATGGATTGATTGAATAATAAGTATATGTGGGGTACCCTCAATGTTTTGAGGTAAAAGGTAAATAATTTTGGGTATATAAGCTAAATAAGTATATTTATGGATGAATAAATATCTAAGATATTATTACTATATAATTTTTTTCCATTCATCTTGGCATGATTGATAACAACTGGGATAATCTCATGACTCACCTCTCTTGAAAAGAGATTCTGGGAATATCCCCAAGGTTCGTATCTACCTGATCTAGGTGTATTGATCCTCATTTAGTGGCTCATTATGACCATTATATTCATAAAGAAATTTATATTTAAAAATTTATACTTCATAATTAATTTAAATATGTTTTGGGTACTTGAACAATGTACAAGAATAATTCCAATTTTCTATTTTTATTTGATTAAGTTTCGTGTAGGTGCTGAAAATAGATAAACATGCATTCATCATGGTTTTGACCAAATTTAAATTATAATTTATAGGGTTTTATTTAATTTTTTATTATTCTTTAATTTTATATTCATTCATTCCATTATCACCATTCAAAAATTCATTTTTTAATGGAAATGACTTTAATCATGATATAATGATAAATATAGATTACATGAAAATAATTAATCTAATCCTAGCTAAACAACTGATAAAATAAAGAGTAAAAGAGGTAGGGAAAGAATAAATAATGCATGTTATCATGAGTCAAAATCTATTCATCTTTATATTAACCATTCACAAAACTAAACCCTCACCTATCTAGCATGGGTAAAACAATTCAATGGGACTAGTGCAAGAGTCTAAGGAAGGAGGAAGAAAATAAAATAATACCCAAGGTCACCATTGACACATTCATATTAAAAGTAAATAACTCATCCACTTCTATTAATTAATACATCTTGAGTGGGAAATGTGTCTGAATAGACTAAAATTAATCTATCTAAATTTTTATAGCATAATAGTAGGATAAAAAAGGAGGGAGATAAAAATAAAATGCAAAGTGATTGGTCCAATATTTATCCCAAGAGAAACAAAGAACCAACACTGATAATGGCCCAGTTGTGGTAATATATAACACTATCTATTTCTTCATTGACTTCCTTTTCGTACTAAAATTCTTTCTCTAATTTTTATTCCCACCACCTTCACTACTAACCCATAAACAAAAACCAAAATTAAGTCAAAAATTGAAATAAAAGATCTAAATAGTGTATTTGACTTTAGAATGTGAACAAATTTTAAATTTGGAAAAATTGTCCAAAATTGGAGTTATCAGGGTGCTTATGATGCAACCACATTTATACAAAAGAAATTGGATCAAAAAACCAATAAATCGTACTCAAGATATTATAAAAAAATTGAAGGTGGGAAAAGCATAGTCCAAAAAGACCTATTAAATATTTTGGAGCCACTTGGTTTGTGTTTTAAAGTTATTATTCATTTTAGAATTTCCTAGTGCTAATTAGGATTATAAGGTTCAAATAGCTTTAGGGACACATTTGGGATGTTACCAGATTTAATTTGGAGTTTTCAAAATGATTCTATAGTGTTTAGGTGGTAAAACATTAGTTTTTGGGGTCTAAAACGCAATTGGGCCTTGGACCCAATTAGATCTTAAAATTATATGCATGGATTATTCAATGTTGAAAGAGGCCAATACACTGATTATCATTATCAATGGACTATGTATTTTTCATTGGGAAAAATCACACATTGAATAGGAATAGGGATTTAAATAATTGGGATGATTATAGATTTCATATAATAGGACTAGGTCGAGCCCCCTGTAAATGTTGACCTAGTTGGGGTTTGATCCTTAGTTAGGTCTGTGGGGAACATTTGAGGCTCCATGTGACCTAATTAGGGAAAACACTTGATTAGAAAATAATCCCACCCCATACCAACCTCATAGACTTACCTAAGACCTATACAAGAAATAAATCCCACCTAAAACTAAGACCAAACCTCACCTAGAATATAGACCTAGTCAAACATAAAATACTTACCAACAAAGAGATCGATGGAAAAAACATAGTGAGGACCTAGTCCAAGATTAAATCCCCAATCATAAATAAGGTCTCAAACACCAAATGGAATCAACCCCATCTCCTAATAGGACCTATGTGGAGTTTCAAAATCTAATTATAACAAAAATGACTCTACCACTTCCCTAAAGACCTATTCAAGATTTCAAAGCCTAACTAGGTCTAGGGATTAAAATGTAGCCTTGTGATTACTCACTACCTCTTTGAAGGGAAGATCTCTTGACTGGTATAGAACTTTAGCACCTAATTCTATTACAAACTAGGACTAATTGGGAACCACACTGTATGATAGATTAAAAGAAAAGGGAGATAGATCATCCCTCCTATTGAAAGTAATCACTATTAAGAGAGTTCCCTAAGAATTAATGACCAATTTCAACACTATATTATGGAAGACATGGCAAAGAATCCCAATATTTTCTTGAACACCTATAGGTATGGTGATTTTTTTCATCTCAAACCTTTTAATTCTAATATCTCAATCATGATTCAATCAATAGGAGGGTAGACTCTTCTTGATGCTTATGAACTCATTATAAGAGCAAAGAGTAATTTGATAGATGCTAGGAAATTACCCCCAAGGATTTTTATGCCTATGTTTCCTAAATTATCCCTCCCAAATCAAGGACTTCTTAGTAAGTCCCAGGCCAATACTTCTCTATAAACCTTCCCTTCATCTTAATAAATACTAGTCATAGATGCGTCTTTTGCCTCATCAAAGATGAATGATGTCAATAACATCATTAGAAACTTCTCTAAAAAATTAATCAATCTTAAAAGGAACCAAGATTCACACCAATGACAACCTTATCAAGGTTTGTAGTGGAAGAGACCCTCCTATTAGTTACATCAATACCAAGGGACTCAAAGATCAACTTCTCCACAACTACCTAACCATATCATCCCTGTACCCCCACCATTTTAGATGATTGCAATAAGCTCAGGTAGAGATCTAGTCCCTAGCCAAAATAACTTGTAAAAATAAACAAATGCATGGTGTTGTCTTTATAATGACTCTCACATGCCAAGAGATTTCTGTATGGGAAAGCTATAATAAAAAGTAGCTAAATAAAGAAGAATGGGAATCAAGAAATGACCTCATCTAGACCATACTAGTCATCCAAAATTCAATATACAACCATGATAGCTTAGATGAAAGGCATGCCAATATAATAGAAAGGAGAGATTTCCCTTGAACATGCTTTGTTTTCATATATGGAAGATGAGGAATATGTTTTCATTAATGGAACATCTACCTCTAAAAATGTGGCTTAGTCTGATTATCTCACATGGTTAAAAAGGAGAATTGTTGAATCTATTAAAGTTCTCCCTACTATCAATGCTAAATCAAGAAAGGTGCCATTATCCCTATATTTTCAATTCCCCATGATAAGGCAAGAAGTTTTGATAATCACTCAAAAGGAATGGGTCTCTAACATGATGGTTGAAGGACAAGGTACCCATAGTATGTCAAGGTCCAACCCCTCAAACGAATCAATGTGGTATAATAGCTATATAAAGTCTCTGATAATATTTATTTATGGAATATGTTTTCCATCCTTAAGTAAAAGGAGCTATTTTAATAAGAACTAAAGGACCATAGTGACCTAAAGTGTAATACCATAAAGGAAGCTACATTACATAAAGGCAAAGAGCAATGATAGTACCTTAGCCACAAGAACTAGCATTCCTAATGAATATCAAAAAAGAGGTAAGGAAACCAAAACCTAACCCCTTATATATGAATCTTATAGTGGGTAAGAAATTACTTCAAAACTCTATGATAGACTTAGGTGTGAGTACTACAGTCATGCTAAAGTTATGCCTTAAAGATCAAATATGAGACATTAATTAAATGAGTCATGCATCTTGATGGTAAGTTGGTACAAACTATTGGGATCATTAGATGGCTTCCATTATAGTTATATTCTTTCCCAAACATAACTATTACATAGGATATAGTAGTTATAGACATTCTTCCTATCTTTAGATTATGCCTATCTAGTGACTTTATAGAAAAAATCAAAGGGTATATGTCCCTTAGTTGGTCAAATTTGATTCTAAGAACCAATTATAGGTCTAAGATGAAAGTTATATTAGAAACCTTATGTAAGGAACACATTACAAACCAAATGGAATCAAGGTTTGGAGCCTCCCATGCAATGATCACAAGAGAAGAAGAAAGTTGTATAGAGAAATCAATACAAGAAGCTAGTGAACATGAAGGTAAGAAATGTTTTTCATCTTTCACATTGGAGGATATTTTTAGAAAATTTGATTCCAATGGATTATGAACTTACATCATATATGATGAGAATCCTAAAATCCCTAACATAATGAAGAATGAGCTCACTGAAAAGGAAAGCCTCACAAAAAATTCTTCAATATGGTCTCTAAATTTTGATGGAGCAAAAAACAAGAAGGGATTCAGAGTAGGTATATGACTCACTTCCCTAAAGGTAAAAAATATCCTTAAAGCCTTGAATTTTCAATTTGGTTTTACTAATAATGAGTCAAAGTACAATCTCTAGTTCATGGCTTGATTCTAATCCATAAGGAAGGGATCAAGAATCTAAGAGTTCTAGGGGACTTAGAGTTGGTGGTTAAAAAAATTAGAGAAACTTCCATATAGAAGAACCCAAAGATGATGTATTATCACCATAGATTGTGTGACTTGATCAAAAGTTTTGATGCTTTCAACATTGAAGTCATCCCAAAAACTCAAAACATTGAAGTAGATAGAATGGCTCAAATCAGATCCTAGTTTAATCTAACCAAAGACCTAATAACCAATAAAGAATCCATCAAAGTAGTCATCCAACATACTATCCTAGATAATGTATAATAATTGGCAAGTCTTCAAGAGTGATAAATATATCACATTCTTTCTATAAGAGTTAGGAGAATATGTGGACCAATTACAACCTAAAATTGAAGAGGAATATGGTGACCAAATCATACAATTGAGATCCAATAAGCTTATAAATGGGTTAATAACCCTTGAAAAGTTGTTTGATCCTGATGATGCAAACATATATAAAATAAAGTTCTAGGAAAGTAAATAATACTATTCTAAACTTGAAGTCTCTAATGGGAGAAAGTTGAAAGTAGCGAAGGTGACCACTCAAAAGGAAAAAGAAAGATTGGTGGCTTTATGTCACAAATACAATAAGGTAATGGAGTGGACATATAAGGATCTTCATGATTAAAAGAAATAGATTTTCCAACATACTATTGACTTAATTGAAGGATCAAAACATGCTCACCACAAGCAAAGACCAATCAATCCAAAGATAGATTCTCTCATGATAGAAGAGATTAAGAAATTATTGGAGTCTAGGATTATCTTCCCCATCAAGCACTCCACATGGGTGTCTAACATGGTCCCAATAAGAAAAGAGAATGGAGAGATTAGACTCTGTGTAGACTTCAGTGATCTCAATAAGGCCTCTCTTAAAGACCACTACCCCTTACCCTCAATGGAGTAGATTCTATAGACCATGGTAGGAGAAGATAAGTTTTCCTTATTAGCTATCTTCTTGGGTTATAATTAGATATGGTTAGTAGAAGAAGATCAACACAAGACCACTTTCACCATAAAGTGGGGAATTTCACTTATGCCAAAATGCCATTTGGACTCTCGAATGCAAGGGATACATTATAAATAGCTATGGACATTGCCTTTGCAGAATTAATAAATAAATAAATTTTTATTTATCTTGATGATCTCACCATATTATCTAGTTCAGCCAAGGATCATTTTGATCAATTAGAGGATATTTCTCAAAAGTGATAGGAGTATGGGATCTCTTTCAATCCAAATAAATGTGTGTTTGGAGTACCTCAAGGAAAATTACTCAGACACATTATATCAAAAGAAGTGATCTTGATTTATCTATAAAGGGTCAAGTCAATACTATATTTATACCTACCGGTAAATAAAAAGGTCATACAATCTATCCTTGGGAAGATTAACTTTGTAAGTAGATTCATCTAAAACTTGGCCATAGTGGGTAGACCCATCACCCTAATGTTAAAGAAGGATCTCAATTTTAAATGGATATCTAAGGGGTGATAATAATTTGAAAGTGTCAAAAGGGAAATTTCATGTACCCCAGTCCTATGAAACCCTAATTTCACAAAAAATTTCACCATGTATGCCTATGGAGGAGAACATAGTATAGCCTCAATATTAACCCAAAAAGACACATGATAAGGGGAACATTTGATTGCCTTTTTCTCAAGAACTCTTTGGGATTATGAATTAAGGTGTAATTTTGTTGAGAGGCAAGCCTATGCTATTGTTAAGGGGCTCAAAAAAATTAGGCACTTAGTTACTAACATCAAGATCATAATATTTATAACACATTCAAGTGTTAGGGAATACATAATGGAGGGTGAAATCACTAAAAAGAGGGCCAATTGGGTAACTAAGATATTAGAATATGATGTTGAATTTAATCCCACTAAATTAGTAAGAGGTAGGGGCTTGTGTCATTACCTTGCTCAATATTTTGAGACTCTAACATAAGAACTTATAGTCGAGGATACTACACTCAAAATACAAGAAGATGAGTTAGAGTTTTGGCTGACTAATAGGATTAATTTCATAAACACAGGCCAATATCCATGTCATCTACCCTATAGAAAAATAAGGTAGTATCGATATTAAGGGTATAGCTTTATTTTAGTAGACCTTTTCCTTTTCAAAAAATATTTTGATGGGATCCTACTCAGATGCATAGAGGGAGAAGAAATTGGAAAAGTTTTACATGAGATACATTATGGAATGTCTAGAGGCCATTTTTTTGTAAGGACTATAGCTATTAAGATACTCCAAGCAAGGTATTTTTGGTCCACTATGTTTTGTAATTGTCATACTATGATTAATAAGAGTCAATCTTGTTAGTTTTACATAGGTAAGAGGAGAAACATTGTGTTACCACTTAGCCCTATAATTTTTTAAGAGCCTTTCAATCAATGGGACTTGGATTTTTTTGGGATGATTAACTCAATTTTATGTTTGGGGAACATGTGGATCATTACTAAAATATATTATTTCACAAGATGGATTGAATTAGTTCCCCTTAAATAAGCAACAAAGAATGTGATTTTAGATCTCCTACAAGAAATCATAACTAGGTTTGGACTTCCTCGCACTTTATATCTGACAATTCTAAGTTATTTATAGGGTTCAAAGTGTCTGATTTTGCATTAAAAAATGGTATATACCAAAAGACTTTATTGAATTATTACCCTCAATGCAATGGTTTGGCAAAATCAACTAACAAGAACCTGATTAGACTCATAAAAATAATGGGAAATAAACATAAAAGAAGATGGCATGGATACATAAAGATGGCTTTATGGGAAGATTTAATAGCATCTAAATAGGTAATAAAGACCTATCCATATGAGTTGGTATATGGAAAGGAGGTAGTAATGCCTATTTCTATCAAAATTCTAGCCTTGTAGGTGATAAATCAAATAGAGGTTGAAGAAAATGATCCAATGTAGGTTAGACTAGAAGAGTTGTTAGAGCTTTAGGAGAAAAGAGAATCAACACATGAGTCAATGATGAGTTGACAAGCAACTATAAAAATTTGGTATGATAAAAAAATTCAAAGCCTAATTTTAAAATTGGTGCCTAAGTCTTGAAATGGGATGTAAGAGTAGTTAATCTTGGAAACCATGATAAGTTTGATTCTTTGTGGATAGGTCCTTTCAAAATCATTGATTGTAAGTAGAACAACACTTAAAAATTGGAGACAAAGGAAGGAGAGTCTTTAGATATTCCTATTAATGGGATTTTACTTACACTCTTTATATAAGAGTCTCATACAACCATGTATCATAGCTAGGATAGTTTCCTTTTGTTTTCTTGTTTTGAGGTTGTTTACCTGGCTCTTTTCTTTTAAGTTATCTTTGTGCATGTTAAAATTAAATATACCTATAATCCATTAATATTTTTTCTCCTATACATATCTAATAGTTTCTCAAGGATCTCAAATGTTAAAATTTTGAATTAAGATCTCAAAGATTTGTTTTCATCAACTTGATTATAAGTTTAAATGAGACATGACTAACCATCAAGGAAAGTCATTAATGTCTCTCATGGAGACCATAGAGTTTAAAGAGAATTTGGGTCTCATTTCTTCTTTACATAAAATCAAAGTGATTACTCAAAGCCAAGTGAAGAACTAATAAATAGGTCAATTTGAGCCTAGGAAGTGATTCAAGGAGTAGCAAAGAGTGTTTTTAGAGATAGTGTATAGGAAAAGGGAAACCAAAATTCCACCATCAAATTCATATGCTTCATCTCTTGCATAGCTCAAAACTACATACCCAAGAACTAGAATAGTGCTCAAAGGTGTTTCCTATGACTCTTCCCTCATCTTTGACTACACAAATGAGATTTTTAACCTCATTTTGTCATAAAAGACTAAGACCCTCAAAGAGGTGGTGCATGCCAAAATTTTGAATCAAAGGATGCTTGAGACCTTTATCATGAGGATTTGGACCTCAAGGTTGGCTCAGTATCTGGTACCCATAGTGCACCCATATCTTGAATTGGTGGAATTATATGCATAAAATTATAATCCCATAACTGTGACTATTCAAAAAGGATTAATTGTTAGGAACCCACAGAAGCACCATTGATTACCAAGTAACTAAACATGTGGAATTAAACTAGAAGTAACAAGTAACTAGAATATAGAAATAACATAGAATATGAGAGACAATACACAACTTGTATTAATACTCTTTCAAAAATGAATTACAATAAAGAGACACCACACTCTTCCAGCTTACAGGTTGCCACACCAAGTGTTCAGTAATTCACCTTCAAGAGCTCACTCTCTCAATTACGGTCCCAACACACAACTCAAACACAGAGTTGGTGTTCACCTCCAACCAGTCAGTATCCACTACTACCAGTACACTGAGTATACACACATACTCAACTGAGTACACAATGCACTCCAATTAGATCTCCCATGAACTTGCAACAACCTGTAACTCAAATGATCTTACTTATAGAATGATCTACCTTTCCTTCCTCTATGCTCAATAACTAAGTACACACTATACTCCAAGTAGATCTCTCTTGATCTTGCTCCTTGTTGTGTTGCTGTCACCTTGATCCTACTGCCACCTATAGATCAACTTGGTTCTGCACACTTGCAAACCTTAGACCTCGCACACACATACACCTACAGATCAATGATCTTACTTACCACATGTAGATATCCTAACGTGGCCTTGCACACCTGCTGACCAAGATCCTACATACATGAAGAACTCTTCTGATTCTCCAAACCAGCACCCATACTTGGCACTATGGCACTAAGAGGAACACACCTTGCTCTCTTCACACATAGAAGGAGCTAATATTTGCTCTCTTACTCTCTAGCACAAAATACAATACAGATCATGAGTCTATTATATAGATCTCATGTAAACAATAATTAGACATCTAATTACAATAATTAGATTTACAGCTTCAAGTTTATAATTGGCCTTTGACATGTAAACAACTAGTTCATTAACTAACTATCTATGAACTAGCAGTTCTAGAACCACATAGGTGACCAACATCGGTCCCTGTCTGGCTGGAGATGACTGATATCGACCGATACCTGACTTATGTCAGTTGTTATCTTCACTATATATGACCGACGTCAGTTGATTAGACCGATGTCAGTTTCCCTACAACTTAGCAACCTCTCAACAACCTCCTCCATGTCTGCATCAATGAAGCTTTTAGCTCCACAACCTAACAATGTCCCACTTAGAGATAAACAACTACACTGTACCTATACTTGTACCCCCATCTAATCTATTTCTTGGCTTGTATCCCTCTTCAAGCTCAACCTTGAAGACTAACCACCACACATCTTATGGTGCACCTCTTGTCATCTAAGTAACCTACCACATCTGCATCTACAAACCCATGTAGAAAAGAACTTGACCCTGCATAGCATGTTGACCTACTGCTGGTCCCTCTCAGATACCTAAGAATGCACTAAACTACCCTCTAGTGCTTCTTTCCTAGATCAGCTCCAAACTTTTTGACAGCACCCACTGCTTGGGCAAACTCAGGTATAAACTAGACCTCATGTGATTTTAGACACTAAGCTATCCAGCCCTTGGTGTGCTCCGGTTCTACATCTTGTGTATTGAACCTTGCTAACACCTGATTCACATCAGCTCCCACTGGAAACAAAATCACCCTATGATCTTCCATGTCTCTCATGCCAAAGAATTTCACAGCTCCCAAATCCTTCATGGCAAACCATTGAACTAACCTTACCCTTAGCTCAGCAAAACCCTATATGTCTAAACTTGTAACTAGTATACCATCCATATATAGTAATAGGATAATGTTGTAATCGTTATCCAACCTGGTAAGACAAACATAATAGTTACACTGACATTGACTAAAGCCATGCTTTGTCATTCACCTGTCAAACCTTGTACCACTGTCCTGCAGCTTCCTCAAGACCATATGACTTGACATTCCATCTCACATGTCCATTCTCTCTATTCTTTAACTAAGGTATCCATTCATATTTCAATGCTTTCTTCTAGCTGGCAACCCTACCAAATCTCTCATTTGGTTTTGCATCCTAATCATGCCATGCTCCCACTATTTCCTAGATCCTTCCTACTCTGCAATGAGTAACGAGTATAAAGAAGAGGAAGAATAAATTTGAGGCTTACTTACCATTTCAATCCTCCACATGGGCATCTAAGACTCCTTGAGTACTTGTTATCCACCCAAAATCCATCTCAGTGACCAACCTCGGTCACCACACAGTCTACATCTAATCAACGTCAGTTCCATGCGATTGTCTAGGTCACTGATGCCGGTTATCCT
The DNA here is from genome assembly GCA_037957365.1 of Torreya grandis. Lineage (NCBI taxonomy): Eukaryota > Viridiplantae > Streptophyta > Pinopsida > Cupressales > Taxaceae > Torreya > Torreya grandis. The sequence continues at coordinate 203,391 of JARHVA010004306.1, forward strand.
ACCGAGATCGGTCTCCTCCTGCATAACACCACTAACTTCTCTGGTCTACACATGACTAACATCGACACCTATCTTTTTGATGTCAATTACCCTTAACCAATGTCGGTACCTGTGTATGCCTATGAGTGATGACTTTTTACCCACAAGCTCTCCATGGATCAAAACCCTGTCTAAACCACCCTGCTCAGAGATGTCTAGCCTTCTCCACTGATCTTTGTCTGTCATCTCCTCTAAAAACACCAAGGCTTTCTAGTTTTTAAGTCTATCAAACACATCTGACTTCTTCTTAAGAACATGCATCTCCTTCTTGCTCATGTGACCAAGCCTACAAAGCCATGTCTTTGCAACAGAAGAAGAATCAATAATATAAGTAGATAGATAAAGGATACCTACTTTTTTACCACCAGCTAATTTAAGTGCATCCATTATGAGAGTTTATGTGCATCTCTCATCACCCAACTTTCCTAAAGTAATTAGCCTTATCCTTAGAACTGGGACCTGCATGACCTCCTTCAACACCCATGTGTTGGTCACCTGTAATTTCAGCTTCACTTCCCCTTTGCCAATTCTTTGGCAAGGCACACTAGCCCCTAAATAAATCTTTCCAAAGTCTCCAAACACCTTAACATGGAAAAATAATCTATTTCAAGATGCATGGAAAGAGGCAACATAATCTATAAAACAAGATTATACTTTATCTAAGAAACATCCCAGAGCATCATGTGCAACAACACCTGTAACATCTGCTTCTTCAATTCCTTCATGCTGATCTTGAACCAACCAACAATATTTCTTTACCTACTCTTTCTTTCCATAACACCATAATTGACCATTCATGCTTTTCAATTCCTCCATTCTTTGCTTACTTTCATCTTCCATTGCTATACTCCCACTCAATCAGAAACCCCTGAGAGTGACCTGTAATCAAACACAAAACTTTCTCCCTATAACCTTAGCTCTGATACCAACTGTTAGGAACCCACAAAAGCACCATTGATTACCAAGCAACTAAACATGCAGAATTAAACCAGAAGTAACAAGTAACTAGAATTCAGAAATAACATAGAATATGAGAGACAATACACAACTTGTATTAATACTCTTCCAGAAATGAATTACAACAAAGAGATGCCACACTCTTCCACCTTACAGGTTTGCCACACCAAGTGTTCATTAATTCACCTTCAAGAGCTCACTCTCTCAATTATAGTCCAAACACACAACTCAAACATAGAGTTGGTGTTCACCTCCAACCAGTTAGTATCCACTACTGCTAGTACACTGAGTATACACACATACTCAACCGAGTACACAACGCACTCCAAGTAGATCTCCCATGAACTTGCAATAACTCGCAACTCAAATGATCTTACTTATGGAAGGATCTACCTTGCCTTCCTCTATGCTCAATAAATGAGTACACATTGTACTCTAAGTAGATCTCTCCTGATCTTGCTCCCTGTTGTGTTGCTATCACCTTGATCCTACTGCCACATGCAGATCAACTTGGTTTTGTGCACCTATAAACCTTAGACCTTGTACACACATATACCTACAGATCAATGATCTTACTTACCACATGTAGATCTCCTAACATGGCCTTGTACACCTATTGACCAAGATCCTACATACATGAAGAACCCTTCTGATTCTCCAAACGATCACCCATACTTGGCACTGTGGCACTAGGAGGAATACACCTTGCTCTCTTCACACATAAAAGGAGCTAGTATTTTCTCTCTTACTCTCTAGCACAAAATACAATACAGCCTATGAGTATATTATATAGATCTCATGTAAACAATAATTAGACATCTAATTACAATAATTAGATCCATAGCTTCAAGTCTATAATTGGCCTTTGACATGCAAACAACTAGTTCATTAACTAATTGTCTGTGAACTGGCAGTTTTAGAACTGCACAGGTGATAGACATCGGTCCTTATCTGGCTGGAGATGATTGACGTTAGCCAATACTTGACTGATGTCAGTTATTGTCTTCACTATATATGACTGATGTCGACTGATCAGACCGACGTCGATTGCCCTGCAACTCAACAACCTCTCAACAACCTCCTCCATGTCTGCATCAGTGAAGCTTTTAGCTCCACAACCTAACATTAATCAAGGTAGTAATCACTCCCTATGCTATCTATGACATGTTAGATCTATAATATGACCCTTCTACCAACTTTTATGACATGGTTAAACTAAGGCATGTTTGGTCCCAAGTACACTAGTAACAAGCATTTCTAAATAAGGAATTACGTCTTCCTAAGAATAGTACTTAAATTATATCCCTACCCTTTGAGAAAGGTAGGCTATCTATAGACTCTCAAGATGTTTGTTCAATGATCACCTTCTTTTTTAGGGATAATAGTGATGAAATGGTGCATGATTAGTAGATGGTAACCAATTTTCATATGAAGACCCTTTTTAGGTCAAAAGCATACAAGTTTGATTTTATAGAGTATATCACCTATTCCATGAGCCAATAGATAGATAATTTTATTTTTGACCCTACCTTAAAGTATGCCTAATATATGTATCCAACTTATTTTCTATCAAAATTCCTAGTTTTTCAAGCACCATATGAATTTGATTCTATGGGACTTAGAAGTGATAGACCCCTGCAAGGTTAACTCCATGTCTACATGGACTCATGTGTTGTCATAGTCATTATATCCCTTTGAGTTTGTTGATAATTTTGTGGCACCACTAATGGGAGAAATGGATCTAGATGGAATCAACATTAGGATGAATGACTTGGATAGGGTTGTCTTATTCAATGCCCATCACCCATGTGATTTATTTTTTGGGGACCATCATTCTTTCATTAGGGTTCATGTTTTAGGGAGTCCTTTATGCTTCTCAAGGTTCTAACCAGTAGAATAGTGGGCTTGGAAGTGGCATGGAAATTGGTAGTCATTGAATCTAAGTTTGGAGTAAGAAGGAAAAATAGGGCTTTCCATGACATCCCATTGACTAGGTGTGAGATTACTATTGTAAAGAGACATGAAAAATTTATCCTAAATAAGAAGCTAGCTACTTATGGGCTAGTTTTAATTTAGGATCTATAGAGGTATGACCTAAATGGCTTCATGACCTCTTGGTTTGCCAAGAGTAAATTCCATGTTCCTTTCAAGCATGAGATTAGAAGGATTTTTGAAGATAGGAGGTCTCTAAGGAGATATACCCATAATTTATATGTAGAGATATGGGACATCCCAGCTGCCCCATGGGAGTCTTTTTATCAACCCACTCACACTTTTGACCTAATGAATTTCATGTATAAGGGGATGAGACAAGATTTACTCAAGATGGACTGGAGTCAAGAATAAATAACTACCTACTAGAGGTATAGGCAAGATATTGGTGACTTATCCCTAAGTTTTGAAGTTGTACCCTTAGATACCTAATGAAAGACCCTTTGGGATGAGTCTCATACCTCTCTAGTTTCTATTCTAGATGTTAGTGACATCCAAAAACCCAAAAAGTAACCTCAAGAGGTAGAGACATCTATGATAGTACATGCTAATTTAACCTACCCACTTTCACTTAGTAAAGTGGAAAAGGAAAGGGGTACCCAACTCAATCCATAACTCCCTATTGTGGTGGCCCCATTAGATACCATTAAAGTATATTTCTCCAATTGGTAGTGGTCCAAATAATAGGAGAAGATCCCTTAAAGAGTCCCAATAAAAAGAAGTGAAAGATATCAGTTTTGGAGGGAGAAAAAGTGAAAGAGGCACAACTTGTCTCATACATGTCTCTACCTCAATATTCAACTCAAGATATATTAATTCCACCCTCTTCACATGGCTTAGCACCCTTAGCCTTCTTGGATATTCCTACTCAATCATTAGTGCCATCTGGTTCTCCTTTCACTCTCACTTTTCAATATTTGAGTTTGCCAAACTTTTCTCCTAGGGTCTTGACAAACCCATCCCCCTCACAAGCTCAACCCTAGTATTCCATCAATGTAAATTATAGTTTACCCTATAGGTATCATTTTTTGTGTGGTATTGTGTCATCTCCCTTAGAATTCCATGCCCAATCTGACTTGGTAAAGAGGGATAGAGAGGTTAGAAAGGAGAAGCAAAGGACTAAAGAAATGAAGTTTGTAGCCACATAATAGATGTCATATTTTTATGACCACAAGTAGCATTCCATCAATATCACCCACATGGTCCCTAATGTGAGCAATCCACTTGAGAAAATTTAGCCCAAGGATTACATGAGTGATGGACCTAACCTAGTTTAGGCCATAGGATAAAGTGGAGTTAATTAATGAGACTATTGTTATGGAAATGACATATTATTTGAAGATCTCATATCAGCTCTATAAATCAAAATCATGCTTAACTCAAGCCCAAAACATAATAATATTATTAATCCTAGAGCTTAAGGCCAAGGAGAAAGAAATTACCTAACTCAATAGTGACCTAAAAGGGGAAACATCCAAAGAAGTTTTGAAGACTTCAGAAGAGAAAGTAGCTACACTCCAAAAGGAGATTAATTCAATCAATTCATATACCTAGCATTTAGAGTAGGAAAATAATCTCTTGGAGATGTAAATTAATGATAAGGCAATAGAGGCATCACAACTTCTATAGAACCTAATTGTCACAGTAGTAAAAAGGACTAGCTTATAGGTCAGGTCCAAGGTAGTGGAGGATAAGGCCACCCAATTGACTCAAAACTTGGTACAACAACTGAAGGCAATATTTGTTGTAAAAATGGTAAGGTGGATTATTTTTCTTATTTCCAAAGGATCTCCATTGATGTTACCAAGCTTAGGCCTACACTCAAATTCATATTTGATGCACAAAAATTATGTTTAATGGTGGATTCCTCTATCAAGAATATCCTATTATCAATTTTATCTAAGGTTATTGAATTATAGATATAGATTAAAAAATTATATGATGAAATAGAAGATACCCTTTAGGTATCTAGAGTCACCGACATGAGGATAGTCATAGGGAAGGTTAGTGAGACTCTGAGTTACAATAAAGCCACTTTAAAATGCAAGAATCTACTAAATATCTTAAAGGGGTCAAAGGAATGAATGGGAACATTAAAGGTTTGGTTTAGTTGGGACTCCCTTCCCCTTTCCCCAATGCCACCTCTATCTTGGTGGAAGACTAGATACAAAATCTATTAGTCGAGAAGCAAAATGATTAGACTATTTTTCAGTCTTTGAATGACTCTTTTGGTGTCATTGAGGTGGAGTTAGTTTTGGATTTGATGACCAAAATAGAATAAAAATTAAATTACATGGTGAAAGGTCTCCAATAATTTTCCCACAAGGAAATCATTGAGTTGGATAGAGCTTTTCAATCTCTATAAGAAGCAGGATTACCCAACAAAGGTAGAGTTGACTAGGTACCAGACATCACTACAAAATATCTAAGGGAAACAGTGATGGGAACCACAATTTTCTTTTGGTCATGTAAGGATAAGGTTTCTTCCATTTAGGTATGTATCCATTGGTGACTCGTCATAAAATATAATATTATTTTCTGCAAGGTTTGTTTCTTCTTCAGGCTCTTGTTTTTCTTTTTATGACCATAAACAACATTCTAAGTATCAGGGCCAAAATAATTTAAGTATAGAGCCTTGCATAGAGGGTATCCACATGTTACTTCAACACTTTTTATAGATAAAAATATTATAGAATAGCTTTCATCTTTCACTTGATAGACACGTGGTACAATAGTGGTCCTCTTTTGGAAAAGTAAATGTCCCAACATCGAGTCCAATGATAAGCATTGAGCTTCATGGAGTCCCCTTTTTGGTAAAGCTTAGTAAAAGGTTTTGAGATTAAAATGAAAACAATTAATTCCACTTATCACCTTGATGATCCCTCAAAGTAAAATATTATTTTTATAACCTCCGTTGAGTGTGAGATTGACACATGGTTAAATGGTGTTTTATTTTGAGTCAAGAAGCAGTGGGAGAGTATGAAAATCAGAGGGTATCCACATGTCACCACTACACTTATTTCAATCAAGAAAAAAAGTCAAAGACCTCCTAACTTGAAAAGGATTACATGTGTAGCTTGTAAACAACAAATAAAGGATCGACAGTTTAGTTAGGATCTTTGGATTTGACGGTGTGAAGCATCCAAGAACTGTTAAAATTATAATCTAGGTTAAGAGTGGGAAAGAGTGGTAGTGACTCCAAAAGGGTGTGGAAGCTTCCATGTGTCCATGTTTGGTAAGAATACATGATAAATACAAATGAGGATCATTATTTGAAATGGAGTGAGAAGGATAGTTAGTATAATTGATAGAAAAAGGGCCCAAGTGGTTTGGCTCCAATGGCATGCAGTTTTTTAGATCCAAAAATTCCAGACAAGTAGTTAAACCCAGATAAGTGGTAGAGACTAACAATAGTATTTTTTAGGTTATAAGTAAATTTAAATAAGTTAGAAAATATGGTTTTTTTTATCATATAGATTATATATAGAGTTTTATAAGCTAGTTTGGTGGAAACATTAGAATTCCTTAGCCATTACCTTTCTTAGGAGTGTGAAGATTGTATTCTATGAATTTTGCCTTACATACTTTATTCATATATAAAGAGATAGTGATTTTATATTAAATAATATTCCAATTTTAGTATTTCTTCTTATTTTTTCTATGAGCCTTTTATCAGCTTCACAAAACTACTAAGATTATTGATCATGTTGCATACTCGTTAATCTTATCTAGAAAAATTGTTGAAACTAATACTGTGCTATTAAAAATAGATGATGATGATTTAGGTTACTTTTATATTATGAGCCATTAATTATTCTATAGTATTTTATAAAATTATCGATCATGCTTTAATCTCTTTAATTTTTTGGTAAACTCTATTAGTAGTTCTTATAGTGTTATTCAGTAAAGGGATGCAAATCTTGGTGTATTGCCTTAATAGTTAAAATAATCTTTATGCATTATTTTCTCTCCCTTTACACAAAACCCAAAGAGAAGATCTAGATTATTTAATATCTAGATGTTGTTTCAAGGGTCAAGTCCCACATTTTTAAAACTTCCCATGACTCTAGTGATTAGTTGTAAAATTAAACATCAACACAACCATAAAGCACTAGTTACCTTTAAATTTTCTCTTTTGCCTTAAAATTCTATTTCATGACAGCATATTTCAATGACAACACTCCATAAATTCCCCTTTTCACATCAACACTCTGCCAACTAGGCATACTCTTTCAATGGCATCAACCTCATGCAAGATGCACCTTTTAAATCAATGACAATACTCAATAATAATTATTAAGGTTTGATTGTATAAAGCATGGTTATAGGGGATATGTGGAATTTTTGAAACAAGTATATAGATATTTCTTAGAATTCAAAAATGGTAACTATTAGTGAGATTTTGTTACGCTTTATAATCACATGTATACACCACTTGTATTAATGGTGTTTGGTGGATCACTTTATATGAATTCAAAATTGAGTTGGTGGATGGATTTTATATATTTATTTATAAATTGAGAATTGAATTTGGAGCCCATGATCATTTGTATCAATTTGGATATATTATTAGAAATGGGTTATTTTAAAACTATCTAATTGGTTCCATCTTCCCATTGTATTGATACCTAGTGCATGGTAGGCACATGGTCACATCTCTTACAAGATTCTCAGCTATCTTACTTTCTAACATGTGTTATTTTCTCACTGGTCTTCTTAATAATGGTCAACACCTAGGCATGGATCCATATTCCACTTTATTCTCCTAGGCTAGGTGATGTGTCACCTAGGGACATGCAGATCATCATAATTAGTACTCAAGTTTCATTTTTACTTAATTCTAACCATACTTAGGGCCTTAGGTGGAATCTAGTCCATATGCATACTCAGTGACATGGAACCTTCCCATTTAGTTAGACTCTCTAGGTATCAGACATATCTAACAAGTCCATGGAACTCATCATTTTGATTTGTGGTGATGTGGCACCTTACCATTTAGCTTGGCTCTCTTAGGCTATGAACTATTTGACATGTCTAGGGGACTAGATTCTATAACTTATGGTTACATGGCACCTTCCCATTTGGCTAGAATGTACCAAGCTCTAAAATATGTGATAGGTCTAGGTGACTGGATGCTCTAACACATAGAAATATGTCACCTTCCAATTCATCTAGAATCTCCTAGGATATAAGTTCTTTGATAAGTATAAGGGACAATCTGATCTGACACGTGATGATGTGGCACCTTCTTGTTTGGTTGAGCTCTATTAGGTTTTAACATCTCTACCATTTCCAAGGGACTAGACACTCTAACACATGGTGACATGGCACCTTCCCATTCAACTAGGTATCAAAACATACATAAATAATAAGTAATAAAATAAGGGGAATACAATACAATAAAAATTACTTGTTAGTTATGAATATATCAATTTACCATGGAGGGAAAGGGGTTTATTGCTTTGAAAAAGGAACTAGACTTTGATAACAATGTTAGCAACATGATTTCATAAATAGAATAGATACTCCTTGAACCTAAAGATAAAAGAAGTCTATCATTTCAAATGGAAATAAAAGTGATTTATATTCCATAAAATTGAATAGTTGTTGCCAATAAGACCAAAAAAAAGGACCCTAAATCTTTAGTTCATGTTATTTTTAGATAGCTCCCCCCCACCACATTTTGAAAAAGGTGGGGTGTTGGCCACAATAAGGACCTATGATTTCTTATTCAAGTATTTGACTCCTTTATTTCATCATATTATATGAAATGAAAAAAAAAACTCATTCTTAAACTCTTTTATGGATATGCTAACTTTGTTATTACTATAGGATTAATGTATTTAAGGATCATGCAAGTGATATTATTTAAACATGATTCAATAATTTTAATTTCATTTTTATATAATTGTGGGGTAAAAATAAAACCCCATAAAATATCAATAGGATAATTCTATACTCATTTAGAGATAATTCTAAGTGTTATGTATGACATTATTTGTACAATACACTTTGGTTTTTATTAAGTATGATATAATGTTTTTGTTTATGAAATTGATGATATGATTATAAAGGTAATCTAATTATGCATTATTATGTAATTACCACCTCTATCATTATGAATTTATTATCTTTTCTAGAGTAAATTCTTTCTCTACTTTACATTCTCAAAATTATTTCTTTACCTTCTTAATGGATTTAATTATGGTGATAGTAATTATTTTGAAATTTTCACAATGGGCCTTAAATAGTAAAAGTAAGTTATTGATACTAGTGATTAACCTCACTCATTTTTCCACCCATGGAGTTTATTAAACCATATAATATGGAGTATAAATGTTCTGCAACCTAATTTATAAATCATTAATCCCTTCTTGATACACTATAAAAATAGATTAGGCACTGAAATTTTAACTCCATTAAACCACATAAGTCACCTATATTTATCCTTTACATCTCAATCGGTATACTCTTTCTAAGATTAGGATATTAATTATGTTTTGATATCCTGATAGAATTATCCAATGAAATATATTTATGTGGTACGTTATTCTAGTATATCTTTTTTTTAGATGATTTTTCATGATGATGTTCCATTATGGTAAATTATATTCATTCTAATGTTTTTCAAAGATTAGGATACTACCTTTTGGTAATATTCAACCTCATATCAGATTTACTTGAGATAAACTACCTAAAGATTGTAAACTTTCATAAATGGTTGATCAAAATTGAGATCAAATTAGAGATGTTACAACTAGCTTCTAATAAGATAGAGATATTGATAATTGACCACTAATGGCTTATATTATGATGTTTCAAATGTGAAATGGGTCAATCAATATATGCATGGAAATCCACTTGACATTAAAAACTATCCTACCAAACCTTCTTCATTAAAATAAGTTAACGTTTAGTTTTTTTGTGATATAGGCTATTCATGAGAATATCATATTAATTATTAAAAATTGGTATGTAAAAAATATTGGTATTACAAATTTAAAAAATACATTAAGTTATTTTCTTAAACCTCAGAAGCTGAAATGTATCAATCATTTTTTAATTTACATACTAAAGTTATTCATGAATGGAAAGATGTTTAATTTTTCTTGAATTACACTTATAAAAACCTAAAGAATATTTTTAATTGGTTAATGAATTTATAAACATTCCCATTGATCATAGTGAAATAATATATAGTTTCATTTAGTAATTTTAATGTAATGAGTGTCACTTGAGACCACCCTATCCTTAGCTTAGACCTAGAACTATATTATGGCATATTTTAATCCTTTTATAGCTTTTATGCACATATAATATATGCCTATATATAAAAATAACTACATTGAGACATCACCTAGGCATCGTTGATTCTTTTTCACATGTGTCAGCCACCTGGGCAATAGTTCAGCCCCATTAGTCTATAGTGTAGTGCTCTATTAGCCAGGGAGAAACTCTATTGACCCTTAGTTTCCCTTAACCCTAACGGATATATTTACACTTCCTACAAAATTTTAGGGTTGGACTAGACTCATTTCATGTATTGAATAGAATAATAACACTATATAAAGACCACTCTCATTCATTTATTAGATAGATGATAATTGTCATGAATAAGATCAAAAATAATTATGAAAATTAAGTTCATTGATCCCTATTTACCCTACTTTTTGCATAAATCCATCTACAACATCTAATATACCATTTTTGATTAGGTTAATTATCTCAATTCACATTATAAGCATTCAAATTGGCATTCATACTCAAGCATACAAGCATCACCTCTCACTTACACCAGCTCCTAGATTAGGAGAACTACATAGATCTTGATGACCTTTCAAGGTATTGATATGTAGACAATGCTCATCACATGGAGTGTTGAGGTCAATCCCAACCTACCATATTAATTCTACTCTCCTTCCACTTATTTTCATCAAAACCCTAAAAATCATGGAGGCTTAGGGTTTCATAGTGAAATTAGTCAAAGCATGTGAAATAAAATGATATATGTTAAGGTCATACAAGCATAAGACTCCCAAAATAGAGTGAAGATTTATCCACTATATTACTAATTAAATTTCATAAGGTCATTAGTGTTGCATACAAGGTCAATAACAAGTGCATTATTAGTAAAGAGGGTCATCATATTATCTAAAGAAATTTTGATACCTATTATATACCAACAACACTCTCCCCCTCCTACATCACTTCTCAGCCCACCATTTATTTGTCTTAGTCATATTTTCTAAGTACACCTTTTTTAAATCATATTTATTTATATAATATTCAAATAAATCAATTATTTTTGAAAATAAATTGTTGTTGATACTATCATATTTTATTCCCTAATTTATTACTTAGTTATTTATAAACTTAGGGATACATTCCATAATCCTAAAAAAATATAAAATCATTTGGTGAGCTTGACTTACTTATAATAGTGCCCTAACCCTAGGATATCTTTAGGGTTTATGTTTTTATCCTTCTAAACCCTCATACTCAGATTTTAGATCACTATATCTTATGATTTCATTTTTTCTAATCATGATAATAATGATAGATGCTATTTATTACATCCTTAAGGAAATTTTCATAATATTTGTAGTATGTTTTTTCTATCTTATGTGGAATTTAATAGTCTTATATCATTACAAACATAGAGGATATAATACATAGGATTAAAAAAACATCACCTTAAATTAATAAATATCCTCTAGATGCCTTTTTGTCTTTAATTTACTTTGATTCCTTACTTATCACTATTAGATAAAAGAGAACATCATTAGTTCCACTTATCCCTCAAACATCTTGACCCTACACATCTATCTACTATCCCACTTATACTACCAACTTTTTGATCATAATACACCATGCAGTCCATACTATGATGTACTTAAGGGGTCCCAAAATATGGTAAGTTAGTAAAACCCATGGCTATAGTTTTATCAATCAGATTAATGTCCCTCTATCCATAATTTCCATGTTATCCTTTTTGTAACATTATGATGCATATAAATATGTCTTGTATGCAACACTCAATGACACTAGGGTACCATTATCTACTAGAATTACACCCTTCTGAAGGTAGTTTCAAGCCTTCAAAATCTAAATTAACATGGAGACAATGTTAATCTATAAGTAACCTAATATATGGATTGAATCTATAGACTCTAAGGGCTAGCTCCCCTTTGCGTATTAGTTAGGATCTCTACTCTACACTACCAACTTTTAAGGGAAAATAAAAGAAGATAAATTGAAAGGAAACATATCTAATTGAGGTGATACACTAAAATATGTCCTTGACTTGTCTAATATACATTAATAGGGTTGAATAAAAATATGGACCTAGTTTCACTTATAAAATGAAAATTTAAAAACATCAATATTTCATATATAGGCTAGGTTTGATTCATGATCTAAGGTAACTAATGAATAGGTCTCTCAAAGAAAATAATGAAATATTACACTTACCATACATACAAGATTATTAAATCACACTATGTAACTTGTAAGGATGATCTAACACCTACAAATAGGTAAAGACTAAAGGAAAAAATTATAGTAAACATGCACTATCACTATCATTCATCAACTAACCATGAACATACACTAGTAAAAATCATTGAGGAGGCATGAAATCAGTCTTTTTCATTATAAAGAGGTAAGTACAAGTATTTTTATAATAAGGGCCTCAACATAAGTTAGGTTAAGTATTCTTTAAATTTCAAAAAGTAGGCTTATATATAGAGATAATTTGAGAGAGAGAGAGAGAGAGAGAGAGAGAGAGAGAGAGAGAGAGAGAGAGAGAGAGAGAGAGAGAGAGAGAGAGAGAGAGAGAGAGAGAGAGAGAAGGCAACTCAGAACAACGAAAATATGACTTTCACTAGGTCCTTCTCCAACTTAAACATAGTAGTTATTTAAATTTCTCTAATCTAACATTTTAAAAATGTAATAGAGATTGAGGTAGACTAATTTAAAATTTTGAAGGAGTCTTGGGCATTGATTGGAGGAGTTTCACCAACTAAAATGCTTGCATTCTTACTTTCACACCCTCTATATTAGTTGGCTTATCTTCCTTGATGAATGAGTCTCATTCCTTGAAAATATGTCATCATGTATTGATAATTTATTTATTTGAAACCTTATACAAACCATTTATGATGCCTCTCATCATTTATAGTGATATTAGGAAACTCCTTGATCCTTGTTTGACTTTGTCTCTTTGTTAGGTGTAGGAGGGAAGGAAGGTCTTGGTAGGAGTGTTTGATAAATTTTAAACCTTTTAATCCTTATTAAAATCAAACTATGAATTTTTATTACTTTATTAGGCATGGGAGATAAGTAAAAACATCAATAAATCCTTTTTAAGAGCTTATATATATGATAGAGAAAATTAGGTTTTAATTTAAATCTGATCATTTGAATCCTTAAGTAAAGAGGCATATGATAGATAAAATTAAGTTTTAATTTAAATAAAGTAAATACCCTTCATGGATGTCTTCTCAAAATCAATTTAGACCTATGAAAAGGTACTTGGATCTATCAAACCCATTCTTTGTAGTCCTACAAATTGATAAAGCTCATTTTTCATAAAAATATAAGGATCAACTTGACAAACTAAGAAATTTTTTGAATACCCTCTATCACCTTACATATCCATGCCAGGTTTTAAGATCCAAATCCAAGTGGAAGCATCTTTTTTTTAATTTATCTCTCTAATTAGGCTTTATTAGGCCTCCTATGTCTGGAAACATAGATTTCACCCAAATGGCCACCCACACATGTGAAACATGTCAAAATTATTTGATTAAATTTACCTATACTAATATCACCCTTCATGCTAAATTTCATGTTTTGGGTCCTTGTGTAGATGGGCAAACCATGAAATGGCCATTGGGAAGCCTAGATGCTTGTGTATGCTAGGGGTAGTTTGAGATATTTTGCATGAAAATTAAATGTATTAGTGCTTTAAAATGGATTTATGAGTCCTATATAACCTTTAAACAACTCATTAATTTATATTTAAGTAATTTATTACACACATAGGCCTTCACCATTGATTTTTAGCTTATAAAACTCAGTTTTTCTCACCTTTGGATCTAGTGGCCAAATTTTAAGGACTATATCACAAATTTAGATACCTATAGAATATTTTGGATTATTATGGAGCATATATAAATTCCCCAAAAACCTATTAAATTTTTTTATATGTCACTCCACAACTTATAAGATCACAAACTAGCCTAAAACTACATATTTTCCCCTGTATTATATGACATTATACTTACACATGTGAAAACACATATAGAACTGACTCTTATGAAAAAATTTAGTGTTAATATTATCATTTGGAGGTAAAATTATTTAATTTTAGATAATTAAAAAACATATCTTATACATTGAGTTAATTGAAGGGTTTAAGGAGGATTTAAAGAGGTTTATGTTCTTAATAATGGTTCATAAAGGACATGAGTCCATTCGAAAAACCAATGCCAATAATTTTTATCAAGTTGAAAAATATAACATCACATATTGGATTAATTTCCAATGTAAAACATCATGAAAGTTTTGAGGAGAAACCTCACCTTTTTTAGCTCCTTCTCAAGTAAAATAGGGTTCTCTATATTCTAGTTGATTGTTCATAAAGATACAAGACCAAATGGTTGAATCAATATCATATGTTTGAAGAATGGGACCCCATAAAACACCTCAAGAAACCTCAAAACACCATACATATCCTACAATAATTTCTATCCTCTATAAACTTGCCTCTTAGGCTAGTGATTATGCATGAAAGGGTTGAGGAAGGTTCTTTGGAGTCTTAGGACATCAAAACTCACTTTCATATAAAAAAATTTATAAAATGGTTTTAAATGACCAATTAAATTATTAAAAATTATATTATTTAAACATTTACCTTCCAAATAGGTTTGAAACATTAAATTCTCACTCTTGAGGGTTTTTATGTAAATTGAAATTGTTAAACCTAGAAGTCTATTCCCTAAGTTCTCTCCTTCTCTCATGATCACAACTTGATAAATATATTAATCAAGGTCATATAAACTCCATATTTACTTCCATACTTCCAAATATTAGTGATAAACATGTTATCTTAATACTTTTTTATGAGTGAGTCTGTACGTTCTTAATAGACTATGTTCCCTAATTGAGCATTGTCCCATTGAGTTTATAATCTCCATAGACACATTTAATGGAAATGGATTCCACAAACACCTAGTATCATATCTATTTCAACCTTATCTATATGACACTCATTAACATCACATCCAAACTATAACCACTATCAACATTCTCACTCTTTGCAAAGACTACTTGTAGGTGCATAATGTGCCCTTTGAGGCCTCTATATGAACAAGGGAGAGTGAGGTAAATATTTTCTTTATTTAGGTTAAAGGGGGGATTTTTTTGAACTAATTTCCATATACATTTAGATAATTATAAATACCAATGTATACCAAATACCAAAAAATAAACAAGATCAAACAGGCCCATAGACAACAAAAACATAGCCTAGTAACCAAAAAAGAATAATTAAAGAAAATAGGGCCTAGTCTAAGTCTAAACTACCAGAAATAGCTTCCCAACAATTTTTCACATTTTAAATGATTTTATCTATAGAAATAAACAATTAATCTCTATCCATGATGTTTTGTGAACCACTTCATCGACCCTACTTACCTTTCCCTTTTAAAATGAACTTAGGATTAAATAGCTCCCTGAGGTAGGCTCATAGATTTTAAACATTCTAAATACCTTCATAAATAGTATCCTTGATGAAATTTACTACAAAATTGTTATTATTATGAATTTTCTCATTTTATTGTTATAAAATATCTACCCTGAATAAGAGACTCTAAAGTTATTGATCATCCTCCTTAGCTAAAGAGATTTGATTTGACCTTATGATTTCATGTTGCATGGAATTCACATTACCTTTAATCTTCATAATCTCTCTCATAAACCAATGCATTATATATTTTTTAATATCATGTTCTTCAATTATCTTATCTATTTTTTCCTTTCCTTTAAGAAAAGTCATCAAGTTATTAAAGGCTTCATTTTGATCCTTCAATTGCTTGTTCTCAGAAATCTCCCCTTTATCTATGGGAACCTATTTATAAAAACCATTCTCATCCTTTGAAACAATTTTGTTATCCAAATTATTTCCCTATTATACATCCTTCCATCACTCCACATATTTAAAATCATCAATATCAATATAATCCCTAGCCAAATTTCCCATTTTCTTTAGATGCACTGTTTCCCCTAACTAATCCTTGCAATCTTTGAAGCACTTCAAATATGTTTCTTGATATTATGCTATTTCTAAAAATTATTTATTTCAACATCCTTTGTCATATTCTCCATAGGATTCTTATTAATATTTGTAACTTTGATCAAACTCCCAGGGTATAATTTTTCTAATGTCAATAGGAGCATCCTCTACATATTCCTTCTAGGGCTAAGTAAGGTCTAGGATAATTTGATTCCTACCCTTAAAATATTTATAAATGAGGTAAATCACCCATTCATGTCTTTGGGTTAAGTAAATTCCTTTCTTAAACTTTGAGATCAAAACCTCCATTGATTTTAGAATGAAGAAAGGAAGATTGAAGGGCACACCATGCCTAAAATAATTCAACATCTTAAATAAAGACCATATAATCACATTATACCTACATTATAGGGTTACATAACACATTATATGATATGAAATATCTATATATGTATTGGGTAAGTATTCCCAATCAAAACCATTATGAAATATTTCTAATTGTTCTCTCACCTCTAAGAATGTCTCTTTGTCCCTTTTGAGATCTCTCACCGAGTTGTAAATCTTGGTTTACTCAATCTCCAACCTAGTAACATGAACAATGATTTCTTATATGATATAAAGAGTAACTCCATTGATTATAAACAATCTATCCTCCTAGAATTTTGTAAACATGATAGAAAACTGGATATCATGTCTTTCAATCTTCTCCATGAAACCAACAAATCTTCCCACTTGAAAAGCTACCAAAATTATTTCATATTTTTTAACTTTAGCAGTAATTTTTGGTTCTATTATATTAGGTAAGCCCATATTTCTTTCCTTATGGTGTACATAGAGATGATAAAGTATTTCTCTATCCTAAAAATTAGGCTTTATATAATAAAGCTAAGAGGAAATATAGATATGTTTTGTGTTTAGAACATATAATGGATGTTTCAAGTCTTATAAAAACTTATCCATATACCACAAAAGAATTAAACCAAACAATATGATTCCCTGACTCAAAATAATCCAATATTTTGTCCTCTATGATTTAGCAGCTTCCCAAATATGCCTAAGGATAAGTACATTACAAGTTACTTCATCCATTATATTTAGAAAAAGATCCATATGGATATATTCATAGTACATCTACGTCATTTTACCCATAGTGGTCACTCCTTTCTTGGTAAAACAATATATGATAGAGTTTCCTTTCTTATAAGTATCTTGAATGATAACCTATTATAAAAAATACAAAATAGTTATAGATTCCTCTAAAACATGTTTAATGGACTAGATGATGAAATTTTTTCCTTGATAAGTAGTTAAAAATATTTATATATTCCCCCTCCAATATTATTTTTTTAACTCTTGATCATTTTTCCAATTTGATCCCCATAACACTACTAGTGTTTTTGCTCGGTGCTTAGAGTTAACACTCATATCTCTAGCATAAGCTATAACCAATTTTTTCTTATTCTATCTAGTTATTCCACATTCTCTAGCTGGGCTTCTTTTAAAATATCCATAAAAATTTATCTTCATCCATCTTGAAGGAGGGGGTTTACATTTAGTTTTTTTCATATTTTCTTCTTTAGGATCTGGTTTACCCAACTTAGAAGAATCAATTTACTAGGTGTGAGATATAATTTGTTTAAATTGAAGGAAGATTTTTTATTTATTAATAGGAAAAAAATTATAATTCTGCTTAATGTGATAAAAAATTATTAGTGTGATTAACTGGTCATCCAAGTTAGCCAGTCATTAACATGCTAAATGATGCAAATAGTGAAAAACCTAGGTAGTAGTGAGAAGATGAATCTAAATGTGTTATCATGATATAGTGATGAAACAAAGTACATGGAGATATTTTTTGGGATTACTATGTCTTATTCATGTTTGGTATAAATATTAGAAATCAATTATAGTGGTGATTATGATAAATCCAAAATGGCTTCTCTGACTCAGTAAAGTCTATGTGTAGTGTGGTCAATAAATTAGTCTATAAGATCAATATTTGCCACTAAAACATATGATGTTTATATTTTATTATGGTATGGATATTTAATAGGTTAATATAAATTCATAATAATTCTTTTAAATTGTTTATAATAGTGTTGGAGGTCTCAGTCACCATGGTCTTTGAGGAAAATTGGTAATTTTGAGTGAGCAAGTTGTAGGAGTATTTTTTCCATGTGTGATGAATTATAATGCACTTGGTGAAGTTTTATAGGTATTTTAGGTTATTTTTATGTGATTTATTATCATTTTTATGTGTCTAAATAATTTATTATCTTCAATTATTCTTGATAGACCATTATGTGTGTGTGAAGTCCTAATGTAAATAATACTAATGGTGTGCTTCAAGTGGTTTTTAGAGATAAAAAGTTTCATGGACATAAGATGATATTATTGGTGGTATATTTGAGTTTTATATTAAGTGATCCTTATATGTGTGTATTTTTAAAGTCTTCCAAGTAGATCAAAGGGTAACATGTATTAATGAAGGCCTAATTGAATTAGGTTCCTTAAGGCCTAAAAGAGGTTTTGGTCTTTTAAGTTATGTATGACCTATTGTAATGATTGATTAATATATTAAACATGTTATAATACCTATTTGAAGGATAATACAAGTTTTAAATTGTTTTTCTCTGACCAACAAGTGTGTAAGCTAGAGGATTGTATAAGAATAAGGCTTAATAGTTCTAATTAGCTAGTTACTGAATTTGAGAGTACAAGGAAAGAAAATTACACATTAAAGAGTTTGAGGAGGTATTTTATCCCATAGACTGTGTGTATATAAACTTTTATTAATATATAACATGGTTACTATATATGAATATAAAGATCATATGATTTATTCTATCTTGAAGAGACCTAGTTGATCGAAGAAGCCTAGAAGGTAGTTTGAGAGAGATAGAAGAGTGAGAAGAGATAAATAAGGTGACTATCATATGTTGTGTGAGAAAAAATATTTTATAAATGTGATAAAAATTATTATGTGGATGATTTGGTGTTGATTCATCTATGGGGTTGGTTCCTTCTTATAGGTTGGTGCTTTCTAAAGCTTGGTTGAATGGGTATTTGACTAGTTGGGGTTGGTGCTTCGTGTGGAGTTGGTGCTTCACTAAAGATTGGTTTTTGTCTTATAATATTGTAGTCCATTTTAATATTTAATTGGGTCTTCTTCCCCTTTATAATGTCCCACATATTTAATGTGTTATCTTGTTTCATGATCTTATATGGTTAGATATGCTTTTCTAGATGTTCATGCTTGTTTGAATAGTTCATGTATGCTTAAGTGAAATTGAATGAATGTTTTGAAGAAAAAAATCACCATCATCTCCCCAATGATTTTCATTCCAACAATTTGTATCGTATCATAGTTTTTTGAAGCAAGCCTAATAGCTTGAAGGTGATTCTAAGAAGCATAAGTTGTCTAGTGATAAAAAAGAAGAAGATAACATGTATGATGAAGTATAATATGATAGTGAATAAGGAGAAGCTAAATTATACCTTGAATCTAAGATAATATGTGCACTAGATGATTTTAAGCATCAAAATAATACTATCAAAGATCTCAAGAATCAATTATAAGGTTTCAATACAAAGTTTAGATCAAAGGAATTTGAGTATGATAAGTTGAAAATAGAGATATATTCATTGAAGGTTGAGCATGAGAATCTCATATAAAATATGAGAAAGTTTGATACAAATCATGAAAAGTTAGAACAAGACAAGAGTAACAACGTGAAATAACTAATTATGTATCCTAATTCAATAAGGGATAAGTTATCATGGGACCATGGGAAAAGGAGTGATCATTCAAGAGGTAAGTAGAAAAATGTTGTGTACTAAAATTTTCATAATATGAGACACAATGCATTATTCTATTCTAATAGAGTTATAAAGTATTCAATATTAAAAAATATATATGAAGCTTATAGATTGCATGAGAAGGTTCAAACATTGGTATGGAAGCCAACAAAAGTTAGGATTTATCATATTGAGCCCAAGAGTCAAGATGGATTATTTATTAAGGAGGAATAAAAGACTAAAGAGGATTCTATTCTGTCTTAGATTTCCTTTCACATTCAAGATGAAGGCATGAAATGGTATATAGATAGTGGTTTCTAACTCTACATTAAAGGATAAAAAAATGAGTTCATCTCATTGAAGAAGAATGTTATAGGAATAATGAGATTGGGATACAACACTACTACCAATATAGTTATCAAGGGTATCTTGAGTTTAGACAAAGGGAATACCAAGACACAAAATGTGTTGTGTGTGTAATGTTTAAAACATAACCTAATTAGTGTAAGTCAAATGTGTAATCAATGACACAAACAAAAATTTCATGATAGAGAGTGTGAGATAAGGAGAGCCAAATCAAGAAGGCTAATTTCCAATACTAAGATGACTGAGAAGAATATATATGTATTGAATGAGATCAATAAGGGGAGATGTTTAATGATCAAGATTGATGAAAGTTGAATATGACATAGAAGGTTAGGTCACCTACAATTTTACAATCTAGTTAAGATAAATACTAAGAAGTCTATGAAGAATATGCATAAGATCACCAAACCCAGAAACATATTTTACAAAGCATGTCAACATGATAAACATACTAGAATAAGTCTTGAGTCCAATGAGTAATCTATTATAAGACCCTTAAATTTAATACATAATTATCTCTATGGGATTAAAATAATTCAAATCATTTAAGGAGATAGCTACTTCATGTTACTCATAGATGAATACACAAGAATGACTTGGGTAACATTCTTGAAAGAAAAGTTAGAAGCTCTTGATAAGTTCAAGGAATTAAAGGATCTTGTTAAGAATGATAAGAATGAGAAGATCAAGTGTCTAATATCTAATAGAGTAGGGAGTTTTGTTCTAATGAGTTTTATGACTTATGTGAGGTTTGTGGAATAAGAAGGTAGTTCTCAATAGTTAAGACACCTCAATAAAATGGGGTAGTGTAAATAAATAATATGATAGTTCAAGAGATGGATAGAACTAAGCTAAATGAGTCTATATTATCTGATGGATATTGGAGAGAGGAAGTAAGCAATATAGTCTATATTTTGAATAGAGGATAAATAAGGACTAATGGAAATAATATTCCTTATGAACTATGGAAAGGCAAACCTACTAATGTGGAACACTTTAGAGTATTTGGGAGCAAATGTTTCATCAAAATAGATGATGAAGACTTAGGAAAGTTTGATTATAGATATGATGAAGGCATATTCTTAGTATACTCACCAACGAGCTCAGCCTATAGATGTTATAATAAGAGGTTAAAAAAGATAGTGAAAAGCACCAATGTGAAGATTAATGAGACAAGGAAATGACAAGCACAATTAAATGATACTTTAGAGAATACAAAATTCAAGAATGAAGAGGAAAATATAGAGGTTGATGAGGAATAAGAAGAATATTAAGAGGGATAAGACTCAAAATTCATCTCCAGATAGATTCAAAGAGATCATCTTGAATCTCTAATCATTGGCAGCAAGAATACAAATATGCGAACAAGGATAATATTAATAAGTAATCTAAATCAAGAGAATTTTTCTTTATTATCTAAGATTGAACCTAAGAATATTATAGAAGTAAGGAAAGAATTTTTATGGATAGGTAATATGAATGAGGAGTTAGATCAAATAGAGAATAATGAGACTTGGGAACTAGTTCCTAGGCCTAAATACAAGTATGTCATTGGCATAAAATGGATCTTTGGAAATAAGTTGAATGAATATGGAGAAATCACTAGGAATATTTTTAGATTATTATGAAAGGGATATGAATAAGTTGAAGGGATAGACTGTGAGGATATTTTTCCAATAGTATCAAGATTGGAGGCCATGGTATTGTTTATATCATATGAAAGATTCAAAGGGTTCAAGGTATACCAGATGGATGTCAAATATGCATTTTTGAATGGGAATTTGGAAGAGGAGGTGTACATATAGAAACCTAAGGGTTTATCACTATCAAGTGATACAGACTATGTTTTTAGAATGAAAAAGGCTCTTTATGGTATAAATCAAGCTCCTAGAGCTTGGTATCCTAGGTTGGATAGGTGTCTATTGATTCAAGTAATCAAAAAGGATTAATAGATAGTAATCTATATATAAATATAGAAGATGACCATTAGCTAATAGTAGTTGCCTATGTGGATGACATCATTTTTAGTGGAAATAAAGAAAACATGACCAAGGTCTTTACAGAGGTAATTAAGAAATATTTTGAGATGTCTATTCGAGGATAACTATCATTCCTTCTTGGTATGAAAATCACTCAATATGAAAAAGGTATATTCATTTCATAAGCCAAGTACATAAGAGAGATGTTGAAGAAGTTTGATATGGAATATTGAAAGGTAGCTAGTACACCTATGATCATAAGATGTAAGTGGAGTAAGGAAGATGATCTCCAAAGGTTAATCAAATGTCTTATAGGTTAATGATTGGAAGTTTTTTATACACCACTACCTCTAGACTTGAAATCATGCAAGTAATAGGTCTTTTGGGATGGTTTCAAGAAGATCCAAAGGAAAATCATCTTTAAGTAGTCTAAAGGATACTAAAGTATCTTAAGGGGACTATGGAGTTTGGGTTGTGGTATCTAAGGAGAAAAGAGTTTAATTTGATAACATATATAGATTCAAACTAGGTAGGAAGTCTAGATGATAAGAAAAATAATAGAGGATATTTAATTTTAGGTGGGTGCCTAGTTTCATGGATAATCAATAAGTAAACATCATTAGTGTTATCTACTTGTGAAGCTGAGTACATTGTATTAGCTTCATGTTAAACTTAGGTCCTATAGATGAGAAAGACCTTAAAATACTACAAGGTGGATTATGGTGCTCCTAGCCCTATATATTATGATAATATAGTGTCTCAAAGAATCATATCATGTAGTGAAGGACTAAACACATTCATATCAAGTATCATTTCCTAAGAGAGCAGGTAAGTGACCAAAGTGTAAAACTTGAATATGTTTCTACATAGTATTAGATTATAAACATTTTAACCAAGCCACTTCCAAAATCAGCATTTGAACACCTAAGATAGGAATTGGTTCTAGTTCATACCCTTACCTATCACTAAGAAATTAAAGTGCTTATGTGTAGCTAATTAGGTGGTTAATTAGCTCCAAGTGTAGTAAATTAGTGTTGAGAAGTAATTCATAAATATAGGTGGAACATGTTTGTGTAATGACACATAAACTCATAGTTTTGTATGTTGATTGTTTTAGTTATGAGTGTAATCCAATGAGTTACAAACATCAATTTCTCATGTATATTAAAGGAGGATAAATTTTATAATGAAGGATAAGTTTTGTAAGAGTGGTTTCCAATAATTAAAAAGGGGGATATTGTTGAGTATTGTCATTGATGTCAAAGGTGCATCTTACATGAGGTTGATGACCTTGGGAGAGTGTGCCTAGTTGTTAGTATATTTCTATGAATAGGGACATTAATTAGGAGTTATCATTAAAGGATGTTGTCATGAAAGATAATATTTAGGAAACAAAGAAAATTTGAAGGAAATAAATGCCTTATAATTGCATGAAGGTATAGGTCTTTGAGTAGCCTAAACATAATCATGGCATGAAAAGTCTTTATGAGAAGGTATGAGCTTGGTGTCTTGGTGAAATTAGTGAAAATAGGTATGAGCAATTGTATGAGGTTTATTGAGCATGTATGTGAGGCATTAGAGTAATAATTAGAGTCTTAGAGTGGGATTATAGGGGTAGGACCTTCAGACCAAGACTATACCTAGACCACTTCTAAACCCTACCTAGCCTAATGAGGTATCATGATATATTATCAAGGCATATGAAGGAGGTATTTCAATAAGTAAGCATGAGAGAGGTTTCTTGAGTATGTGAGTGAGGTGGATAATGCATGGAAATAAGCATGAAGGTTAGTTTTAAGACTGAATGTGGTTTGTTAGTCAAGGTCTAAAGAACAAAGATAGAGAATGTGGCCTAAGAGGGGTCATGATCAGATTTTAGAGTGTTTGAGTTTTTGTAAGCATTTTCAAAGGTGAGGTATGTGGTTTCAAGTATGATAATGTAGTTTGAGGTCATATTATGAAGGATAAGGCATGAAAAGTTGTTTGAAGGTCTGTCAAGGGCTCAAAATGAAGGGTTCTCAACATGATAAGAATTTTATTGTGCTCATTAGCTCATCAAAAATTTACATGGGAACCTAATATATTCATGGTATATGGGGAAGGGCCCTAAATCAAAATTATAGGCATTTGTTTTTGGATTGAGATGTTATTATTTATGAATGATTGTTATGGATGGAAATAGTTTTAAACCCTCTTAGAACATGAATAAGGACTTGATGTTGAAGATGTTGATCAAAAGTGCCCAAAATGGATTGTTATGATCAAGTGAAATATTGGAGCTTGTATTAGATTCTCCCAAGTACCTCTAGGTGTAATTAGTTAAAGAGGAGAGAGAAAATGTTGAGTTATAGGATTATTCTTAAAGAAGTTATTGTACCTATAAAAACTTGTATTAGACATTATATACACATAATATTTTCAACCTTTTATCAAATATTAATGATTTACATCTTGTAGGAACCCATCAAGACTCAATCTCTCTAATTACATGCCTTAAAGGGCATAATAGGAAAGGGGTGGGCAAACCTTTGGTGCTTCATAAGATTATTATCCCTTATTTCTACATTAGTGCTAATCTAATCAGATCCCAAAACCATTCCCTAGGTTAATTCTCCTCCCTTGAGTACTCTCTAGTCTTTTCCTCTTTTCATTCCTCATTTTATTATATTAGACCCCTTTTGTACAATTAGTTATACTAGGTCCACTAGGTCAACCCAATAAAGTTTAGGGGTATTCTTTGTTTTCTTAGCTTGTCATCCCTTAGTTACCCTATCTCATACCTAGTAGATTATCCTTGAAAACACATTGGATCAATTATGTCAACCTTGTACAATCAATATTCCCAAAAGGATTTAGGAAAAGATCTACCTATATATAAAATATCATTTTAGTCATTATTAATATGTGCAATCAATAGTTAATATTCACTTACACTTCTTCACAATCTAATCTTCCACCATTCTACTTGAGGAGACTTAGCTTAGTTTTCTTATTTCGAGAATATAGTCTTATGGATAAGTCTTGGATGCTTTGGCCTTTATTATTTATACTTACAAACCAAAAAAACCTCTTATAAATCACCTTTGGCCAAGGGAGATATGTATTTTCAATGGTTTCACATTTAGGTAAGTATATTTTAACTTTGTTCTCCTTTTTTTAGTAGATAGAAGTAGAATAAGTGATGGATAGAATACTACTATCTTTCATATCTTATATATTAGGGTGTTACTCATACTTAATTTAATTAAAGTTCCCTATACATGTTTTTTTTTTAATTTCTAACCCCCACTTTGTACCATAAGCTTTTGTGCACACTATATTAGATTTACTTTCTTATTATTAGAATAAGTGAAATGCTTTAAACCTTAAGAATCCATTAGGGTTGTTGTGTGATTATGTTAAACTAAAGGATTTTTAAACCTTATTCAAGTGATCCACTAATCAGGTCTAGTGGATCCCTATATTTTTCATGCTCTATCTTATTCAAGCCAAGCTTGATATATAGACATGATATTATTCTGATTCCATGCATTCTAGTGAACCTGATGTGAATCCTATCCCACCACTGGTTGGATTCTCTTCACATTTCCATTTTTGTTTCTTTTCTTTTTAATATTAGCATTCACTCTAGCTTCACCATTATATTACATTCTAATAAACCTGACATGAAAATAACCCTTACATGATTTATTTCATTCTTTTGATCATCATTTTTATCATATATTTTGACATATCAGATTTAATCTATTGACCCAATTATTTTTATCTATGCATAAGTTTCCAAGAATATGTAATTGGATTGACCTAATTGACCTAGCATAGGTTTAAAGACTTTTAGACATCCATATCAGCCTATTAAGTCAACCCAATCAACCACTTACAATTTTTCACTTTTCAAAAGGTTCTTGTATAACTTGATCGATTATGTCGACCCAATTTTCAAGTTTCTCAAGCATAATTCAAGGTTATTAATCAACAATCTTCATTCATTGCATCTTGTTGGACATAGTCATTGAGGTCTAAGGAATTGTCATTAAAATCAAAGGTATCATGTGTTATCATGGATTAATGACAAAGGTGTTGAGTTGAATAGACTTATGTGTGTACTTTGAATGCCTTTACTCACATGGTTATATTGAAAAGATATGGATAAGTAAATAAGATGATGTTATCAACATTTTCATGTATGGCAACATCTAAAGGAAATGATAACACTATGATAATTAGGGTTGTGTCTATTCTTTGTGGTCTAATTTCTATGTCATAAGGATGAATAGAGCAAATGTTACAAATGCATAAGGTTGTTCCTCAGCTAAAAACCTACTAAATTTCCATACATAGTTGATTTTTCACCTTTTTATTTGTCAAGGGAATTCTTTTGGAAATATTGATAAAGATAATTCTCTTAGACAAAAAGCTTGTAGCAAATAAGGGAATTCTTTTGGGAAAATATTAAAGGCAATTCATTCAAAAAAAGTGTTGAAGACCTTTTAGACATAAATCCCTCATCAATTACTCCAAAGATTTGGAATTCTTTTGAAGAAATTGTCTCAAAGGAAAGTTTTGAATGAAATGAGTCTCATGTAAAAGTTCTAAAAGGTACATTTGAAAAATGCTAAAGGACTAGTGATTTGATCAAAATTTGTAAAGGGAACATTTTCAAAGTGTCGAAGGGTATGTAGACCATTACAAAAGTTTTGAAATGTACATTTGAAAAATCCTAAAGGATAAGAGATCTAATCAAAAGTTCTAAAGGGTACATTTTCAAAGTGCCAAAGGGTATGTGGACCATTGCAAAAGTTTTGAAGGGTATATGGACCATTGCAAAAATTTTGAAGGGTATGTGTCCTACATAAAAGTTCCAAAAGATATAGTGAAGAAGTGAAGGACAATTTGAAAGTCTTGAAAGGCACTTAGACACTTTGTCATCAAAATTTTCCTTTAGGGAACTTAGATAAAAGGTCCATAGAAATTGTCCTCAAAGGCACTTAGACAAAAAATCCATATAAATTGTCCCAAAGGGCACTTAGACAAAAATCCCACAATAATTTATTTGAAGGATAGTTCAAATGAAGAAAAGACATTTGCAAATATTTTGAAGGATACTTCTGAAGGAGAGGACACTTACAAAGTTCCAAAGGATAGTTTGTAGAATCATAAAGGGTAGTTTTAATGAAGAAAAAGGTCACTTGAAGATTTGTTGAAAGATATAGAACACTTCCACAAGTGCTGAAGGGAAATTGTGTAGGACACAAGGCCATTTCAAAAAATACAAAAGGCTTTCATAACAAACTCCCAAAAGCTATATAGGCAAAGATAAAGATTGAGTATGTATAAGACTATCAAAAGAAGTAAAAATAATACATGAATGCCAAAGAAAATTAGAAGAAGTCAACACGTCAAAGTTTAAAGACCACGCTAATATAAAAATCATGCATCTTTAAGAGATTGAATGGCATGTAGAGATCAAATGGAAAGATCAACAGACACATTTCAAACTTGGAGTGAAAAATAAATGAACCATTGAAGTGAGTTAGTTATAATAATTTGACAAGAAAGTTGAATAAAATCAATAGTTAGTTTTTTGAATAACTATTAAATGAAATGACTTATCACAAATTCATTCAAATTGTGTGATTTTTGTATATAAAGAGAAAAGGGAAGAATTCAAAGAGACTCATAGAATAGAAGTCATACAATCATTCTGCTTAGAATGAAAAGAAACAATTAATAAATTCAAAATGTATAAAGTAAAGAGACTCATCTATGTTTTGATTGATGTGAAATTCCAAAGAGATGAAGAGAAGGAAAGACAAATAGTTACTTCAATTTAGGAATGAGAGCAGTCAAGCTGTAAGTATAGAAATATGAGACTCATCTAAGTATGAATAAGTAATGGTTAAATTGGAGAATATCAGTGTCAAATAGATAAATTTAGACATAGAGAAAGGCTATAGGAAGAGTGAAGGACACACGAAAGTGTGTTTAAGGAGAAATGAGTAGTTTTAGAGTGGACTTGCAATAAAGCATATAGGCTTGGATTATTTTATGAATCTAATTCATTAACCTACATTGTAATTTAAGTATCTAATTAGTTGGTGCCTTCAAATTGAACTAGGTTGGCTCTTAGTATAGGGAGTGGGTGCTTCCTTAGATTTGGTGATCTTAAAGTCAGGGGATTGGTGTCTCCTTGGGATGGGTGTCCATAAATGTAACTAGTGAGGTTTATTTAGTAAGACAAACTTTATGAGGTTGGATTACAATATTAAATTCTAGCAACACTCTCACCATGGTTTTTCCCTTTGGGTTTCCATCTATAAATCAGGTGTTATGTGTTGTGCTTCTATGCATGTGATATCTTTATTTGATTTTTTTAAGTTTGAATTTATTTAAAATTCATCTTGAAAGTTGTAACTAAGTTTTTAATATCTATTGATTTACCCCCCTCTAAGTAGATAGGTATTTTAAATAGTTGGTATCAGAGCCTTAAGTTCATATTGAGATGCTTAATCAACTCAGGTGAATCTTAGAATTTGAACACAAAATGACCAGTCATGAAAGAACTTCATCAAATAGGTCACCTTTGTTTTATGGGACCAAATATGCTTTCTTACACATAAGGATAGAAGCGTATTTGATTTCTTTGGGATTTGATGTCTATATGTCCATTGAATATGGATACACCCCCCTATAGCTCCTCCTACTGATCAAGTAGTGAAAATGCATGTGAAAACAATGTTAAAAAAAGAATGAGATTATTTGTGGATTGTCAAACAAAGATTTTGTCAAATTGATGCACTATCAAAGTGTAAAAGACATATGGGTCAAATTAAAGATCATCTATGAAGGAGATGATAGAGTAAAATAGGTAAAGCTTCAAACTCATAAGGGACAATTTTAAAGCCTCAAGATGAATGAGGATGAGAAGTTTGTAGATTACTTTCTTAGGGTAGATGAGATTTTTAATGAAATTTGAGGACTCGAAAAAATAATGGATGAAGAAGTTATTATCAGAAAGGTTTTAAGATCTTTGAAAATAAAGTTTGATTCTAAAAAAAATTAATTAAAGAAGCAAGAGATCTGAACAAGCTCATAGTAGATGAGTTACATGGAACTTTCACTGCATATGAGATGCAGTTGGGAGATACTAAGTTATCCAAGAGAGAAGATAATTTCAAATTTTTTAAGTAGGTAGAAGAAGAAGAAAATTCTAATTCTGAATTTGAGAAGGTTGATGATGTAGAGGCCAATTTCATCAAAAAGTTGAAGAAGGGCTTAGACAAATAAAAAAGTAAGTTACCCTTAAAATGCTTTAATTGTGGAAAGATAGATCACTTTGCTGGTAAATGTCCACATAAAAGGAAGGATGACTCTAATTCAACTAAGAAAAATCAAAAGGACAAATCATATTATCCCAAGAAGAAGAAAATATTCTTTAAGAATAAATAGTGGTTGTATTCAAAAGAAGATAGTGACTCAGTTGAAGATAATAGTAGTTCAAGTGATGACCATGATAGTGATTTTATGGCAAAAAAATGAAGTTCTATTCATGACTTATGAATCAAATTATTTATTCCATGAAGAAGAGGACTTAGATGATGATGAAGTAGAAAACGAGAAGTAAATTTGGAATGTGAACTAATATGTGCTTAAAAAGAAATTGACAAGCTTAGAAAAGAAAATTCTAAACAAAAAAAGCTTAATCAAAAGGAGTTTTATAAATTGAATAAAAGAAATGAGGAATCACATCAAATGATAGTGAGTTTGAAGACCCAAGTTAAGTAGGCAAAGAGGATAGAGAATGTGGTCAACACTTATTTGTAAGCAAAATCCTTAGAATGATTGAAGATGGAGGAATAAATCATGAACCTAAGAGAAAAACTCAAAAAGGCTAAAAAAAATATTGATAAAGGCCAAAAACTGAGACGAGGATATGAAATACTAGATGAGATGATCAACTCACAAAATCCCCTCAAAGAAAAATTATGTCTTATATATGAGAAAGGCAAGAGTCCCATGTTGAATACAACTAGTAATTTGTATGAAAACTTCAAGGTAGTAGTAGAATAAAGAATTAGAAAAGAAGAAAATCACATTATTAAAAAGAAGTAGAAAAGTAATAACTTTATTCCTTCAAAGACTAAGGTTACTACTACAAAAAACAACATTACAACAAGGAACATGAAGAAGATAGAGTTCAGGTGACCTCCTTTATATAACCAAAGGATAATGATAACTAGATACTCTTCATCATTTTATGGTTATTGTTATGTTTGTAATCAAGTTGGCCATAAAGCAATTGATTTTAAGATTATACCTAAGAGATGAATAAGTTTCTTAATTAAGAATTCATCTTCCCCTCTGCTAGATATAGATGTTTTATGATATAACTATAATAATTTTGGGCATATAGCAAAGCATTTTAGAAAAAAGATTGTTAAATCAAAGTTTAACAATGCAAAAAGGGTTGAGACTCCTAAAGATAAAAAAGTATTAAAAATTAATGACACAAAAAAAAATTTACATTTAAGAAGCCAAAAGACATATGAAAAAAAAAACAATTAATCTATGATCACCCAAACAATGTTGCATACTAAAGAGAAAAATATATGGGTCATAGATAGTGGTTACTCAAACCATATGACCGATGAAAAGAGTAAGTTCACCAAATTAATCTAGTATAAGGAAGGGACTATCAGCCTAGGAGACAATACTACAATCAAAATTAGAGGTAAAGGAACATTGCACATTGATGTCAAGATCCCTACACATGATGTTATTTATGTTAAATGACTAAAGCGTAATCTATTGAATGTCACTTAGATGTGTGATAATGGTTATAAAGTCATATTTAATGTTGAAGGTTGTGAGTTAATAAGGTCTAGTAAAATAGTTTCTCAAGGAAAGAGGATTGAAAGTAATATATATAAGTTAATTGAAGTAAATAATACAAATTATCTCATGGGAAAGATTGATGAGAGACAGTTATGGTACATAAAGATGGGTTATGTTAATTTTGAAAATTTAGTCAAAGTAAGTTCTAATAAATGTGTAAGACACATGCCAAAGATAACCAAGCCTACAGACACAACATGTAGAGAGTGTTAGCTCAGTAAGTAGACTAGGGTCTTGTTTCAAACTAAAGAATATGAAACTACAAAGCCTCTATACATAGTTCATACAAATCTTTGTGGACCAACCAAGACAAGAGGATCCAAAGGAGTGTATTAATTAATGTTTTTTGTAGATGAATACACTAGAATGACATGGGTAACATTCTTAAAGGACAAGTCTCAAGCCTTTAAGAGATTCAAGATCTTTAGAGCCATTGTTGAAAATGAAATTGGAAGAAAGATCAAGTGTCTTAGATCTAATAAAGGTGTAAATTTCACTTCAAATGAACTCATAGAGTATTGTGAGAAGCATAGAATTAAAATACACTACTCAACTATAAGAACTCCATAGCAAAATGGAGTGGTTGAAAGGAATAACATTCTTATCAAGGAAATGGCTAGAACAATGTTGAAAGAAGCCAACTTGCCTTATGGATATTGGAGAGAAGTAGTCCAAATAGTAATATACATCTTGACCTAAGTTCAATTGAGAGTAAACAATAACAAGAATCCATACAAATTATGGTATGGAAATCCAACCTCAATCAAGTAATTCAAATTATTTAGTAGCAAATTCTATATTCAAAGGAAGGTGAAAAAGCTAGGAAGTTTTGAGTCATGGTGTGATGAGGGAATATTTCTTTTTTATTCTACTCAAAAAAACTTATGTATGCTATAACAAAAGACTGTATAAACTAGTGGAAGATATTCATGTTAAAGTAGAAGAGGTTTTTAGAGAAGAGACTAAACTAGTAAAGGAGATAAATATTGAAGTGATGAAAGAAGAAGATGAGAATGAAATGTCAGAAGATGAAGAACAATATATGAAAAGGATTGAAAAGGCACCCCCAAAGTTTGTTCAAAAGTATCATCCTAAAGAGTTGATCATTGGAGAAAGAATGATTCCAAACAAAGAGAAGGGCTACAATGAGCAAAGAAAAAGTAAGCTTTGCTTTGCTATCTAAA
This sequence comes from Torreya grandis, assembly GCA_037957365.1. Taxonomy (NCBI): domain Eukaryota; kingdom Viridiplantae; phylum Streptophyta; class Pinopsida; order Cupressales; family Taxaceae; genus Torreya; species Torreya grandis. The sequence continues at coordinate 235,898 of JARHVA010004306.1, forward strand.
ATTGAGCCCAAAAGGTATGTTGAAGATAACAAAGATGAGAATTAGAAAAAGGCCATGGATGAGGAACTAACTCAAATAGAAAATAACAAAAATTGGTTGTTAGTTCTAAGACCCATAGACAAGAATGTCAGAGGCACAAAATGGGTCTTTAAAAATAGGTTAAATGATGATGGAACTATTATGAGAAACAAATATAGACTTGTTTACAAAGGATATGCTCAAGTATAAGGCATAGACTTTGAGGAAACATTTTCTCTAGGGGTAATATTGGAAGATATCAAAATGTTTTTAGCATTCTTTGTCTTTAAGAATTTGAAAGTATATCAGATGGATGTTAAGTTAGATTTCCTAAATGGAACATTGGATTAAAAAGTCTATATTAAACAACCTAAATGCTTTTAGTTGATATATAATGAATACTACATGTGTAAACTAAATAAGGTGATATATAGTCTAGAAAAGGTACCCAAAGCATGGTATTCAGGGTTGGATCAATATTTACAATAACAAGGATTTATCAAAGGATGTGATGATAGTAATCTGTATGTTAAGTATTAAATTTGACACATGTTGGTTATAGTTATTTATGTTGATGACATTATTTTTGGTGGTAGTAGCAACAATATGTCAAAATAATTTGAAAATAAAATGCAAATAGAGTTTTAAATGTCCATGCTAGGAGAACTTTCATTCTTTCTTAGTCTACAGGTTATGCAATCCAAAGAAGGGATATTTATATCTTAGACCAAGTATGTGAAGGAAATGCTCAAGAATTTTTATATGGAGGATAAAAGACCAGTTGGTAATCCTATGATAACTAGATGTAAGTTGAGAAAAGGTGATGAATCTCCTAAAATGAACCAAACTATGTATAGATCAATGATTGGTAGTTTGTCATATCTTACTGTTACAAGCCCAGACATCATGCAAGTTATACACATAGTTTCAAGATTCTAGGTTTTTCCAAAAGAGACACATGTAAATGTAGTAAAGATAATCTTCAAATATATCAAATTTGTAATAGAATATGGATTGTGGTATCCTTCAATTGATGATTTCACTTTGATAGCATGAATACATGATGATTGGGTAGGAAGCACATATGATAGAATAAGAACTAGTTATGGTGCATTCTTACTTGGAAATAAACATCTGTCATGGTTGATAAAAAATCAAGAGCTAGTTATGCTTTATATAGTAAAAATATAGTATGTAGCAATAACATCATGTTACACCCAAATCTTGTGGATGAAGTAAACTCTTGGAGACATCAAGGTAGAATAACAAGAACTTATTTCTATCTTTTATGATAACTCAAGTGCCATAAAAATATCTAAGAATCCATTGATGCATTCCAGAACCAAGTATATATCCATCAAATATCATTTTTTGAAATAAAGAGTTATGGATCAAGAGGCTAAAATTGAGTATGTACCAATAAAGGATCAAATTGTAGATATATTTACCAATCCTCTTTCCAAGGAGAAATTTGAGTATGTAAGAGAGAGGTTGGGAGTAGTGGCTCCCACAACACATCACTAGATTTTAGTGATAGGGCATTAATCTAGGGGGAGTATTGAAGGAAAATTATTAACCCCTAGATTAAGAGAAAAGGTAGTCTGGGGAGAAAGTTGTATTACCTTTGTTATTTGATGACAAAGGAAGTGACAAATGTGTTTCGACTCTAGATAATTATGCCTTTCTATACAAAGACATGTAGATTATTGATTGGTATTTTAGACCTATGCTATATAAATGATCATTTGTACACTATTGGAGCCAAAAATAACTAGTTTTTAATGTGTCTAGATAGAGTTTAGGAAAATGTGAAATTGCATATGGGGGAGTTCCTCAAAGTGTTCTAGAGAGTCATTTCTAAGGATTAGAATAATCAAGATGTTAGGAAAGGAGCATATTGTTGACACATTATGCTAGAGACTCTTTTTCATTAATGTCAATGGGGGAGAAATAAGAATGAAGATAAAGGAGTTAAGTCATTCTAATGATGAATTGTCATCAATGAGAAATGGGGATATTATTAGACAGTCATTGAGGTCAGAAGAATTGTCATTTATGTCAAAGGAAACATGTGTTATCATGCATTAATGACAATGGTGTTGAGTTGAATAGACTTGTGTGTGTACTTTGAATGCCTTTTCTCACATGGTTATATTAACAAGATATGACTAAGCACATAGGATGATGTTATAAACATTTGTACATATGGCAACACTTGTAGGAAATGATAACATTATGATAATTAGCTTTGTTTCTATTCTTTGTGGTCTAAGTTCTATGTCATAAGGATGAATAGAGAAAATGTTAAAAATGCATAAGGTTTTTCCTTAGCTAAAAGCCTACTAAGTTTCCATAGTTGATTTTTCACCTTTGTATTTGTCTAGGGAATTCTTTTAGAAATATTGATAAAGACAATTCTCTCAGACAAAAATCCCATAGCAAATAAAGAAATTCTTTCGAGAAAATTTTAAAGGCAATTATTTAGGAAAAAGTGTTGAAGACCTTTCAGACAAAAATCCCACATCAATTACTCTAAAGCTTTGGAATTCTTTTAGAAAAATTGTCTTGAAGGAAAATTTTGAAGGAAAATTCAAAAGGAAATTAGTCTCATGTAAAAGTTCTAAAAAATACATTTGAAAAATGTTGAAGGACAAGTGATCTAATCAAAAGTTCTCAAGGGTAAATTTGAAAAGTTCCAAAGGTTATGTGGACCATTGACAAAGTTCAAAGTGGTACATTTGAAAAATTCCAAAGGACAAGTGATCCTATCAGAAGTTTGAAAGGGTACATTTGCAAAGAGCCGAAGGGTATATGGACCATTTTAAAAGTTTTGAAGGGTATGTGGACTGTTGCAAAAGTTTCAAAAGATATGAGTGAAGAAGTGAAGGATAATTAAAAATTATTGAAAGGCACTTAGAAATTTTGTTGAGGAAATTGTCTCAAATGGAAATTACACAAAAATCCCACGTAAATTATCCTAAAGGGCATGTAGACAAAAACTCCATAGAAATTATCTTAAAGGGTACTTGGATTAAAAAAACCGACAAAATTTTGTTTGAAGGATAGTTTAAATGAAGAAAGGACATTTTTAGAGTTTTTGAAGGACATATCTGAAGGAGAGGACACTTGTAAAGTTATAAATGATAGATTGAATAATCCCAAAGGGTAGTTTGAATGAAGAGAAAGGTCACTTGAAAATTTACTAAAGGCATAGAACACTTCCACAAGTGGCAAAGGGAAATTGTGTAGGACATAAGACCTTTTTAAAAATCCAAAAGGCTTCCATGAAAAAATCTTAAAATTCATATAGGCAAAGATAAATATTGATCATGTCTAAGACAATAGAAAGAAGAAAAAGTAATACATGAATGCCAAAGAAAATGAGAAGAAGTCAACATGCCAAAGTTTAATGACCAAGATAATATAAAGATCATGCTTATTTAAGAGATTGAATGGAATGATGAGATTAAATGTAAATATCAACAAATATACTTCAAAGTTGGAATGAAAATTAAATGAAGAACTATTGAAGTGAGTTAGTTACAACAATCTGGAAAGACAGTTGAAGAAAATCAATAGTAATTTTTTTAAATAACTATGAAATAAAATGACTTATCATAGATGCATTACAATTGTGTGAATGTTGTATATGAAATGAAAAGGGAAGAATTAAAAGTGACTAAAAGAATGGAATTCATATAGTCATTTTTCTTGGAATGAGAAGAGACAAGTAATGAATGAAAAATGTATAAAATAAAAAGACTCATCTAAGTTTTGATTGATGAAAAATTCCAAAGATATGAAGAGAAGGAAATACAAATAATTACTTCATTTTAGGAATGAGAGGAGTCAAGTTGTAAGTGTAGAAATATGAGACTCATCTAAGTATGAGGAATTAATGGTCAAATTGGATAATATCAGAGTGCCAAATAGATTAATTTAGACATAGAGAAAGGGTACAGGAAGAGTGAAGGACACACAAAAATGTGTTTAAGGAGAAATGAGAAGTTATAGATTGGAATTGTAACAAAGAATAGAGAGTTGGATTTTTTATGAATTTGATTCATTAACTTAAATTCTTATTTAATTATCTAATTGGTTAGTGCCTTCAGAGTGAACTAGGTTGGTGCTTAGTATATGGAGTGGGTGATTCCTTAGATTTGGTGATATTAAAGTTAGGGGATTGGTGTTTCCTTAGGATAGGTGTCCTTAAATGTAACCAGTGAGATTTAATCAATGACATAAACTTTGTGAGGTTGGATTATAATAGTAGATTATAGCAGCATTCTCACTATGGTTTTTCCCTTTGGGTTTCCATGTATAAATTATGGGTTATGTGGTGTGTTTCTATGCATGTGATATCTTTCTTTGATTTTTTTAAGTTTGTATTTTTTTAACATTCATATTAAAAATTGTAAGTAAACAATTTTTTGAGATCTACTTATTCATACCCCCTCTTAGTAGATAGGTGTCTTCAACACATCTCTGATCCATCAAGGTTCCTTTTTATCTCTCTATTTTTTTTATTTTCTATCTTTCCTTTCATAGTTTTTAGTCTTCAAAATTTCCCTTTCATAGTCAACTAGATTGAAAATATCGACCGAGTTCTATGTTCTGTGTGATATCTAAAATAACTAGATTGACCCTATCGACCTAATTCATTTGCAGACCTTGCCTCCACAGGTATAGGTTTGACCCTATCGACCTTGTTCTCTATTTTGGACATATAGTGTCCACACTATACCTTGTTTTAAAGTTTAAATTAAACTTATATATATTATTAATTAGTCCACACATTTGTTTTTATTGTTTAAATACTTAGAATAGTTCACATAGCCTAAACAGGGGTTTTTTAATTAATCACATAGTTTCATTAATTCTATTTCATGCACACAACCAAATCTCAAAACCATAAACAAACACTTTAGCATTTTATCTACCCTAGGCCAACCTACTTGGATTTCATCACCAAGGGGGAAGCTGACTTGATGCTCTAGTCAAGTATAAAGTGTGGTTAATGGTATATTATAGCTAAGAACCTAAAACCATTATCATTATGGTGTGTGAACTGAGGGGGCATGCCTGAATACCAAGAACTTATCATTACCACTATTGTCCCTTTTAACCCAAACTACCTAAAACCATATTTATATTGTTATCTAGTACCTTACTTATATCCAACTTCCAATCACATTAAAAATCAAATCTTACTAGTCTAATAAACATCCTAGTTTGACGAATTAGCTATATGTTTTCCTTTCTAAGTTGATTTATTTCTATTTACTCAATTGTTTGTGTAAAAACTTGCATTAACCAACATTATTACATGGTTATGTTTTGTGTGCCTAAATTGGATTGGCTAGTATTGATCTAATTGACTCTTTGTTTCACTTCATCTCTTAATTTCCTAAATAAGTTGCAAAAATTATCTTATTTCAGCTCATAACTTATTATCATCTTTCTTTCTCCCTATCTACTATACTGGGTTGATCCACTTAGCCATATACCTTTTTCATCCCCTATGCATTATACTGGATCAACCTAGTTGACCCTATATAGTTTGCAACTCATTTTTTTACATTTTTCCTACCTCTATTCATTGTACTAGATCAATCCAGTCAGCCATATAAAACTTATAGGTCTTATTTTCTATGTTTGGTTGACCTATTCAATCCCATACTATGTTCTACTTTTCCTATTTGTTAATTTAATTCCCCATCTCTCCAATTTTGCTTTATGTTCATCTCCCTTGAGTCAAGATGAAATATCCTATCATAATCTTATTGGTTAGCTTGAATCCATTTAGTTACTATATGGGATGCTCATTTCTTTGTATGTTTTCCTCCCAAGAGAACCATCACTCTTGGGGTACCTATCCTCCTCCTTTATCTATGACATATAACATGGTGCAAATAACACCTCAAAATGAATTTGATGGATCTTATGATTTTTATAACTACCAATAAACTTCTCAAAATATTCAAACTAATGTAGGAGTGATTGATACAAGTTTACTTAACAATCCCACTAACATTCCTTATTTTTTGAATTCTCTCCCTAATACCAATTTGGGGAGTGATCCTACAAACACTAACCCACCTCCTAATACAACCCAACTATTATCCCAAGTTATTCAATAAATAAACATAATGCAAAATTCTAACACCAACCAAATGATGCAAATTTAACAACACTTAATCAATGTGGCTAATCAACCTCCAACTATTCATCCTCAGGCTAATCCTAATTATATTCCTTGACCTCTTAGGGATGCCTTAGGTAATGTTATTCCATAACCCACAATGAATAAACAAGATGCTTAAAACCATTCAAAATGAGACTTTATCTCCCTTCATTATTTCCATTGATATTGGTAAAATATATCCAACTATCAAATATGATGGTAATAAGGACCCTACATCATTTATTAAAGCCTTTGTCAACGTTTACAAAGAGTGGATCCAAACTAATACATTTTCCACTACTAATGTCTTATTCAAAACTTTTACCATAGATGTATTATAATGCTATAATCAACTACCCCAACATTCTATTTGACAACTTGAAGATTTGGTTAATCCTTTTATTTAAGAGTTCAACACAATGATCTTCCTAAAAATTATCTTAGCCATTTCATCAATGCTAAGTAATCTCTTACTGAATTAGCTCATGACTTTATCAAAAGATGGAAATTTTTATTTCATAAAGCTAATCATAACATGGCTGATGATAACCTATTCAAACTCTTTATCATGAATATAACTCCTACTCTATAATATAAGGTTCAAACCTTTGATCCTCAAATAATTAATGAAGCTCTTGATCAAGAAAAACATCAAGACTTTCTTATGAAGCAATTCAAGCCAAATCCTAAACTACTTAAATGATCTTTCCAAACATCTAATGTTGTCTCTAGTAATGATCTACAAATCAAACAAAGATTTTTCAAAACCAATATCCTTCACCTTTTCATACACCATTCTCAGTTCAATAAATGAAATAATGTTTACAACCCTCAAAGCCTTTAATTTATCCCAGTTTTCATCCTAAGCGGTTTAATCCCAGTCTATTTTGTTGGTTCCATGTTGATATTGGTGATTCTCATGAATCTTGTAGAAGGATTAATAATTTTTTTATCACCTATATGCTTGGTGATTCATTTAATCATGAATCTATGATCAATATTCATCATCAAGAATACACTACTACTTCCCAAAAATGGAAAACTTTCAAAGCTTTTACCTCTAATAACCAAAAATCTTCTTCAAATAATCAAGCAAATATCAAGAATGTTTGTACTATTAACACTAATTATGACCAATATTATAATAAATATCAATATGTCAACATTTCCAAGGTCAATCATCATCATAAATTAGCTCATAAAGATTCCATTACCAAGCCTAAGAATCCATATTTAGAGGACCAACTTCTTGAAGACACTACCACTACTAATATTTATTTGGAAGAACTTGAGGAACAAATTCCTCCTTCCAATCCTCCAACCACATCTATACCTTCCTAAAATACTTTTACTTCTAAACATCATGTTCGTTCTTCTAAATCACATTAGAATTTTATTGAAGAACTCAACTCTATGCCTTGTAAAATTCCTCTTATGGAGTTAGTTTTCACTTCACCATATCATCATAAATTCCTTATGTAACAACTTCAAGAAATTAAAGATCTATCCTCCATCAATTAAAAACCACCTTCTATTGATTCTCAACATACTAACATCAATACCATTAAAACTATGTGCCCCTCTTCCAAACCTTCCATTGAGTTCCTTGAAGAGGACATGATCAATTATTAAATTATGTTTCATGTTGATGATCCACTACTCTATATTAAAATAGACATTAATACCACTTTTATCCATAAAGTATTAATTGATGAAGGATTTAGTATTAATGTGACATACTTGTGGCATATACAACAACTTGGTTATAAAAATATTCATCTCAAGAAAACCCATCTCACTTCCTATGGTTATGACAAAACTAATCAAAAACCACTTGGTTGCATCTAGCTTCCATTAACCATAGGACATCAGATTATTTAAACCAAGCTTATGGTCCTTGATTTCCCTTTATCTTAAAATATCCTTCTTGGTCATCCATGGACTCATCGAATGAGAGCCATTTATTCTTCTTGTAGTCAATGTGTTAAATTCTTACATAATGGAAAATGGTACAAGCATGAAGCTGACCCCAATCCATGGAGTATCCAGCTTCCTAATTATAAACCTCTATCATATTCCTACAAATATTAAGATTAACATTATTCCTTTACCTAAGTTCATCAACATGAATCTTGATTTACAAGTTACTCTTGCATATTTTAATGATGATGAGCCCAATGATTTACAACATACTTGTAATACTACCAAGTTGCCTCCATATATTTCATAATGGCTTTCTTCTTCTCTCTTACCAAAATACTATACCATTCCTCTTATTTATGATATTATCAACTTTACCCCTCCATGAAATGCTTAGGAGCCTTCTTTACTAAAAGATGCCTTAACTTGAAATGATTTTAGAGTGCCTAAATTATTTCAAGATCCTCTCATCATGTCTCCTTTCACATTAAGTAATATTAGGATTCCACCTTTTAAAACTCCCCTTGATTCTCAAGTTTGTACAATTTCTCAATCATATGATGACAACTATATTATGGCCAAAGCTCAATCTAGAGACTTTGATGTCTAGAATTACCAAAAAACTTTATCCCAAATCCATGATATTAATTAGGATGTACATACCATTTCTATGGATCATAACTTTGATCTTGAAGGTCATGTGCCTCCCATCAATCTGCCTCTTATTGATACTCCTTGGGTGGTAGAAAAAAATATGCCTTTTAAATCTCTAGAAGTCCCTACACTTTTAGATCCAATCATTACATCCAATCCTTATCCCATTATTGAATCCACCAACACTTTGTTCTTTTCTACTCCATCTACTTCTTCTACTCCCAAAATTACACTTGATACTAGGAAACTGATGTTTGTCAAATACATTCTGAGTTTGATCACCATGGTATTAGAATTCTTAATCCTAAAGTAGATGTTGAATATTATGGTCCTATTCCTAACTTGTCTAGTGACAAAGAGATTCTTGAGTTACTTCATGCCTAATAACCTCAACTTCCTTAGCATCATTATAAACTTGGAAATTTTAAAACTAAAACTCCTTGCTTCAACAACATCCTTTTTATCAGTAATCCTAAAACAAATCCAATTTCAGCCTTACCTAATGCACCATGCCACTTTCAAGATGGTAATGCCATGCTTATTAAATAAAAAAACTCACATTGAATATGGTACCAAATCTTTTTCTCAACCAATTTTATTTTTTTGAGAGCTTTCACCTACTGAACATGACAACTTTCGCTTATTGTTTGACACATATCATGAGGCTTTCACTTGGTCCTATGAGGACATGCTTGGCATTAACCCTAGCAGTATGGTGCATAATATCATTAATTATCTTAATTCCAAACCTATGAATTAAAATAAAAGATAATTTATGCGTAATGTTTCAACCTTATGTCATAAATAAATCATCAAATTACTCAATGTTAAATTTATTAAACTAGTGGATTATTCTAAATGGGTTTCCAACATTATCCCTATTCAAAAAAAATCACTATGGTTATTTGCATTATATTTATTTCCACATCTTAACCTTTCTTCTCCCAAGGACAACTTCCCCTTACCTTCATTATATGCCATCATTGATTCCATAGTTGGTTATGAAATGTTATCTCTTATGGATGGTTTCTTAGGACACAATTCGATTCATATTGATCTTAAAGACCAACATAAGACCAATTTCACCATGGAATGGGGCATCTATTGATATGTCAAAATGCCCTTTAGCCTTAAAAATTCTAGAGCCACTTATCAATGGGTGATGACTCACATTTTCATGATCTCATCCATAAAATTGTTGAAACCTATGTGGATGATCTCATTGCTAAATCCAAACATCATAAGAATCATCTCTTTGATCTTTCTATAATATTTGACCATATCTTTAAATATAAATTCACTTAATCCATACAAATATGTCTTTGGAGTCACATCTAGAATTTTTTTAGGATTTTTAGTCTCTCTTTATGACATTGATGTTGATCCTACCAAAATTAGTGTTGTCATCAACACGTCATTCCTCATTCTATTCTCGATATTCATACTTATTTAGGCAAGATTGTTGAAATTAGATGACTCATATCCAAATTGGCATACAAAATTTGTATCATCAATTCCCTTCTCAATAAAAGTATTACTTTATAATGGATAAATCCATGTCAAAAATCATTTAATAATGTGAAAGAGTCAGTGCTTCATCCACCTACACTTCATCCTCCTTCCAACAATAAACCTTTGATTCGATATACTTTTTCCACACCTAATTAAGTTGGGGAAATTCTTGCTCAAAAAGATGATACAAAAAGAGATTATGATATATAATATATTATTTAAGGCCTCTTTGACTATGAAACATGTTATAAAAAAATTGAGCATGATTGCCTTGTCATCTATTTTGTAGTTGAAAAGATTCATCACTACATGTTTTACCAAACTATTTATGTCATTATTAATTCTAACCCCTTTAAATATTTATTCTCCAAATCCTTTATTCTTGGAGATATAATTGGTAAATGGATGATCCTCCTTATTGAAGTTGATCTTCACAATGTCACTCAAAAAGTTGTTAAAGGGCAAGTCATAGCTGACCAACTTGCTATAACTCCCATTACATCCACTTCTTCCCTTCAAGATGACCTTATAGATGCTAATATCATTTAAATTGAAGTTATTAATCAAGATATCTCTTTTAAATACTATTTTCATATATTTATTGTTGATCTTAAAGCTAATAATCTTGAAGAATATTCCACTCCCTTTGGTACTACTAAATGAATGGTAGTTATCAAGGAGCTTCTTGAAATTAATGTTGACTTGCATGAGGGTACTTCAACACTTAACTTTGATGGTGCTAAATGCCTTCAAAGATCTAGGGCATGTTGTATTCACACAAGTCCTCTTGGTAATATCATTCCTTTAGCTTTTTGCTTCACCTTTGATGTCACCAATAATATGTCTGAGTACAAATCTCTTATCTTAGGCATGAGAGTTTCTCTTGATTTAGATATTCAATACCTTCATGCTTTAGGTTATTATTAAGTCATTTTCCATCACGTTAGTGGTGATTATCAATGTAGAAGATAGAACCTTATTACCTATCATCAGATTGAAACCATTCTTTCTAAGGATTTAATCTCTTTCACTTTTGATCCTATTCTTAGAGATCAAAATACCATTGTTAATTATCTTTTCTCTTGAACTTCTCCATTTCATCCTCATCAAGTCCTTTATTATCCTTGTTTTCTTATACAAATAATAAAATGTCCATCTATAACTCAACCATTGGATTCACTTATCTATCATATTGAGGCTGTTACCATTCAATAAATCCCTTAGTATAAAGACATAATTATATTCTTAGAACACCAAACTTATTTAGATTATCTTAAAAAGACACACATTCATAAATAAGATTTTAAGTCTATATTTTGACACAACATCCTTTATTATTATAATGGTAAAGGTACCTTTATTATCTTATGCAAGATGAGGTTACTCATCTTCTTGAACAAGTACATGGGGTAATTTATGGTGGTCACTATAGAAGTCATGCTACAACATGTAAATGCCTACATATGAGTTATTGTTGGCCTACTCTTGAAAAATATGTAATTGAATATGCTAAAAAGTGTACTCCTTGTTAGCTTCATGATGATCTTATCCATTCACCTCTTGTTGAACTTAAAAATATAAAATCTCCTAGGCCATTTTCCACATAGGGAGTTGATCTCATTGGTAAAATTCCTCACTACCAAGATGGGAATGTCTTTATCATAATGGCTACTCAATATTTTACAAAGTGTGTGGAAGCCATGCCCCTCATTAATGTCACTATTACAACCATTTAATAATTTATTCTTAACCAAATTATTTACCACTTTTGAATTCCCCATACCATCATTTTTAAAAATAGTGTTAATTTAAAAAACAAACATGTTAAATAGCTTTGTGCTAAATTCAAGATCAATAAAAAATTTTCCATGCCTTATCATTAAGAATATAATGATCAAGATGAGGCCACTAATTAAATTTTCAACAAAATTATCCAAAATATAATCCATGAAACCCAAATGGATTGGCATATACATATTTACCTTTCACTTTGGGCCTATTGGACTAGCATATGTATTGCCACTGGGGAAAACCCATTTCCTCTAGTCTATGGTTTTGAGTCATTTCTTATAGAATTTGAGATTGATTCTCTTTATATATCTCTTCATGGTGTTATTCTCGATAAATAATTTTGTGAAGCTTACCTTTATGCCCTTGATATTTTTGATTAACATCATCTTTTTGCCTTGCAACATAATCACCAATATAACTCTCACATTACCAAATAACATAACAAACATGTCAAAGTTTTCACTTTTAATGTTGGTGATCTTGTCCTTAGATTATACTACACCCATGATAAAGAAGGTATATACACCCAAAATGGTGGGTCCCATATTTAGTTAAAGATATTCTTGGTCTAAGAACTTACTATCTTCAAACTAATGAAGGTCATGTTTTCAAAGAGCCCAACAATGCATAATTCCTTAAAAAGTACTTTGCCTAAACATTTCTTCTTGTCATGTTTTCTATCTACATCTATCTAACACTTTTTACAAGTTACTAGCATAGATCTTTCCCTCTATATTAGTTCCCTCTTTTTCACAGACCTTTAGTCCTCCCTTTTGATAATTTAGTTTATTGATGTACCATAGTATTCTTTATCTTCTTTCATTTTCTCTTGTTTTTCACACCACTTGGATTTTTATTATATGATTTTTTTTGTAAGACCATATATATGACCTGACATTCTTCATAAAACCACCATATTTTAATCATTGTTATATTTCATTATTATTTTTTCTAGTGTTGTTTTGGCATCCCTTGGCTTTTAATTTTATCAGTTGTTTTATAAGACCATGGATAGGACCCAACATCCCTTGAAAAACTACCATCTCTTTGCTTTATATTTTCCTTATTTTATGAAGTTGAAGTGTAAGACTATGGATAGGACATGGCCCTTCTTATAAAAATACCACCTTTTCATATTCTTGATCCTTGTTCTCAACTTTAGCTTTTGATTTTTTTTATATATGAAATCTTCACAACAATCTATATTAGAATTTTTTCCTCCATTTCCCTCATTCTTATGATACAAAATCACACTTTAGTATCATTGTATCCCTCTTTGCCCTTTATCACATTTTTTATGATTTAAAGTAATTAATATTGTTCCATGAGTCACTCCTCTTGATTTCCTCTTTATTTCACTCCTCATTAGATAAAACAAGGTCAAAATCAAGATAACACTTTTATTTCACCTATATTTATGAGACTCTTAAACCCATGCTCTTTGAAGTTATGCTCTCTTAGCAATGTTGTCCCAAGTATTCATATAAAAGTATTTAGCACCCATGTTTGGTTTTCCAAATCCATATGGAGGAGAAATAGAAAAATCATAAAAAAATTTAAAATTCAATTTATTTGAAACATAAGGTAATGATATCTAAAAGGAAACATACAAATTATGAAAGTCAAATTCACACCAAAAGATGTGATTAAAAGTACATCTCCTATCTCCAATCAAAACTCAAACTCCACAGTTGGACTTAAATAGATATATGGTCATTTGGGGTGTAATAGGCCAGTAGAATGGAATAGGGGATTTCAAAAATATCTATGGTGATACCTACTTTCTCATGCAAGTACCCGATCTTCACAGTAGACCAAAAACTTTGTAAGGGGTCCTGAAGAATGGGGAACATGTCATGGGGAGGTAGGTCCGTTTTACTTTTCATGCATATAGCCTTCATTGGATGATCTATATACTTCATTTCTTGACCCAAGACTTATGTGGCTAAGAGAAGTTATTCAAAGTCCTTAAAGTTAAAATTCTTGTTATTTTGAAAAACCTAATTTAAGGGTCTTGACTTTGATAAAGAGATCATATACCTTAGTTTTTCCTTATTTCTCCCCTCAACCCATTCCATTTCACCCCCTTGATATACAAATTATGATTCTAAATCTATTTTCCCTTCTTTACTTCCTTCTTCTCCACTTCTTAAAAACATGCTAGCCCTACATTGTTTCAAATTTATCTATCCTTAGAGTGAAACAAAATGTTTGAGCAATTATGGATTAATTATTTCTTTATACCATGAAAAGACTTATATTACTTTGATTTTACCATTTATCATGATTTTTCTATCTTGTTGTTATATACATTTGATTTCATATCCTTTTTCCATCATTGAGTGTGGGTGGATTGTTACTTCTCACTTGATAATGTTGTTTTCCCTTTTATACACCATTTTCCATTATTGAGTGAGATGTGTATTATTACTATTCACTCATCAATGTTGTTTTACCATTTTGTTTAGTCTTTTACTTATTGATTTGTTTTCATTTTATTACCATCGTATTTGACATGTATCCTTGGTTTTACTTTGTGAGTTTTCCTTTCTTACTTAAGGATAGCTTTTTTGAGTTTTTCAATCTTTAGTATACTTGGATTTTTGGTTACCTAATTTACTTTTGTTTTTTGAATCAGTCATTTGGTCTAATATAACACCTATCACCCCAACGTCCCAAATTTTCCAAGTATGTGTCATCCTCATAGCACCAACTATATTTTCTTTTCTTGCATTTGTTTATGTTTTATCTTTAGTTTTGTATTCTTCAGTTTATCAAAAGTAGTCTTTGTGCCTTACATAATCAAAACTAACAACGCAGTAGACAAACATCCCATGGTAATGGTAAGTCAAGGTACACATTACATTTAGTTTTTAATTATTTAATTTTTAGATTAGTTTCCTTTTTGGTAATTTAATTTTAGTTATTTTTTATTTAAAATACTACAATTTATTTTAGCATCAATGTTGTGTATTATTATGTTCTTTCTCAAAGAACTATCCCTTTTTACACCTTAGTGACACATGATGAGCTTCAATTGGGGAAAATGTATAAACATAATATTTTCAAACTTTTATCAAATAATTATGTTCTACATCTTGTAAGAACCAATTAAGACTCAATCTATCTAAGTGTATGCCTTAAGGGGTCCATCTAGAAAGGGGTGGATAGACCTTTGGTGCTTCATAAGATTATTATCCCTTATTTCCACAAGATTACCAATCCAACTAGATTCCTAAACCATTCCCTAAGCTATTTCTCCTCCCCTTAGTATTATTCTAGTATTTTACTCTTGCCATTCCTCCTTTTCTTGTCTTAAACCCCTTTTAGAAAATGTGTTGTACTAGGTTAACTGAGTTGACCCAGTACAGTTTAGTGGTATTCTTTACTTTCTTATCTTGTTAGCACTTTCGCTAACCTAGCTCAAACCTAGTAAATTAACCTTAAAAACACATTAGTTCAACACTATACAACCAATATTCCCAAAAGGATTTAGGATAATATCCTCCTATATATACAAAATCATTTCAATCATTACTCATATGTGCAATCAAGAGTTATTATTTTCTCACACTTCTTCACAATCTTCTCTTCCACCATTATACTTGAGGAGACATAGATTAGGTTTATTATTTGGAGAATATACTCTTTTGGATAAGTATTGGATGTTTTGGAATTTCTTAGTGATCGTTAAAAACCAAAACAACCTCTTTCTAACCCCCTTTGGCCAAGGGAGAGATTGAGTCTCAGTGGGTTCACATGAAGGTATGCATATTATAACTTTGTTCTCATCTCTTTTAATAGATAGAAGTAACATAAGTGTTGGCTCAAATAATACTATCTTTCATATGTTAATATATTAGGATGTTACCCATACTTAATTTAATTAAAGTTCCATATACATGTTTGTTTTATTGTATCTATCCCCCACTTTGAGCCACAATATTTGGTGTGCACTAGATAAGATTTACTTTCTTATTATAAGAATAAGTAAATGATTTAAACCTTAGGACACCATTATGTTTGTTGTGTGATTGTGTTAGATTGTAAGCTTTAAAACCCTTCTTAGCATGATATTCTGTGACAAGTGATCTCCTAATTGGGTCTAGTGGATCCCCATGTTGGTCATGTTCCTATTTAACAAGTGTATACCCAATTGGAAGTGTAGGTATGTGTTATTTTCTTCAAGATAGGATTGATTTATAGACATGATATATTTTTGATTATATAAAATAAATAGTAAGAAAATGGATAGAAGAGGAAGGTAGAGACTCATGGTTCATTTCCATGAAGGTTTATGGAAAAATTCTAATCCTTAAGTGTGCTAAAATGGCCATTTAAGTTAGCTAGTTGATAATAGACCAAATGGTGGAAAAAGTGAAAAACCCAAGTAGTAGTGAGAAGATGAATAGGAAGGTGTTATCATGCTAGAGTGATAAAACCAAGTGCATGGAGATGTTTATTTGTAATTTTATGTACTATTCATGATTTTAATAAATCTTTTAATTTGTGTGTAGTGGTGAAAATGATAAATCCAAACTAACTTGTGTGACTCAGTAAGGTCTGTGTGTAGTGAGGTCAACAAATTGGTCTGTAATACCAATAGTTACCAATAGAACATATGATTATTATATTTTAATATGTTTTGGATATTTCATAGTCTAATATACATTAATAATAATTCCTTGAATTTTTTTATACAGGTGTTGGAGGTTTAAGTCACCATGATTGGTCTTTAAGGAAAATTGGGAGTTATGAGTAAGTTATAGGAGTGCTTTTTATTATTTTTTCCTATGTGATGAAATATAATTCACTTGGTGAAGTTTATGAGGTACTTTTGGCTATTTTTTTGTGATTTATTTTCATGGTTGTGTGGATAAATAGTGTGTTATATTTATTTATTCTAGATAGACTAATTCAGAGCTCTTACTAATAGCCTATAATTCCTCTTACTCTTGTTTACAATCTTGAAATTTTAGTTGGCCAACACTAGGCCTATTTGTATAAATAGACCTAAAATTATTTCCCTATTTTTCAAAAGTTTTAAACATGCATATAAATAAATTCACACATCTCATTTTAATCATCTTAACCCTCTTTTGTCATTCTTCATAGACAATATCTCTTGATGTCTTGTTTCACTAATATTTTTTGTTTTTCAATATGTTTTCACAATTTATTTGAGTATATTGATATTATGAGACTCATAAAACATGATTATTACAATATCAATTAATAATATTCATTCATTATATACCTTTCATAATTCTTTAAGACAACTCTACACAAATCTACCTATTCCTTGCACACTCCTTATAGCCCTTCTATAAGAATCCAAAACTTAATTATCGCTTATAATATCAAAAAATACATGTTTTTTTATTTTTTAACTTCTAAATCTTCATATAATTTCATTTTCTCTCTTTAGGCCTAAAGAAATAGGTCTTTGTTATGCCCAATACACCTCAATCCTCAAGAATTCATACCTGTAGAGCCATACACACTCTAAAACCATAAAAATACTTTAGAGTACCCTAAAAATAGGTGGAATAATTTTTTTTTGATGTTTTTTACTATTATAATGTTTGTTATACACCAAAACCTAAACTTAGGGTTCTTATACCACTATCAAGGTATAGAGCTTATAAAATGGCATAAATTTCACTATGTGAGGTTTCAAAACCCCAATCCATCTAAAATTGGTCTATCTATACCCTCAACATTTTAAATCCTTATAAAATGTGATTCAATCCATTGTCCTTTTTTCCACTCATAACTCATTGGATTGTGATAGGAATTTGATTGTCTATAGATATGTACTATAAGAAATTAGAAAAAACATCATTAAAATGCCAGGTATAGGATCAAATATCCTTTATACACACTCAATATCACTTACCTTTATATCCAAATACTCTTAGACAGAAATTTAATGTCACTTCTTATCCTTACAATGTATGCTAAGTATCAAATAATAAATTTGCTTCAAGAAAACATATTATGCCTACTTATAACTTTAGTGAATCTTTTCAAAAATCTTGGAAGAATGTTTCCTATGTCATTCATCAAATCCTTATATACATTTTGAATATTTTATAAAAACCACTTCTTACATCATACTAAGACACTCATTTCTTGATAAATCTAAACCAACACAGGGTTCATGTAACCTTCTCCACTCAGAAAGTAGGGTAACCTTGTTTTGTTAGTAGTTCAAAAATATTGAATTCAATATGAAATTTTATTAAAATAATAAAAAAATTTAATCTTTCACTTTTTAATCATTTATTCGTTCACAAACATTATTATATAAGTCCTTCACTTTAACTATTGCTTTCTCACAGTACATAAACATAGAAATATCCAAAAAGGTAGGGTGAACAAACTCATTAAAACATATTATTGTTTTAAGAGTAGCATCTCATCATGAAAATATTATAAAATATCCATTTGGACACAAAAATTCCATCACTATTACATTTATCTAAATATTTCATTTAAAAACAAAGGGATATTTATGTAATCTATTCTATCAACTTGGCAAACCTTTTTTATAGTCATGTATGTCCCTACTTTCTACTCATGATATCCTTCATACATACTCCTTAAAAATATATATTCCATATATATGAACTAGACTCCTAGGAAAATCTTGATAACCATTTCATAAAACAAGAAACTTCAAACTAACACAAGACCCATGTAGGGTGATGACCATTTAGACTACCACCTCTCACTATTAAAATGACATAATGACTCAACATCACCTTTGGACTCTTAAAATACCTTATATATCTATTAAAACATCATTAAACATGACATAATATTAGAACCAAATTAAACTATCTAAAAATAATCTCAACTCCTCATTACAATTTTGAAAATTCAAATCAACAAAATGCAAGAAAATTTTAAATTCAAATTTCTCCCACATTCATGAATTGTCCTTGATTTCACATATTTCCTATGACTCTCAAGCACATCCTAGAGTAAATTTTGGTAATTTATAGGATTCCCCTGAATCATACTCCCAAGGGGATAAAATAACTTGACTCCAATGTTATTCTTCATTCAAGTTCTCATACAAATGTGTGTGTTCCTTGCTGCAACACCTATGCCTCTACTTCTTCTTCCATGTGCTCCTTTGATTTTACTTATATTTATTCTCATACTGCTACTTGTACCTTGAATCATTATTCTTTCTTTGATTTATCTCATGATTTTCCTCAATCTTAATGGCATTGAGCATGAATTGTCATTCCCTTTCTATTACTTCTTTTATCATTGTTATTTGTACCTCTTCATCTTCATACCTGATCCACTACATACTTTCTGCCTTTGTTGACCATTCCAAGGTCTCCTAATTTTTCATAAATTTGTCATCCACATCTTCTATTTTATTATTCTTCATATAGTTACTCCTTTGATTTTCCAATCAACTATCTGTTCACTTTGCATCTTCTCTTATTGCACCATTTCTTCATTCTCTTCTTCTATTACCTATTCACTATTTTCCTCAAGCACTTCATGTGGTTATTGCTTCTTCACTAACCCTATGAATTCTTTAAACAAACATATGGTTTTCTTATATAACACTTCATCTTCTTCAAAATATTCATAAAAAATAACTTTCACTTTACTACTTTTTATTTGCTTCTCTTTGCTCCAATCTTCTCCATCAACTATCTCTCCATATTTAGGGTGACAAATCACCTCATATTTAGTTGTACCTTTATTTTTCCATGCATCATATTATTTTTATTTATGGACTACTATCCAATCATCTTATTCACGCTAATCATACTCCTCACTTTTTTTATCTTTACCTACATTCAATCATGACACATTATTGTTAGAATAAAACTTTTGAGGCTCTATTAACTCTCTCTCTCTCTCTTATTTCTTGATAAGTTGTGTTTCCATCTCCTTTAGCTTCCCCTCTAAATATTCTATCATCTTTTAGTTCTCTATCTCTCTCTCTTGCATCCTTTCTATGAATTTACACTTAACTCTTTTCCTAATCTTGATTCCACACTACAATATATATACACTCCACATATATATTAACTCTATTTCAATCTTGGGCAATGCTTCTTTCATCTTCTTTATCTGTTTTTCCATCATTATTTCTTTGTGTCTTTCAAATTTAACCCTATCTCTCACATTTCTCTCTAATTTTCCCTTCATCTTCATTTTGAGTATCTCACTTGGGTACATTCTCTCTCTTCTCTATTTTTGGCCTCACTTACATCACCTTATCTTTGGTTCACACTTAGAACTCTCTATTTTAGACCACATTTGGGTCTTTCATCACACATGTCCTTCACACTTAGTCTATCTTATCTTCTCAAGCTCTCTTTATGAGCTTGTTAATATCTCACTTTTTATTACGTTGACCTCTACTTCATTCACTATTTACTATCATTCATACATTCAAATCACTAAATAAATCACAAACCATACCTTCTTTATATATTATCTCTCAACAAGACTCCATTCCACCTAACTTCTCAATCTACCTTCTTGCCTCTTTCCTACAATTTATTGCAACATGCACTATAAAATGTACTCAAAATTTTTATGGCTATTCCTAGAGCATCGAAATGAATCTGATACCAAATGATTCATAAATATAAATAATAGCTTACAATTCCTCTTACTCTTGCTTACAAAATTGAAAATTTAGTTAGCCAACACTAGGCCTATTTGTCCAAATATAATTAAACTTAG
This sequence comes from Torreya grandis, assembly GCA_037957365.1. Taxonomy (NCBI): domain Eukaryota; kingdom Viridiplantae; phylum Streptophyta; class Pinopsida; order Cupressales; family Taxaceae; genus Torreya; species Torreya grandis. Next base: position 256,707 of record JARHVA010004306.1, read on the forward strand.
TTCCCTATTTCAAAGGTTTAAAACATACATATAAATATATTCACACATCTCATATCAACCATATTAACCCTCCTTTATTAATCTTCATAGATAAGATCTCTTAATGTCTTGTTTCACTAATCATTTTTATTTGTCAATATGATTTCACAATTTATTTGATCACATCAATAGTCTAAGACTCTTAAAACATTCTTATTATAATCTAAAATAAAAATCTTCATTAATTCTATACCTTCCATAATGCTTTAAGACAACTCTTCATAACTTTGCCTATTCCTTACACAATCCTTGTAACCCTTCTATAAGCATTAAATTCAAAGTATGGAAAATTACACACACTTTTGGGCATCAAAAACATAATTTTTTATTATCATATCAAAACATGCTTGTGTATGAATTTTGGATTTATAACTCTTCATATAAGTTTATTTTCTCTCTTTAGGCCTAAAGGACTAGGTCTCTATTAGGCCCAATACACCATAATCCTCAAGAATACATAGCTACAGAGATGTAAAAACTATAAAACCATAAAAATACATTAGAATACCCTATAAATATGTGGATTAATTTTTTTTAGAATTTTTTTATGTTTATAATGTTTTTTAAACACCAAACCCTAAACTTATGGTTTGTACACCACTATTAGGGTTGAGAGCCTATAAAAAGGCATAACTTTCACTATGTGAGGTTTCAAAACCCTGTTAAACCTGAAATTGGTCTATCTAGACCATAAAAAACTTTTTAAATATTTATAAAATTTTATTGAATCCATTATCCTTATTTTCCACTCATAACTGACTAGACTATGATAGGAATTTATATATCTATAGATCTATACTCTAAGCAATTAAAACAAACAACATTCAAATTCAAACTATTGGATAAAATATCATTTATACACAATTAATATCACTTAACTTGATATCTCAAGTCTCCTATATATCAATGCAAAGTCACTTATTATCCTTACAATGTATGCTCAACATCAAATAATAAGTTTGATACAGGAAAACATAGTCTATCCACTTCTAAATTTAGTGAATCTTTTCACAAATCTTGGAAGCTTATGGTATATGGAATTTATTAAATCCTTTTATAAATTTGGAAATATTTATAAATACCACTTCCTATATCATACTGAGACACTCAATTCTTGACAACTATAAACCAACATAAGGTGTATGCAACCTTCTCCACTCAGAAAATAGGGTAACCTTGTTTAGTTAGTAATTCACAAATATTTAATTCAATATGAAATATTATTGAAACAATAAAAATTTTAATATTTCACTTTATAAGAATTGAGTCCTTCACAAACATTCTTATACAAGTCCTTCACTTTAACTATTGCCTTCTCACAGTGCATAAATATAGAAATATCTAAAAATGTAGGGTAAACAAACTCATTAACACATATTCTTATTCTAAGAGTAGCATCTCATCATGAAAATATTATCAAAGATCCATTTTTACACATCAATTCCATCAATATTATATTTAACTAAAGGTTATTTTCAAAAATAAAAGGAGACATATGCAATCCATTCTATCAACTTGGTAGACCTTCTTTTTTTTAAAGTCATGTTTGCCCCTATTTTATATGCATGATGTCCTTATTATGGAATAATTAACACTCTATATTCCCTCCTTATGAACTAGACTCTTAGAATAAGATTGATAACCATTTCTTGAACCAATAAAATCTAAACTAACATAAGACCCACATAGGGTGATGACCATTTAAACTACCACCTCTAATTATTAACATGATATAATGATTCAAAATCACCTTTGGAATTTTAAAATTCATTATATATCTATTAAAACGTCATTAAAAATTACATAACATTATAACTAACTTAAACCACCTAAACACACTCTCAACTCCTCATTACAAGCTTACAAATTCAAATAAAGTAAATGTAGGTAAACTTAAAATTCAAATTTCTATCACATTCATGACTTAATCCATTTCAAATATTATATATGACTCTCAGACACATCCTAAACTAACACTTGGGAATTTATAAGATGCCCCTACACCACATACCTTTATGTGTGCGAAGGCATAATGTAAACAATACTAATGTTGTGTTTCAAGTGATGGTTGGAGCTAAAAAGTGTCATGGACCTAATATTAGTTAGTTGGGGTCTATTTGAGTGGTATATGAAGTTTTCCTATCATGAGTAGAGTTTTAAAGTGGTCCAAGGAGATGAAAGGGTAATGTATACTAATGAAGGCCTAATTGAATTAGATCCCCTCAAGGTCTAAAAGAGGTTTTAGTCTTTTAAGTTATATTTGACATATTATAATGATTTATTCATGTATGAAACGTGTTATATTACCTATTTTAAGGATAATACAAGTGTGAAAGTATGTGTGGTTGACCAAGAGGAGTGTGATCTACATGATTGTATAAGAACAAGGTTGAATAGGCCTATTTGGCTAGTTTAAGAATTTGAGAGTGCAAGTGAATGAAATAACACATTGAAAATTTGAAGGATGTATTAAATAATATTACATATGTGTATATAAAATATTATGAATATCTAATATGGCTACTATAATTTAATATCAAGTTCATATGGCCTAATCTATCTTGAAGATACCTAGTTGAGCGAAGAAGCCTAAAAGGTAGCTTGAGAGAGATAGAAGAGTGAGAAGAGATAAAGAAGGTGATTATCATCTATTGTATTATCAATAAGGTTTTATAAAGTTGATAAAAAAAATTTATGTTGTTTAGTTGGTACTGAGTCATCTAGGGGTTGGTGCCTCCTTGTAGGTTGGTGTTTGCTAAAGCCTAGTTGAGTGGGTACTTGACTAGTTGGGGTTGGTGCTCCATGTGGAGTTGGTTCTTTACTAAATATTGATTTTTGTCTTATAGGAATATAATAAATTTGTATATATTAGTGGGTTTTCAAACCCTTTAGGATTTCCCACATATGTAATGTGCTATCTTATTTCATGATCTTGTATGGTTGCATATGCTTTGCTAGATGTTCATGATTATTTGAATTGTTCATGTATGTTTAAGTGTAATTGAATGAATGTTTCTAAGAAATTATTTCACCCCCACCACTCATTTATTGTCATTCCAACACCATTATTATTCTATTGATTTTTTCATTAGACTTTGGGGAGAGTATATGTAGTTAGGCTTAGGAATGGTCTATTAAGTCAAACAACATGGATTTTAATATCTAATGTAAAATAACTCATTTTATGAAAAAATAATTTTCATATACTAAGGTGACTACAAAGATCACTTAATGACCTAAATTAAGACCTTTTTATAACATGAAATCATGTTTTAATGACCATACCTTGCCAAAGAGACTATCTCACCATAAAATTTCTTTAAGAAAGACATCCCTAAATATGAAAGCATATGGTATTTTGTTTGAATTCTATAGGTTTGTTATAACTAAAAAATGAACCTCAGAACCCTTGAATTTGAATACACTTAGTTGATATATCAAACACACTTAAAAGTTTCCAACCTTAACAATCAAGATAGACAACTAGTTTCCTAACAAAAGGCTCTTTGTAAATATGGATTAATTGATGATTATAACATTATAAATTTCATATTTTATCCTTTAATCATCACACTATAACTATTTTTATTCATATATTTTTGAAGTGAAGAAATGAAGACAAACTTGGACCCTATCTAGATGAATAAGCCATATAGACCACCTAAAATATTAATGATTGTTTATAAATAAGAGAGGACGAGTATGAAAAAAAATTACAAAAACATAATTCTTACTAGTATCCCCTCTTATGTAAAAAATTTTAGGACCAAACTCTCTCTCCTTTGTCCATATTGAGCATATGAAAATTGGCTTTAGAAGCTTACCAATGGAGCGATGAAGGAGAAGAAGCATGTTTTGGACCTTTAACACCTATGGGAGATTTAAACTCGTGGCTATGACCTATGTAAGACCAAAATACACATTTAAGTAATTTTAACCTAGAATTAGGTTCCTAAAATCCATACAAACCCATAAAATTATACTTTTTGAGCAAAAAATGAGCTATTTTTAAATGTAGACCATTATTCTAACTTTTTTCCAACATTAGTACATGAAAAACTAATATTAAAGCTTTGAAAAGTGTAATTGTATGTATATTCCATCTTGAAAATCTTAGAATCCCCTTACAATAATCTCCAGGTATAAAGGAACCTAGTGTAAAAGAAATGTTCTCATGTAAAGCAACAATATAAATATAAGACCTTATATGACTTCAAATGACCACTTCACCATGTGATTTGATGTTCCATGAAAATATAATTCCTTGATGAGGCTTAGTTTCGTCACAATATAGACCTAGGTTTTTCCAAAAGCCTTAAACATTGTTAAAATACCTTAATTTCATTAAACTCGATTAATGGGATTTAAACCAAGTGACCAATTGAAATAACTTAACTTGATAGACTAGGTAGCTTTTTTAAAAAGTATTAAATGCCCCTAAGACCAACTAGATTGAATTTTAAGGAATTTAAAATCTTGCCAAATAAATTAACTTAAACAATACTAACAATGCTAATAAATCATCACTTGAAGACAACCAAAGGCATGAAAAGTTATGAACATGGTTCCAGAAGCATGATAAAAAAACTTTTTGAATTATATGGGTGACATTTTGACCTATGGGGTTGAACTTGTAAGAATTTTAGTGATTGAACGAGGAAGCATGCCTACTATGCTTATGAAACATTAACTTTCCAACTCTTTTGAACTTAGAGACTAACACACTCTAAAAAACACATGTTCAGACCTTAAAAACTAATTTCAACTCTTGACCAATACAATATGACTAATTTCACCTAAACAAGAAAGGGAAGACACACAACATAAGGTAAACTAACCAACAAGACATAGGTGTTATCTAAACACTTATTTCAAACACAAACCTAAGCAAAATACTATATACAAACTAACCAATCAAGATTGATCCTCCTAGATCAAAAGGGAAGACTTTGAGATCATCTTCTTCATGTAACGAGTAAGGTTATGAAACAAGTTGCTTATTGGACCTTTGATTTATTTAATTTAGCAACTTAATGGTTAAATATACTCTTGATAGACTTCCAATAAAATCATCATCATCAAACTAGTCACCAATAAAGACATATTCATCTTATATTTCAGCACTTACTCCATATTGTTGCTTACCATCACTTACAGTCTTTTCTAGCCTAAATATGTCAACCAAATTATCTTTATATGCCTCTTAGTTCTCATTAATTATGTCTAGAGACTGAATATCTTAATAAATTTCAAAATGATAATTCCATTCTTTAATTAATTCTTTAGTATCTAATAATTTTTTGAGGCCTCCTTATTGTCTTGGAGAGAAAACCACTTATTCAATGTCCTAAATCTTCTATGTAGGAGATGTAGTCCCCATAAAAACTTCAAACTCTTTACAAATGTTGTCATACTATTGCCACATGTCTTTACCATTCTCTTCATTATCATTATGAGATGAAACTATATGGAATCAAAAATGCATCATGTCCATAAATCAATCCCAAATTAGATGGGATTGAGTACACTTACACTTCTGATTAGGGGCATATAATTGTTAAGTGGGAGCATAACCAATGTGAGGATCTACTAGACTTGATTAGGGGATCACTTTTCATAACACACAATGTAAGGTAGGGTTCTAAAGCCTACAGTCTAATAGATATGCACAATAACCATAAAAGAGTCTTATGATTTAATATTTCACTAATCTAATAACAAGAAAAGTAAATTTAATCTAGTGTGGACCAAAGCTTGTAGTACAAAGTGGGGGTTAGAAAACAATTAAATAAAAAACTAAATTAAACATGTATATGAGACATATACTCACATCAATTTATATGAAATCCTAAGACATGGAAGATAAGAATAAAAACTCACTATCTAACTACTCTTAGAAAGGAGGAATAAAGTTAGGAATATTTACCTTTAAAGATGAACCTGTCGATCCTCAATCTCCCCCTTGGTGAAGATGTATTGTCATAGATTATCATGGTATGTAAGGATAACTAGGATAAATCATCTCTAAGATACATAACCTATCTAGGCATCTAAAATATTGATCCATAAGATGAGATCAGAGATCCAAAGAAAGTATTGAACCCTAAAGCTTTATTTCCCAATTAGAATGGTTAATAAGTAGATGTTCATTTTCACTTTTTCACTTAATTTAAATCTCTTCCAAATGGTGGTAAATGACCTTATAAGTATATGTTGACTAGGGAACCAAAATAAGTATACAAAATCATGCACAAAGCCAAAACAACCTAGAATGGTTCAAAATGACCAAAAAAGAACAAGAAGGACAAAGTAAGCTAGAAATAGGATAAAATGAATAAGGTAAAAGAAAATAGGCTTATTTTAATTAGAATTGTAAAAATGATGTATAAAGAATGTATTGTGATTATACATGACTTGGAGGAACTAATACATCCTTTATTATTTTTTGTTTGTTGATATGACTAAGATTATGGAGGTTGGTGGATGTGTCTTAGTTTTTGGATCTGATACAAGATTGTTAGATAGAGATCAAGCTAGACTGGTAGCCATGGGTCTATGATGTATAGCTAATATGTGTAGGATCCCCCTCATTAGTGACTTGTTAGTCATGTTCCTAAGATGATAGGAATGATTGACTAACACCTTAAGATAGAAGGTGGATGGGGATGTGATAGAGGTGGGTATCACACTAGAGGATGTTCCTGCCATCCTTAGTTGCCCATAGCAAGAGCACCAATGACCATAGGGATACTGAATAACTTAAAGGAGAGGAGAACCTTACCCATGTATGGTACATGTCCAAAGATAATATTGAGAGGATGGAGAGATATTATGGATGATGTGTATATATCCAAAATTCTAGACCTCTCAAAGGTGGTGATAGGCCTTGTGACATAGTGGGTGCTCTATCACAAGTTAGGCGATAAGGTACCACTATTCATGTTAATCATAAGTAGGATGATGTTGGAGGGGGGAGTAATATATGATTTAGGTTATTTAATCTAGGTCCAAATTGTACATGATCTATTTGAGATGCTAATCAAAGGGAAGAAGACTATGAGATTGATCATACTACTGATAGCATGGATATGTGAGAGATTTCCCATATATCAACTACTTGGGTTATCCCATATAGTCAATGACTAGACACCTCAAGTAAAAAGATGGAGAGAGTACCAGGTAGCATGGGACATGCCCCACATGCCAATTCTATAATTACTGAGGTGTGTAGACACTATGTGGTAGTCATATGGACACATATCAACTACATAGGCAAGTTGGCACATAGGTATACTATAACTAGAGAGGAGAGAGGTGGTTGGCCACTATACATGGTGGAGAGAGCCACATTCAATAGCATATATTCTAAGATAGATGGGCCTAACTTATTTGATGATGTTGATATTGATGTCTAACCATTAGGATTGGCATATGAGGTAGACATGAAGAGAGGACTCAAACCATTGATAGTGAGTCTAACATTGAGGCCACATTGGGAGTGACCATGGACTAGTCAGGCATGATGAGTGGTATTAAAAGAGGTGGAGGAGGTAGAGATAGTAGATCTATCACCACTAGCCCCATAATCAGATCAATATAAGTGATTGAGGACATGGAAGTGATGGATATAAGAGAGATTAGATACTATAGACATCCTAAATGATCCCATCGATGAGGTAGAAGAGATGATAAAGAGACCACTCATATGGAGGATAAGACAAACATGAGCCATGATAGCTAGGTTCAAGATGAGTAGGTGACCTATCGAGGAGGTACTAGGAGGTCATGTAGATGGGGATATTATGCTAGGCAATCATGCATATGCCAATATCATAGGAGCTGAGACATAGATAGGTACAAATATGGTTAAATTATTTCTTAAGTCTTTAGTTGGTGGTAGACAAATATAGATATATAGTATGATATATGAGAGTGATATAATATCCATTTGGTGTAATTTTTTAGGAATACCAAAGGATGAAGAGGAGAGATGGGTGTCCCTAGTGAGGGGATCACTCCATGACATCCTAGATGAGATTATGTAGCCATACAAACCTATGACACCAGAGGATTTGAGTGTACCATCTTCCCTATCTTAGGTGAGCTAGTTTAAATTAGTTGGTAAGGTATCAAGCTAGATACAAGTATAGAAGGAAAGGATGCATCCATCAATAGAGATGGGTGTAGGAAAAATATAGGCCTAGAAAGCCCTAGAAGATGAGAGAGATATGCAACTAGATATAGTGACATAAATGATGTAGACACATATAGCATTGCAGACTCAGCTAATATAGGCACATATAGTGACATAGACTGAGTTGGTGTAGGCACAGGTGCAAATAGCATGCTTATAGGGATAGGTAGAGAGATTGAGATCTCATAAAACCTTGTTATAACATACTATTCAAAGGAGTTATACTAAGGCCTCAATATATAGTGTGGTTAGGCAATGAGATAGACAAGATAGAGCCCAACCCTAGTTTTGGGGATTTATATATGGTTCTTTATGTTGTATCAAACTCATGGTATATATATGATGTATAATTTTGGTTTATTGGTGTTGGTTGTGTATGTTGTCTTTATGATGGTTGTGTTTATGGATGTGTTTGGATATATTTATTTCTAGAACATGTATTTAACTTTGTTGTATATTATATAGGAAATATATGTGGTGTGGTTTCTTTTCTAGCATTATTAAGTACACATGCATGGTTAAAAATAAATAGGCAAAAAAAGGACATGGAAAAATATAATCAATAAATAATGCACTACACACTAGTTCAAGTTGAGAAATGTGTAATAGTAAAAAATGACTAAGCATAAAGATCCAATAAAATGGAAAACAAGATGGTAAATGGGGTTTGTTTTTAAACTAATGTAAAAGATTTTTGCACTAAATTAAAACAAGTAAAATCATACTAAATATCACGTTGGGAAGTATGACAAACAATGTAATAAAATGGAAGGTATGTAAAAGGGCATAAATGGTGATAAAAGCAAATCAAATTAAGTCAAGAAATTATATTATATCATGATGGGAAGTAAATAAGAAAAATAAATTTTTCAAATATTTGGTTTTAAATTTATCATACTAATTCAAGCTAAGAACTATGAGAAATTCAAGAAATGGTTGTAATCTTATATGCACTCAAAAAATAAGAAGATAAAGGGAAAAAAAATGAAGAATAGAACATACTAAATATAAATATGGGGAAAATGTCAATGACATGTAACATCATAATCAATTGAATCTTATCTCATATTTGACACATGTAATTCTAAATGGTGACATGATTATTAGAAAATTTTGTGAGGAGGGCTAGGTCTTATCCTCGGTCTTACACTGTAACTCATAAATGAAAAACCCAAGGGGTTCCAAATAACGATTGATAAGTAGAAGGATAAGTAATGGTAAATTAATAATGTGGGTAATAGGATGGAAAATATGGTAATTGTTGAGGAATTCTGGGTCTTATCTGTGGTATTATAAATCAACTCACAAATGATATCCCATGGGGGGTGATCAGTAATCAAAATATATTTCCCAAGAGGAAATATGAAGGAAAATCAATGAAAAAAGGAGTGTAAGAATCAAGACTTAGGCATCCTATGAGAAGACCTTAGGAGGAAAGAGGCATACTAAGGACATGAAAAGACACTAAGTGAATAGTGGTCATTTATGTAGAAAGAAAACCTGCTTGCTATAGACACAAATATTTGTAAGAAAATAGGTGTGCTACTAAGATCAAATCATGATGGTAGACTAGTACAAGGAAAAGTAAATTGGACTTACCTTCCCATGATGTATTCCCCACTCCTCAAGACCCCTTATAGATACAGTCTACTACAAAGATTGGGTACTTACATGAGAAAGTAGGTAGCACTAAAATATTTTTTAATTTCCCTCTTGTAATTTACTATCTTACCACACCCTAAAGGACCTTATCTCTATTATGAGGCCAATTATAGAGTTTGAGCTTTGACTAGAAGAAGGATATGTGATTTAAATCACGTCTTTTAGTATGATTAAACTTTTAGGAACAATCAAGATTTTGCCTTTTGATATCATTGCCTTTTATTTAAATAATCTGGATTTTAACTTTTTTTAAGTATTTTTAATATTCTTCCTCAATATGGATTTGTAATGACCTATCATGAGAGAGATCATGAAGCACATAAATGAGTTGTAGGCTAAGTCTAAAGGAAACTAAGTAACCCAAAACAAAAGACTGACTAGAACACTTAGGCTTGATAATGAACTTAGCATGTGATCTCAAGCCTCAATCATATATATGCTTAGCTTGCCAAAAATGTAAGAAGGGGAAAATGAGGTCCAAAGGAGACTAGTTAAAATAAATAGCAATGAGAAATATTGCTTACTAACCGATCACATGGTAATAAGAGATAGTAACCAAAGGGAAGAGGGTAAGTATAACCAAGTCACCATGACAACTATCTATGAAAAATAAAGATAAGAAAGAAATAAATCATAAAGATACAAGGGAAGAGTTTTGAGAAAAATTGTAATGGAAAAAAAAGCAATGATAAGGAAAATAAAATAGCAATGATAAGGAAAAGACAATTGTATGTGAGATGTAAAATGATAACATAAACTAACTATAATACAACAAGAGGGAGAAACATGATATAAGATAAGAAATAATTTGAAATGGTATCAAATGATATAATCATAAATAGAAATAGGATTGGAACACACATCCAATACAAAGATAAATGAGAAAGCACCATGTATGTTCTCATAAATACTGGTAAATATATCCACACACATTATCCAATACATCGGTTAAGTCCCTATGAAGATGAATGCAAACTAAAGATAAGGTCTCATTAATCTTAAATGAATGTTGGGAAAACACTTATGTTTTGATATCCTTAATATAAGAATTAGGAATTCTCAAAAGATCATGCTGAGGAAGAAAATGAGGCAAAGGCTGGTCAAGAGAATGCATGAAAATAAGATTTATTGGAGAAGAAGGATTCACAGGTGGAGAAGGATGAAGGAATCAAAGGTGGAGGCATAGAAGGTTGTGATGGGACCATAATAGGTTTTGAAACCACTGGAGGTGGATCTATAGGAGAAGAAGGAGGAGCCTTCTTATGGGAACAAACTATGGGAGGAATGATAGAAAGTCTAGGCATGGATACAAGGTGATATTTAATATTTTATTAAATAATTTGGTAACTATTAGTGTGATTCATTACACATAGGTATCATAGATAATATATCTCACCATACTTAAGTAGATATTTAGGAATCACCTTCAATGGAGGTATGAATTTGTCTGATGATATGGAAGAAGGATGCAAGGTATCAAGGTATTATTGCAACTTATGATAATGGGTAGAAGGTTGGCTATCTATCCCATGAAAGAAACATATAAACTTATGATTATTTTTAGGAGCACTCATGGAAGGAGGTAAAATATGAGAGGAATAATTTGAATAGGACTCATTGGTCCATTCGATGTACAAGGGATCCATCTTAGGTAGTGAAATCAAACCATCATCAAGGGAGGGTCATGATGAGGAAGGAGTGGAACTAGGATCAATAGGAGAAGCACTATAATGATAAGTAGGAAGATTCTTATCAACAATAGGAGAGAAAATAGGTTCAATTATAGTGTAAAAAGGAATGGGCTTAATAATAACTAGCCCTATTAAAGGAGGGGCAGGATTTGTAGAAGGTTTGAGAATAGCTCTAGGTGTGGAAAAGTGATAAGGTCTAGTCATAATATGATCGAAGAGCATGATATCCACACCTTCTCTACCCTATAATAAAGAGGAAACATGAAATAATAAATAAATATAAATGAAATAAAATGATGAGATGCATGAAAATAATCAAGTCAAGAAGAGAAGTAGTGAATAATCTTGGCATCATAGGCTTGGACAAGGCCACCTAAAAAAGGATCATCTAAAAAATGTCCATCATCATAATCTCTAGTATGAAGATCGATGACATAGGTTAAGATGACCTTGTTATCAAAGGAAGATTGGTGAATAGAGTGTCTAGTCTTGGTTAAGACTACAGGAATGTCATCACAAGGAGGCTTACAAGAATGAGATTGTAAGGAAGCAAGAAGTTGTGAGATGAGATGAGGTGAGAGATCAAAAGTTTTTATCTTTAAAGTAATCTCATCAGGCTCATCATCATTAAAGTATAAAAGTTTGGGAGGAATTTTAGGGTGTGGAGCTAAAAGCTTCACCTTACGCAAACAGGAGGTTTTTTGCGCATGATAGTCATCGGCATTGACAGGCCACAACCGATGCCGGTCAAGAGATAATGTAAGGGAAACCTGGCATCGATCACCTCCAGTTAGGTAGGGACCAACGTCGGTCACCTGTGGCAGTCAGAACTACTGTTGACAAACAGTCAGTTAAGTGAATGCAGAGTTTGCATGATAAAGACTAGTTCGAGTGTTTGAGCCACTTATCTAAATTAAGTGTATGCATGAGATCTATATATAATAGACTCATGGGATGTATTGTTAAGCATTGAACTTGTAGAATCTAAGTGTGGAGCTTGGAGAGTTCTTCCCATGGTGGAATCAAGTAGGATTCCCCATGTATGTAAGATCAGGTTTGATATGTAGGGAGTTGTAGGGTCATGGTGGAGATCTACATGTGATAAGTAAGATCAAGTTGGTTTATAAGGATGTGTGTATGCGAGGGTCAGAATAGGAATGGCGGGGGAGCAAGATCAAGGTGACAACAATACATCAGGAGCAGGATCATGGTGAGATCTACTTGGAGTACCGGTTCATACTCGGTTGTACTGGATGTACAATGAGGTGAACAACAACTTATGTTAGTTGTTAGTTGTGACCTATGAGAGAAGATTACTCAGGTGGGAAGATTACTTGGAGCCCTTGAGGAGGAAGCCTCATAGAGGTGGAAGAAGAGTGTGATCTCTTTATTATAATTTCCTTTGTAATGAGTTGAATACAATTGTGTGTTGCCTCTCATGGTTTGTGTGTTTTCTCATTGATAGTTATTTGTTCTTCTGGTTATTTCTGTAATCTTAAGTTGCTTATACAATGATAATCATGTGTGCTCTTAATTCTGACAAGTTGTGTCAGAGCTTTGGGGAACTTAGGTCCTATCAATTGGTATCAGAGCCAGGTTAGATGTTTTTAGAGTGAGTTTGACTAACAGATGGTCTAGATCTGTTAAGTGTTGTTGATTACAGGTTACTCAGGGGTTTTTGTTTGAGTGGGAGTATAGAAATGGTAGAAGAAGGTAAGCTAAGGATGAAGAAATTTAGGCACAGGATTAACACCATAAGGAGTGTGGTGGGTTGTCTTCAAGTGGGAGCTTGAAGAGGAATACAAGCCAATATGCAGATTAGACAGAGTACTGGTATGGGTATAGGTGCAGCTATTTATCTCCAAGTGGGAGATTGTTAGGGTGTGGAGATAAAAGCTTCACCTTAGGCAAACAAGAGCTTTTTTGCACATGATAGTCACCGGCATTGGTAGGCCACAACCGACGTCAGTCAGGGGATAGTGCAAGGGAAATTGACATCGGCAAGAGATCGGCTGTCATCGGTCACCTCCAGTCAGGCAGGGACCGACGTCGGTCACCTATGGTAGTCAGAACTATTGTTGATGAACAGTCAGTTAAGTGAACCCAAATTTTGCATGATAAAGACCAGTTTGAGTCTTTTAGCCGCTTGTCTAAATTAAGTGTATGCATGAGATCTATATATAATAGACTCATGGGCTATATTGTTAAGCATTAAACTTGTAGAATTTAAGTGTGGATCTTGGAGAGTTCTTCCCATGGTGGAATCAAGTAGGATTCCCCATGTATGTAAGATTAGGTTTGATATGCAAGGAGTTGCAGGGTCATGGTGGAGATCTACATGTGATAAGTAAGAACAGGTTGGTCTGCAGGGATGTGTGTATGTGAGGGTTAGAATAGGATCGATGAGGGACCAAGATCAAGGTTGCAGCAATACATTAGGGTAGGATCATGGTGAGATCTACTTGGAGTACCAGTTCATACTCAGTTGTACTGGATGTACAATGAGGTGAACAATAGCTTATGTTAGTTGTTAGTTGTGACCTATGAGAGAAGATTACTCAGGTGGGAAGATTACTTGGAGCCCTTGAGGAGGAAGCCTCATAGAGGTGGAAGAAGAGTGTGATCTCTTTATTGTAATTTCCTTTGTAATGAGTTGAATACAATTGTGTGTTGCCTCTCATGTTCTGTGTGTTTTCTCATTGATAGTTATTTGTTCTTCTGGTTATTTCTGCAATCTTAAGTTGCTTATACAATGGTAATCATGTGTGCTCTTAATTCTGACAAGTTGTGTCAGAGCTTTGGGGAACTTAGGTCCTATCAAGGAATATTAACAATGAGCTTAGAATGCCCATTGTAACCTTTGGTTGAGATGATTGAAAATTTTATATGTTATGACTCATGAAATGGAACTCTAGGCAAAGGTTCAAGAGTATGAATATTGAAGACACCATGATCTAGGAATTTTTCAAAATTCTAAGGGTTAGTGTTTCCTTAAATCCTATAAATGGTTCCATTGTGAGGAAATTTAATACATTGGTAGGTGAAAGAAGCAATAGCTCACATATAATGAGTCCATGGCTTGCCAATCATTGTTTTATATGAAATGGTACAATTGAATATCATTACCTTCACATCAATGGTGATGGGTGGGATAGTAGTGAGAAGCCAAACACACCTTAAGGGAGTCATTTGCCTTTTATCATATCCTTGATAGGTGCTATGTTTAGACTTTTTATTACATTTAGAATATCCAAGAGTCTTAATGAAATCAAGGAAAGTGACATAGGTGCCATAACCCTCATCGAACAAGGCTCACTTAACTTTAATATCATCTATTTAGATGCTAATAAATAATGGAGGATCATATACACGAAGCATAATCTCATATAAAATCATAGATGTAATAGGAAATAATAAAAAAGGATAAGTTTCTATAGTTTCATCAAAATTAGTAGACACTTTTTCACATTAGTTTAAGATATTATCCTTAGACCTAGATAAAGTGTCCTCCCATTCTGCTAGAGGAGGGTGAGGGATATTCATCTCGAATAATAGTTACATGAGGTAGTTTCTATGACATGGAGATGTCCTCATGTGTTTAAGGAAAGGTATCTAAGATGGAAGATTATTAATTTATGCAATGAGATCCCACTCATCATCACCCATAAAGATATTTTTATATATATGTGCATAATGATGAATATCTTCAGAGGGTGGATCTAAAGAGCATTAAAATTTATGTTGATAAGAATGAGAATATTGAGAATAAGGTTGTAAACTATTTGGTGATGAAAAATTTGTTCGCTTAAATTGATATTGAATTTTGGAAGAAGTGTTAGTAGAAATTGTATTTTTATTAGTGGTATAAGACAATGGGAGAAAAGTAGAGATAGCATGGGATGTGTCATCCAAGGGAGAATCATAAATCAAATAATCAAAAGAAATAAGATCTTCTTGCACCAACTCATTTAAATGAGTTGGATAAGAATCTTAGATAACATGAAATCTCTTATGGGAAGGAGTGTAGATAGGTCGTGAATCAATGAAAGCCACAAATCCTCACATATTAGTCATGGTAACCACATTCTCTTAGGAATTTGGTTCAAAAATATTATATGTTATTGGTGGAAGAAGTGGGCTTATCTTAACCTTCTTAGATTGGTTGATGATTAGGTAAGGGATCTTTATAGATAGATAAATGACTGTTTGCTTGATTTAAGGATTGAGTTTTATCATGTGATTTATAGTCTTTGAAAGCAATCTCATAATCTTATTGATTCTTAAAAATAATGGAATCATGATTAAAATTTGGGCAAGGATGAAATTCCATATCTAAATATGGAGTTATCTACAAGTCTCATGAGAATGAACCTAGCTAGCATGAAACCAACAAAACTTATTATGATCATACCATGATTTCATAGGTTGATTAGGGTCAATCTCTCATGGAAGAGGCCTAAGTAGACATTTAATAAATTCATCTGAGGATAAAGATTTATGGACATTAATGTTGTTTGTTGAGAAATGAGGATTAGTGTATTGTTGAGAAGGAGTTGGTTCTAAAGAAGGGATAGTAATGACAACTTGAACATTGTGAATGGTGTCAAATGAATAAAAAACACCATCATTGGTAATATTGTGGTTTTTATTCTTTACTAAAAGGTGAGCACCCATGGACGGTTGAGGTGGATTTGATATACACATGAGGAAATATTATCTTTTGGCTTGGTCAATAACTTCCTCCAAGGTACCTTAAGAAAGGGTATGAACTTGATATTGTAATTTAGGAAATAAATCATTTGTTAAGAGATGAAAGAGATTATCATTCAACATGTTATGTTCAAATTTATTTGACAAAGTCTTTCATCACTTAAGAAAGGATTCATTAGCTTCATTTTTAGTTTGTTTTCAATTTATAAAAAGGGCCAAATTCTTATCAAGAAGATCACTAGTTTTAAATTCGTGTACTAAATAATTTACTAAGTCTTCCAACTAGTTATAGAATGCGTTCTAAGTTGATTATACCAATCCAAGGCATCTCCCGTGAGGGTTTTGGCTAAGAGTTTGGTATTGGAAAAGGTATTTAACTTGACCTAATCAGATTAAAGATTTCCAAATGTGTTGAGGTGAAGAGTAGGATTGATTGATCCATTGTAAGAAATTGTAGGTGTTATACCTCCAATGTCAATGTTAACAATTTGGGTGGTAAGAGGTTCAATTTGTAAATTCTTGATGAATTCTTTGACTAATGGAGGTTGAGACATGAAATTACCTTGAGAATATAGAAGAGGAGGAGGAGGAACACTTTGGTTATGTGTGCCCCAAATCATTGGTTGAGGATTGGATTTAAGATTAAGAAGGTGGTTTTGCATTCTCATTATTTGATTCATATTATGAGATTAGAATGTGTTCATTTGATTAAGAGTTTGCAGTAATAGTTGATGAGTTTTATTAGTGTTATGAGAAGTAGTATTTGTGTTTATGTTGGTTTTAGTGGCTTGGGTACCACTATTATTGTTGATATGAGCTTGAGAAGAGTTATGAGAATTTGAGGCACTAGTGGATTTCTTTTTTTGTGAAGTAAAAGATGGAATAGTAAATGGTTGATAAGAAGAAGAAATAGAAGAATGAGTGTCTTAGGTATTAAACAAAGCACTAGTGGAAGGATTAAGGATAATGGATCTTATGAGAGGCCCACTAGATATAGAACCTACCATGTTAGTTGAGATACTAGGCATAGATGTAGAAGAGGTTAAAAAGAAGATGTCATGGCATAATAAGTAGTCAAGATTTAAGGAAGACATTGATAATCAAATAAATTGGTACCCCTAAATCTAGTTGAGAAAGTGGGAGTAGAAGAATGAGGCTCTTCATCTTGATGGCTAATCATGAGGTTATATATGGTGGAAGGTTACTTCGATTTATGTTCAGGTAATTTTGTGATAAAAAAGAGAATTTCAAGAGTATAATCTAACTCAAGCTGATGATATAAGATAAGAGGAGGGTTTTGATACAAAGGGGTATGAGGAGAGGTCCTATTATTCATTGTGCAGATTATAATATGAACATTACTAACATTTATGAAATGATCCCTACGTTGTCTAATGGAGACCCTATTAGGATTGGTGAATTCCATTATGTCTATTGACTATACTTAAATTTTGTCACCAAATATAAATTCAATGATGAAAGGAAAAGAGACAAGATGAGAAAGCAAAAAAACAAAAAGTGACTAAAATAGTACTAGGTCAACATAGTTGACCTGGTGCAAAAACAAGGGCTATAAAATTATATATGGTCCACAAGGTCAACCTAGTTTAGTGGATAGTTACTAATAAAAAAAGACAAATATGTTGTAAATAGTATAGGGTCAACTAGGTCAACCTAACATAGTGTACATGGGATGAAAAAGTTATAGCATCGATAGGGTCAACCTAGTATAGTAGATAGGGAAGAAAACAAAGATAATAACAAGCTATGAATTAAATAAATATAATTTTAAGTAATGTAAAAAAGTATTAAGTACTAAAAAGGGAAACAAAAATTCAATTGAATTGACATTGGCCAATCCAACATATGCACACAAAGAAAAATCTTTCACTAGACTTGATTAGGGGATCACTTGTCACAAAATACCATGTGAGGTAGGGTTCCAAATCCTACAGTCTAACAAAATCACACAAAAACCCTAAAATAGTCCTATGATTTAATATTTCATGAATTTGATAAAAAGAAAAGTAAATCTAAGATAGTGCATACAGAATCTTATGGCACAAAGTGGGGGTTAGAAACAAAACAAATAAACAACTAAACTAAACATATATAGGAGATATATACTCATGCCAATGCATACTTAATCCTAATACATGGAAGAGAATAATACAAATTCACTATCTATCTACTCTTACAAAGGAGGAATAAAATTATGAATACTTACCTTTGAAGATGAACCTATTGAGCCTCAATCTCCTGCTTGGCCAAGGTGATTTGTAAGAAATTATCGTGGTATGTAAGGATAACTAAGATAAATCAGATATAGGATACACAACCAATCCAAGCACCTAAAATACTTATCCATAAGATGAGATCAAAGATCCAAAGAAAGTATTGGAACCTAAAGCTTTATTCCTCAAGTAGAATGGTCAATAGGTAGATGTTTGTTTGCATTTATTCACTTAATTCAAATACATTCCAAATGGTGATAAATAACGTTGTATATAGAGTTGAAACTTACCCTAAAATACATATAATATTTTGGCTATGCTAGGTTGACCTAGTTGACCTAGCACATTTTTTGGTCTAACTCATTAGGTTTGTGCTAGGTCGACTGAGAGGCCAACAAACCAAAAGAAAGAAAAAGTACTTAAACTATGATAAGTCAACCTAGTAAACTTAGCACAACCAAAAGGTTATAAGGGTAATAACATAAGAAATGAAGGATAAAACATAGAAAGTGATAGGAATAGGTAGAACTAAGAATAATAAGCTTGGGGTTCAATGGTCTTAGGAGGCTAGTTTGTGGATGGAAAGTGGCAAAAGGAACAACAATATTACAAAGCACCAATGATCTACCTACCCCTTTTTTGTTGCACCCCTTAAGGCATGCACTCATAGAAATTTAGAATCAATAGGTTCTTAAAAGATGCAAAGTGTTAGTAATTGATAAAAGTTTGAAAATATAATGTGTATACAAAAACAACATAAACCACTTTCTTACCTTCCTTATTAGGATCCATAAGGTTGTCCAAAAATTCAAAGTATTATAGAGGATCATGATTAAACTATAATTATATCCCATCAAAATCATTAATATATACAAACTCTTCAATTAACTCTTCTTGATCAACATCATATTGATAAGCAATTGTAACTTGATTTAGAACCTATATTGGAGCTACCACCAAATAAAGTATTACTTATTCATCATGATTTTCCTTATCTTTAAAATTTGTAATACCATAAGGGGAATTTAATTGAATTTATATTGTATTAATATATTAAAAATAATTAAGAAGGTATAACAACATTTCCTCATGATAAACTATGATCTCTTTGTCATGATCTTCGTTCACACCAAAAAGGAGTTATTGAAATAAGTCAACATCTCCTGTACTTTTTACTACAACTTATCCATATCTTATACTCTCACTAAGGGGAGTAACAATTAAAACTTCCTCCTCATGTACACTTTAAATTTATTCCTCACATTCTACTTGTGATTTACTTGTAGCTACAATTTATTCCTTTATCCTCCATAGAAAAGGATCCTCTTCAAGAAGGGAGATGGTGTGAGGGTAACAAATATGCTCATGAATTTGATTGGAATGAATGTAATAATACTATAAATTAAAATTTTGGGGATATAATAATCTTATAGGAATGTTTGGAATACTCTTAATATGATTTTATTCCTCATCTTCATGATTCACTTTATTAATTTCAGATGTAGCTTGAGTTTTATCTCTTCAAAAATCACTCCATATTTTTGGTTGTTTTCTTGAACTAATTTCCATGAAGGGACACTATAGGAACAATGTATTATTACTCTTATTTCTCCCAAGACTCAACTACTTTGTTGCAAGTTAGGGATTTGAAACTAGTAAGTTATCTTGAAGTTTACATTGATTCTCTTAAAGGTTCTTGAGGAGGGATGATAGGAACCTAAATTTATTTAGATTTTACACAAGAGTTGGCATCATGTAATTAAGAAACATATCCCAAGAAGTCATTTAAAAGGAATATATCTAAGTTTCTTGAGTAAGGGTAGGTGTTTCTTGAAGTTAAATTGGAACACAAGAAGGTTAACCAAGAGTAGGTAGACATGATTGAGTTTATTTGGATTGGATCTCTTAATTATCCCACCTCACTAATCTCTCTCCCACCATTGGATAAAAGAGATCATCTCATACAAATCATCCATTATAACATAATAATTTTATTCTCAAACTACATCACACTTATCCAACAACATCTAAACTATCCTCCTCATCTTATCTATAAGGTGAAAAGGTATCACATCTAACTCTTTATCCCATATTTTCATTACCCCTTCAAACTTTAGCATATTTGGCTTCAATTATAGAAAAAATATGCTAGGTGAAACATAATATTCAGTTGGAAAATATATATTAGGATGTTAATATGAATTATACAAGTCTTGGTAAGGCTACTGAGGTATATAATTGGTATCATATGAAGGTTAATAAGGAACATTATAAAACATATAAGACCCATCACACTCTTGAAAATTCTGATCATAAGACTAATAAGAATCATGGTATGGCTGATAATGATCATAACAAGGATGGTATGACTTATTATAGGGATTATAAGGAAGTATAACATAGGAATTATCCTCATACATAAAAATGCAACTTTAAGAAGATAGTGAAATCTAAAACATAGTTTACTTAAATCCATGCCTAGGCTACTAAAACCAACATTTATAACTTAGAGAAGACATTGATGTTTTTAATACCTCAAAAGGATTATTTATATAATAAAAACACCAATAATAATTTCACTAATTTATAACTTTGTCACACCAAGTGTGCCAAAAATTATTATCTATTAGACTTCCACCCTTATGAAGATAGTTTGAAGAATTCATAGTCTAAAGTAACATAGAGACAATCCTATGTTGTGGGTAGCTTTGTAGATGGATTGAACCTTCAGATTATATGTTATATCTCTCCTTAGTGTACTGGTTAGGTTATCTATTCTATAATACCAATTTGCAAGTGAAAAGAGAAGAAGAAAAATTTAAAGGAAACTGATCTAATTGAAGTGATCTACCAAAACGTGTCCTTAACTTATCTAATATGTAATAATAAGGCTTAATAAAAACATGGAAATGATTAAAATTATAAAATTATAGTGTATGAACATCATTATTTCACATAGAGTCTTAGATTGATACATGATTTAAGGCACCAGATCAATAAATCTCTCAAAGACAATAAAGAAACATTACACTTGCCATACATACAATATTATTCAATCACACTATAAAACCTATAAGTATTAACTACCATCTACAAATAGTTATATAAGAAAGGAAAAAATTAAAGGAATCATGCACAATCACTGTCATTCATCAAGTAACCATGAACATACACTAGTCATGAGTATTGAGGAGGCATAAATTTAGTCTTATTCATTATAAAAAGGGAACTAAAAGTTTTTTTATGAGTAGGAACTTTAAAAAAATTAGGATAATTATTATTTTAATGATAAAAATAACATAGAGAGAGAGAGAGAGAGAGAGAGAGAGAGAGAGAGAGAGAGAGAGAGAGAGAGAGAGAGAGAGAGAAGCCCAAAACTAGGAAAATGTGACTTCCATTAGGCCCTTCTCCAACTCTAATGTGGTGGTTGCTTAATTATCTCCCCTAAAACCTTTGTAAAATGGTGTATATTTTGATTTATATTTATTTTGAAGGTTAAAGGAGTCTTGGGCATTGATTGGAGGAGTTTGACTAGTTAAAATGCCCACATTGTTGCTTACACACCCTAGACATTAGCTTGCTTATCTTCCTTAATGAATGATTCTCCTTCCTTTAAAATAGGTCATCATGTCTTGATCAAATCTTTAGTTGAAACCTTATATAAACTATTATGTTTTCTCTCTACCTTGAAAGTGTTTTTAGAATACCCCTTGATGTTTTTTTGGCTTTGTCTCTTTGCTAGGTGTAGGAAGGAAAGAAGGTCTTATTAGGAGTATTAAATACATTTTCAACCTTTGAATCCTTATTATAATAAAAATATAAATTTTTATTTATTTATTATGAGTGGTATACAATTATCAACATCAATAAATCCTTTTGAAGAGCTTATATACATCAATTTCATGATTTTATCATTTGACTCCTTAAGCAAAGAGGCATAGGAGAGAGAAAATTGGGTTTTACTTTGAGTTAGGAAAATAAAATCCATTTATGTCTTATAAATATTAATTTAAACCTAAAAAAAATAACTTGGATCCATCAAACCCTCTAAAATATGCAATTTTTTTCCATTTTCTTGCTTTTTCACCCATTCTTTATAGCCCTAAAAACTAATAAAGCTCCTTGTCCATAAGAATGTAAAAATGTCCTTGGAAAATTGGGGACATTTTTTAGGACCCTTTATCCCATTATAACTCCATACCAATTTTTAGGATTCAAATCCAAGTGGAAGCATCACTTTTCTACCATTTATCTCTCTAATTAGGCCTAATTAGGCCTCTTAGGACTAGAAATAAAGATTTGACATAAATGACCACCCACACATGTGAAACCTACCTAAAGTGTTTTATTAAATTTAAATTACCAAATACCATCCTCCATACCAACTTTAAAGTTTTGGGTCCTTGTGTAGATACGTAAACCATGAAATGGCCATTGGTAAGGCTAAATGCTTATGTATACTTGGGCCTAGTTTGCCATGTTTATCATGAAAATTGTAGGTTTTAGTGATTTAACATGAATTTATCAGGAGTTTATAACCTTTAAAAAACTCATTCCTTTATATTTAATTCTATTATTTCACTCATAGGCCTTCACCATTGATTTTTAGCTTGTAAAATTGATTTTTTTAGACCTAGTGGCCAACTTGTAGGGATTGTTTAACAAATATAGAGATCTATAAAAGATTTTGGATTATTATGGAACCTATATAAAGTCCCCATAATCCTATAAAAAAAATTATATGCTACACAACAACTTATGCCCTCACAAACTAGCTTGAAACTACATGTTTTTCCATGTACTGTATGGTATTGTACCTACACATGTGAACAAACATTTAGAAGTCAAGCTCAGGAGATTTTTTAGTGTAAATAGGGTCATTTTGAGGTCAATTTTTTTAATTTTATGTTATTAATAAATATATTTGTAGTTAAAGGGTTTAAAGAGTGTTTAAAGAGGTTTATGTTCTTAACAATGGTTCATAATGGATAGGGGTCCATTCCGAAAACTAATAAAATAATTTTTAGAATGGGGAATCATAAAACATACCCTATGGTATTGGTTTCCCATTCAAAACATCATAAAACTTTAGAGCAAAAACTTGACCTCTTTAAACTACTTCTCAAATAAAAGAGGGTTATCTATCTTCTAGTGGATTGTTCATAAATATGTACGACCAAATGGCTGAACCAATGTCATATGTTTGAATAATGTAACCCCCTCCAACACCTAAATAAACCTCAAGCTACCATACATCTCCTGTAATAATTTCTATCCTCTACAAACTTGCCTCTCAGGATGGTCATTATGCATGAAAAGGCTAAGGAAGGTTATTTAGAGTTATATGACCTCAAAACTCACTTTCATATTAAATAAAGTTATAAATAGGTTTTAAATTACCCTTTAAATGATTAAAAATGAATTTGTATGGAAACTTACCTTCCAAATAGGTCTAAAACATTAAACTCTCACCATCATGGGTTTTAATAAAAATTAAACTTATTGACCCTAGATGTCTATTCCCTAAGTTTTATCTCATTTTATCATGATAATCGATCTATAAATATCTTCATAAATTTAATATAAACTCCCACTTTACTACCATAATTCAAAATTTTAGTGATAAACATGTTCTCTTCAAAAATTGCTTGTGAGTGATTCTATAGGTTCTTAATAGATTATGTTCCCTGACTAATCTTTGTCTCACTAATTTTATGATATTCATAGACACCTTCAATTGAAATGGGTTCTATAAACACCTACTCTTAAATATATTTCAACCTTATCTCTATGACACTCATTACCATCACATCCAAACTA
This sequence comes from Torreya grandis, assembly GCA_037957365.1. Lineage (NCBI taxonomy): Eukaryota > Viridiplantae > Streptophyta > Pinopsida > Cupressales > Taxaceae > Torreya > Torreya grandis. Next base: position 281,057 of record JARHVA010004306.1, read on the forward strand.
TAACCTCTATCAACATTCTCACTCTTTACAAACACTAACTATAGATGCATAATATTCCCCTTTAGGCTTTTGTATAGATAGGGGATAGTGAGGTAGAGTTAACTCAATGATAAAATTTCATTAATTATTTCATTAATCTCATCTCACCTTGAATTGTCATGAAATATGAATGAACTTAATCATGAAATGGTTTACAAAATGATGTTAAAAGAGTTACTTTAACCTTAAGATATGTTAGAAAACGTTAAATTGTTTGAAGTGTGATAAATATCTTGTTTATTAATTTATTTTTTTGATCTCTCATGTATTTTCTTCCTAAATTCATCATGCCATCCTATAAGGTTAGTTTTTGTACCGCCACTTCATGTTGGTCTCATGTCAACTAGAACAACTCAATGGAATTCTTGTTGGAATTAAGGGAAAATTCTCCATGGAAGGTTTTATTGATTCTCCTTCTCATCCCTCTACAAGATTATTTTATATCTCATATCAATCAAGTCTCTTGCATCATGATATGCAAGTATGTGTATGGGAAATTAGTCCCATTAGGCTTAATTAGACCTTTTGATCTTATGGGTGTCATTAATAATATTAAAAAAACCTAAAGAGTAGCATAAAGTTACTTCATGATCCTTAAAAAACCTTATATTTCTTGTTTACCCCTTCATCACTAATATTTTTCGTGATGGTTCTATTTCTTTACTCATTAGACTTTGGGGAGAGCCTATGTAGTTAGGCTTAGGAATGGTCTCTTAATAACTAGAGAGCATGTTTTCTGAGATGTAATGTAAACTATCTCCTTTGATGAAATAAGCCTTTTTTATATTTAATTTCCTATGAAAATCACCTAATAACTTAAAATAAGACCTTTTGATAACAAGAACTCATGTTTTAGCTACCACACCTTGCCAAAAAGACTATCTCACCATAGGCCCTCTTTAAGAAAGACATCCTTCAAGATGAAGTCATATGGGATTGTTTTTGAATTTGAGAAGTGTGCTATAATTAAACATGAATTTTATAAACCTTGAAGATGAATATACTTATATGATATATAAAAAATTCTTCAAAAATACCAACCTTAACAATCAAGATAGGAAATTGGTTTCTTTTCAAATGACTCTTTATCAAGATAGAATACATAATGATTCAAACATAAAAAGGGTACTATTTGACACTAAAATAATCCCATTATAACCATTTTTCTCCATTGAGTTTTGAAGTGAAGAAATAGAGACAAACCTAAACCCTATATAGATGAATAAGCCATTGAGACCCCCTACACTATTAACGATTGTTTATAAATAAGGGGGATTAATATGAATATAAATTCCAAAATATTAATCTGACTAGGACCCCCTCCTATGTCAAAATTTATATGACCAAACTCTCTCTCCTCCTTTTGCACGAAGCATATGTAAATTGGATTTAAAAGCTTGTGAATGGAGCGATGAAGGAGAAGAAGTAATTTTTAGAATTTTAAGAACTGCGAGAGATTTAAACTCATGGAGCTAACCTTTATATGAACAAAATACACCTTTAATTCATTTTCACCTATAAGTGGTCTCCTTAATTTTTTACAAACCCATACAATTATCCTTTTTGAGAAAATAATGGGCTATTTTGATATATAGACCATTGTTTTGGCCTCATTCTAACATTGTTACATTTAATGCTATGTTTAAATATTTGAAAAGTCTAATGCTATGTATACTACATTTTAAAAATCTTATAATCACCTTGCAGGTATCTCTAAGTGCATAAAAGCAGCTAGTGTAAAAGAGATGATCTCATGTAACATAACTATTGACTAATTTGACCACAATTCAAATTAGGTCATCCCCCTATAGTTGAAAAATTGTTATAATGGTATACTAGGGTGTGATATGTGTATCATGGTTCAAATGAGGTTATTTAATGTGTCTTTAGCCTTGATCATATTAATTTTTAGTCATTAGTTGGTATTATGTCATTTATGGGTCATTTTTTAGTTTGTATGGATTCCATAGAGATAAAAATGTTTCAAAGTGAATATAAATGTCCTATATGTTATAATAACTATATTAAGACAAATAAAATGTAGTTGATATGTTAAAAATAAGAAAATAATTGAAAAGAGGTAATTTTTAGTTGTTATATGGCCTTTTTATTACTTTTGACATGTGATAAATCTTCAAAAGTGTCTCTTGGGATTTCCATAACTAATTTCCATGCTTGGACAACTTTGACAAGAAAAAAAATGGAAAAACCCATTCTGCCTTTCCATCACTCTCCTTTGCAAGCAAAAATGGTCAACTGGTCTTTGCATGGTACGGACAAGAGGAGGTGAGTTGGAGTAAATTATTTTCATGGATGATATAAATATCTATGTAATTAAAATCCAATACAATATTTTTAGGTTTTATTGGTTATACTTCATTAACCATGGTTAAAAAAATTATTCCCCTTTTCTTCCTACACATCACCATAGACTTCAATTTTTCTCCTCTATCTGGATTGATTTTTTCAAACCAATGGTTTTATCACAAGGTTTTAAATTATTTTCATGTGTGAAGGTGAAGAAATTTATAAAAAACACTTCATATTACTAATGGAGGGCTCATCTAAAGCTTGCAAGTAATGTCTTACTTATTACAAATAGTTTTCTCTTATTGATATTTATAACAAAGGCATATCATTAGTATTTAAAAACTCTAACATCATGGTGTTTATTTTTCCTAATGAAGGTGTGGTCCAAGGAGAGTTATTGGTGGAGTGAAGATACCAATACTCACACAGTTAGTTTTTTTATAGCAGTTACCTACAGTCAGGTGAAACCAAGCCTTGACTAGCCTTGATGATGATCCATAAAGGTTTCAATATTTTTAGAGGTTTCAAAAGTGAGGTAAAAAAGGATAATACATTAAAAATGTAAAAATATTGGTTATGATAAACAATTCAATATACACATAGTCAGAAACATGGCATAGTCAAGGAATCCTACAACATCCACCTACAGGACTATGTGAGAACATTTGGACAAAGGTGTGAATGATTTTTGGAATATTTTAACACCTACATGACCTCATGTTTCATCACAAACCTATATAAACCTGAAGGAGACTTTATGTTCACAAGAGTCTTGTTTGTGACACAAAATTGAATCTGATGTTCACCTATAGGTGCTCTAATAGAGACATGAAGATGATGAGATGAAGGTATTGAATCTTCTTGAGACCTTCATTTAGGTTTAAGAGTATTGAGAGTGTCATATTAACAATTTTGGATTCAAATTTTGTCAAACAAACTTGAATCTCATCCCTTAATTTTAGAAAGTTGCATATAGAAATATGTTACCTTATTTTCTCTGAATAAGGTATCTACACATATACAAAAGTCATATTTTATTAGGTATCTTGATGAATGGATAGGTCTTATGTTTTCACTAATGTATATCAAGCATATGGCCAATGTCATGCCCTAAGAAAGTATTGTTTGGTCATGAGAGAGACTATGTAGATAGGCTTCTATCTTAAGAAAATTCACACTGTAAACATTTAGTGAAATCTATAGCTCTTGGAATCTAAATGACCTTACAATATAACAATCACATAATGGTGGCATATCTCAAATAATAGTGAGTATTTTGGTTTATAATGGTTTTATAATACTTAAAAATTAATAAATTATAGTGTTCATACACATATGAACACCTATAAGATCCCGTTTTTTCTCAAAAGGGAACCTATAGGTTGACTATGGACTGATAACATATTGGAGACAGATAGTTTGAGTGTTAGTTTATAGCCCTAGGAATGATATGAACGTGTTTGAATATGATATGAGCTCATAAATCCAATATAACTTTAGGTAATGAATTTCCATGTATAAACATGAAACATCACCTATACGATACATCAAATCTCAACCAAGGTAAGCACCTATAGTCTACTATAGTAGGTAGACTAAGCTTAGTCAAATGGATATGCATGATGAAAGAGTTGGAAGAGATTGATTATGGTTAAAAATGATGATGTTAACTCTAATATAGGTAGTAACACACCTCATATGAGACTAATAGTAAGGAAAAAGGGTAAGAGAGATAAATAAACAAGTCCAACCTTGCGTGCAAACCTTACACATAGTCATCAACTCTAGAAGTTTGTATTGAAGTGTTGTGATATTTATAACTCTATAGGTGTTATCTAACATTGTAATTTTGTGAATAACATCATAAATAAATATTATAAATCTTTATGGTCTCATTTTTCATGATAAAATAGGGTAAGTTCTATTTATTTTGTCTAATACAAAGGGCACTCCCAAGCCATCTAAACTATAGACTTGGTGACAAGATTATAAGGGGGTGGTAGGAAGTCTTGGAACATTTTATAATTTTTTATATAGTTGATTTTATCATGAAAAATCATATAGAAGACCTCAAAGTCCTTAGAAACCACTTAGAGTTGGTTATAGGCCATAAATAAATTAACCCCTGTTAGGCCTACGACTAGGCCTAAATCCCTAATGGGGTGTAAATCCACTCTTGAAGACATATGAACCATGAAATATCATTTATGACATTTAGGGAGAGGTTTATGATGAAATAGTACCATTGGTGTAGAGGGTAATAACATAAGTTGATCATTTTGGCCTAAAAGCATAACAAGGGTGTATATAATGCACTCATAACTTGATATGCTAGCTTCAAGCAATCACACATATATGGATTGGTTGCATGGCGAGATAAGGATTTGAATATATTTTATTAGGGTATTAAGCTTAAAATTTGATTAAAAAATTTAGGAGGTTAGACGTTAAAATTTTATGAACTATCCTTAAGGGTTCAAATGCTCCTAAACCCTTGGTTTTGACTTGATGAAGGAAATACCAATGAATATACACTCAAATGGATTATTTTGGTCGATAAAATATATATAACTTGTAGAGGACACTCTCATACTCCTTCTCATCCAATCGGTTTATACCTTACTTATATGGAGAAGGTGAAAATAGGGTTTCTTACAAGTTTTTATGTGTTTTATAGGTGAAGATGAGACTTGAATACATGAGAACCAATGGAGGGGGTAAAATTAGACCTATTATAAATATTAATACCCATTTTTCACCTTATAAAAACCTATAAACATCTGTACTAAGTCATTTATTTTAGGTAGTCTTTGATAGAGATTGAAGACAAAAAGTGACATCCTAGTAAGAGGATGAGAAGTTGGTTTTTTGACCTTTATAATATCTAAATCATGGAATGGAAGGCATATAAACTATATAAATGTGTTTTAATACATATTACATGTATTTTATTGATCAAATGAAGGACTTTTTGATGACAAATGTGAAGAATGAGTGAAATATGGCTAATAAATGACTGCAAATAGCAAGTGCAATTATCCATAAGATGAATATCAATTAGGGATGCACATGATGGATTTTATATATTGTTTCCAAATCATTTTTATAGTGAACATGTGTAAACTCTCCTTAGTCCAATTTCAAGAACTGAAAAGATGCCTATTATGAAGGCAATTTTCAAGAAGGCCATTTGAGGACCCTACGCTAATTTTGGAGAGTTTGATGCTTTATATGGACACTTGTTTAAGAATACCTACTATACCTCTATTATTCAATTCATATTTTTGAAATTTTACTAGTTTTTATGCCTTTACATGTGGTATTATTTCCTTTTAACTTCAATTCTCTCTTTTCTCACACATTATATAAATGCAAGCCATTTTGGATTTTGTATTCTAATTCCAAAATAGGATGGAGAAGCCCTACAAGTGTGATGTTGTACTTTTCCTTTTAAATAATAATTATAATCTAGTTTTGATTTCATGATTTTTTTGTCTAAGTGTGTGAAGTGATTTATAGTGATGGCCAATGATTATGTTTATCCTTATTTTCTGTTTATCCTTTCATGTTTGGTGCAAGTAGTTCTCACTCTAACATGTCACATGAAGTGTAGTTAGTGTATTTAACTATATTTAAGTGTATAAGTAGCCTTGGTGTCTAAAATCTAACCTTAGGTTCACTTACCTTGAGTAGTTCCATGCATATGACCTCCATGTTTTATATACTAATGTTAGATCAATTCAAGATTCTAAGACTAATGTTGTGAGTCATGTCTTGTAGTAAAATGGTATGATAATATAGTGGAGATATTTATGGTGTATCACCAATTTATATTAGGTTACTTTTGTACACTATTTTCATCCAATAAAATAGTTAGTGTAGGTGATAAGCATTCAAGGATCAATCTAGGAAACTAATCTTCAAACCTAGAGGTCTAACTCTACTATAAGCAAGCCACATGCCTAGAGGTAGTCCAATGTTGCCCAAATCTTAGAGTAGGATTTAAAAACCTTATCCATGGTATAGTATTTTTTTAAACATTTTTGGCACACTTGGTGGTATTATTATCCTAAAGACAACTTAGCAAGGTGAATGTTGGTCTTGAAAACATGACAGCTACATATGGTATTCTACTCAACATTTGGTGAAGGTAATATCTGGTTATAGACCATTTTTTTTATCAATTCTTGTGTTCATACTTCATGGTCCTTACTAGGTCATATACTAGTAGAGGTATCAATCTCATAAACCCACCCCTTTAGCTTGAACTTTCTCTTAAGGTTCAACATCCTCAACCTATCTTAAAATTTAAAGAAAAACATGACTTTGTAAGTCAAGAAGATCAAGAAAGATAATAATAACTTGAGGAGAACATGGATAGGTAGCATGCCTTCCAATATTTTAACACTAAAAATCCTATCCACCTCAATGGATATGATGATAGACTTCCTAATGCTACTAAGAGTGTTCCCATATTCAATGGTGAATGTCATGTTACCCCTAGTGAGCATATTAGGGACATCTAAAACTTTTTTAGTTTTTACAATGCATTGAGGTCAATATTGCCATTAGAATCCTTGTCATGTCCCTTAGAGGGAAATTACTTGACTGGTATAAGACATGATCCATACGATGTATCACAACTTGGGATGATTTTGGAGAGCTGTTGACATCAAGGTTTGAATACAAAGGTGATCACACATCACATATCCACTAGCTTAATGTGATTGAAAGAGCCCTTAAATAGATAATGCATGGTTTTAATGAGATATTCCAAAGTATTTGGCATAAGATACCTCCTCCAATGACACCACCTTTAATATTTTCATTCCATACATATTTAAGGGATATTGGAACTGACATAGCCGTAATGTTATAGTCTATGGGTGGTTATAACTTACTTGAAACATGCGATCAAGGAATTTGATAAATAGAGGATGTTAGATCAAGTGTTAGTCCATAAAACCATGAAATAAACACACTAACATACTAACATATATAATCCTAAATCTTAGGGGGAGCTCAATTAACAAAAAATAATTGAAAACCCAACTAAAATGCAAAGAACAACAATATTTACCTTCCTTGAGAGTTCCAAATGATTTACTCATTGGCTTAATCAGATTGTGCTGAAAAGGTATTCATCAATGGGGATTGGATATCTCCATCTCCTCTTGGCCCCATGCTTAGCTTGGCTTGGATTTATTTTAGCATTATAACACTATGCATTTGATTTTTGGATCAACTCTAGCATTATAACTCTACTATGTTACAATCTCTCTAAATGAAGAGCTCTAGGCTTGCTTTTATAGGCTTTAAATCACTTGGAATGGGTTAAAATGGAACCTTGGTTGAGTTTATCAACATTTGTTGAGTTTCACATATTCCTAGGATATTCTTTTGATATTTTCCAAAAGTGACAACTCATAAAAGGTAATGATTATATTTTAAGATGCTCTTGATATTTGAATTTTCCTTTTGATAATTGATTTAATTGATCATGGATTAATTTAATTAGGACTTGACTAGGATTTGATTTTATTTAACATGGTAACTAATTATTTTTATGATTTTAAACATTTTTGAATGATTTCAAATTAATTGATGGTGCATTTGTTCAATTTAATTGACTAATAGGCCAAATTGATTTATTGCATGGTTATAAAGCTAAATTTGAGACATTTAGAAAATCTTAGGCTAAATGGTAAATATTTGGTAAGAATTGGTGTAAAGTTGGATAAGAATCCATTGGTGGCAAAATTTAGGTGTCTATAGTTTTCCCCTATTTAGGAAGTCTATAGTAACTTCTTCTCAAATAAAAAATGTTATTTTATACTTATGACTTTAATGGTGATGACTAAACTATAATTTCCCACTTGAGTGAATGGTTGGCAAAGGATTTGAAAAATGGTTCCTCAAAAGAAATAAAAGAATGGTTCAAATAAAATAAAACAATGAGGTGATAACACAATTATTTGTTCAAAATTGGTCAAAATCACTGAGAATGTAAGTGAGACAATGTTTAATGGTTTACCCAAATGAAGTTATAAGCATTACACCCCAATAGTGGTAACATGGTATGATAACTTAATGATTTTCCAAAAGGTGGTTATAATCATTGATAAGATGGGTTTGTATTAGTTAGGATAGATAAACATGATAATAACATGCCCATATTGGGAAGAAGAAAGTAGATTGGTGATAACACAATGATTTTCCAAAAGGTGGTTAGAATCATTGAGAGTTGTTGGTGGGATGGTGTACAATGATTTTCCCATAGGTGGTTATAGTAATTGGAACATGATTATGGAAAAAATTACTGATTGGTTGATGATGATGATAATTTTACACAAAGGGTAATGATGAATTGGAACAACCTCCTAGTAGGGAGATGATCATCTAAACTAATAAAGGTTGAAATATTTTCATTATTTAATTACTTTATTTGGGATATGATTGGGATTAAAATGGGATGTTGTTGATGTTGAGGTCAAGGAGATGTTGATAATTCCATTGTTGAATAGACTCTATAAAGTTGATTTTTGTTGTATCATATGATGTTAGGCATCATGATAAAAAACCATGAGAATTGGGCTAAAATATGCACAAGGACTGACTCTCAAGATCTAATATGTAAGTAAAAATAATACACTAATGAAAATAATGATGTTGAAAATTTAGACGTATGAATATGAATGGATTCAAGTGTAAATGCACAAGGAATCACCCAATGAATGCATATAGACTAAATCAAGGAAACAATGTTGAAATTGAACAAACATGCACATAAAATACCAAAAAAACAAATAAGCAATGAAAAAAATAAAGAAACAAATAATAATTAGTCCTAGTGGTTAGTACAAACAATGTGATGATTATTACCCCTAGAAAATATGTGATAACTTAACAAACAAACAAGACAGGGGGAAAAAAAGAAAGGGAATGGGTTGGCCAAACTGTCTCCATATGTTTTAGGAAATTAGATAATGCTTACATATTTCCATGGATGTAATATATAACAAAAACTTTAGGTCCAATGAAGTTCTCCCAAAAAATAGGAAGAAAATGATAACTAATGAAAAACAAATAGAATTTATGTGATAAAAGAAATAAGAATGGCCTTGAAAAATGGCAAGTGCATGGGAGAAAAGGACAAAAAGGATGGGGAATATAAGTGACAAGTGATTTTATTGTGACTTAATAAGGGTTACAAGAATCCTTAAGGCAAAAAATTGGTTAATGTTTTTGGTTTTTCTAAACTATTTTACAAATGTTTTTAGAATTTTTGAATATCTCAACTCAATTGATAATGATGATATATTAAAAGGTTCAATATCATATAATGGCAAGGGTGTTACTTAGGTTTCTTGAAAAATGGTGAGAGTGTGGCTTAGGTTGCTCGTAAAATGGAAAGAGTGTGGCTTAGGTTGCTCCCAAAATGGTGAGAGTGGGGCTTAGGTTTCTCATAAATTGGTGAGAGAATGGCTTAGGTTACTCATAAAATGATGAGAACATGGCTTAAGTTTCTCATAAAATGGTGAGATCATGGCTTAGGTTACTCATAAAATGGTGAGAGTATGGCTTAGGTTTCTCAAAAAATGGTGAGAGCATGGATTAAGTTGTTCACAAAACAGTGCGAGCATGGATTATTTTACTCACAAAATGGAAATAACATGTCTTAGGTTTCTCTCAAAATAGTGAGAGTGTCTCTTAGGTTGCTCATAAAATTATGATAACATGGCTTAGGTTTCTCACAAAATGGCAAGAGTATGTCTTAGGGTGACTAAGCTAACCTCAACAAGTATCAATCATTACCTACATATTCCTAGGATGGGACCTCAAGTCACTATAGTTTTGCCTTATAGTGGATGAATTTTATGAGCGTAGCATTTAATTCAAAAAAATAGGCATAGTTGGTATGATGAGATAATACGACATAGAAATGGCTAGTTAGTATGACAAGGCATAATAAATAAATGTTTCCCCTAGTTTGCCCATATGTGGTTATAACTAGTGATACAATTGCATGAGTCAATGATACTAATTTACTCATAGGTGGTTATAATTAGTATCAAGATAATAAGAGAGAATAAAAAAAGAAATGAAGGATGAAACTAACAAACTATTATAATATTGCTCCAAAATATTATCTCTATTTGGAATGCTTGAAAGAAATACTAAAACTAAATCTAAATCCTTTTGCTAAAAAATGTGAATGAAATGAAATGGAATGGAATCAAGGTCATAGGGCTAGGTAGGGAGGGCGAAATCAACTTGGTTGATGGGAAATGTATGTTAGAATGATATGTGATAGGATAATGATATACTTTTAGGATGATAGGATAGTAAAATAGTATAGTACAAAGAAGAAGATTGATAAAATGATACATCTTGAAATGGTTCTTATAGACAATACACCAAATCATTCAAGCATAGTACCACTTGACGTAGATAATGTTCATTAGATCATCAAGTTTGTTTCCATGTAGTGTGACAAGTCTGTATGCTCCTATTCCATAGTTTGTCATAATGATGAAAGGACTCACCCAATTTGGTTTGAACTTGCCTTTATGATTATTTTTTGCCATGGTATTCTTTTGGTTATCTTTAAGGACAATATCACCAAGTTAAAATTCCCTATATTTCATGCATTGATTGTAGTGGCCTTGAAGTTAGTTCTGATATGCTTGCATATTTTTGAATGTATCTATGCATTTATCATCAAGTAGTTCTAAATATTATAGGTGATCTACATAGTAGTCATTATCATCTAGGACATGCTTGAAAGAGATGCATAGAGAAGGTAACTCGACCTCAATGGGAACAATGGCCTAAGTATCATAAACAAGTGAATATGGAGTGTCTCTTATGGGTTTATGGTGATTAGTATGGTTGCCTAAAGGGCCCAAAATATCTAAAGGTTCCAATCATGACTGGCATCATTGACAATTTTTTTTAGGATTTTAAAAATTAATTTATTTGATGCTTCAACTTGGCCACTACCTTGTGGGTAATATGTCATAGAAAAATGTTGTTTAATTTTGTACTTGGTTCACATATTTTTGAAATCCTTGTTTTTGAATGATCTACCATTATTAGATAATATTTGATGGGATACCATAGTGGTAGATGATATGGTTAAAAATAAACTTGGAAATTTGCTTTTCAATCATGTAAGTGAGTGGTATAGCTTCAACCCAGTTATTAAAATATTCATTGGTGGTAGTGATATTTCCATGGTAATCAGATGAGGTGGGATTGATCTTCCCAATGAGGTCAAGGACTGATGTAGCAAATAGCGATGGTGTTAACATTGGTTTTAGATTCAAAGTTAAGGCATGTATTAGATTAGCATGTTATTGACACTTGTCACACTTATTTACATAGGAAGCTACATCTATGTATATCATGGGCCAATAATAATTAGTATGCAAGAGTATTTTTGGATAATATTTCCCTATTGGTGTGGGTCTACATACTCCTTCATGAACTTATCATAATGCGAGTGTAGATTCTACTAAAATTAAACAATGAAGCAAAGTTCCATCAAAACCATGGTAGTAAAAGGTTGATTTAAATAATTTATAATGGGTGTTTTGGTGAATGAAGGCTTTAGATTGATTTTAAGATAGGTTAGGTGGTATAATTTGTGAGTGGAGGTAGTTTTAAAGGTTTGAGTACTAAATAGAGCTAAGACCAAAAATATCATAAATCATTGTGATGGTTGATGTTTCATGAGCTTGTGCTAACAAATTCTTGATGAGGAATTGATATTGTATAGCCATGTCTATTTGGAAAATAAGAGATCCAATAGTAGCCATAACATCTATGGTCTTATTACTTGCCCTTGGTATATATTCAAATTGAACATTGATAATTTGTTTCTTGAGAATGTGACCATGGCCTTATATGGAACTAGCTTGTCATATTTGGTCTAAAAGTAGTCTATCACTTGATTGATGATTAACTAAAAATCACCATAAACCTTGATATGAGATATGTTCCATTATACTACTTTTTGAATTCCTAAAACAAGTGATTCATATTTGGTCATGTTGTTACTATAAATAAATCTGATCCTAAATAATTTAGGGATTATATCCCCTATGGTGTAATAAACAAAAGGCCTACCCCCAATCCATGTGTCGTAAATGATCCATAAAAATATAGCTTATAGTGTTGATCTAGAAGAGGTGTGTCAATAATGGTCATTATGGATTCATTAAGAAATTAGAATGTGAGAATCTCTATATGAGCAAGGGGTGATTTAACAAGCTAATTTACAAAAACATTCCCCTTAATGGCTTTTTGGTTGATATATTCAATGTTAAACTCACTTAGATGAATGATCCACTTGTCCATGTGGCCTTATAATGATATTTTAGATAGTAGATACTTGAGAAGATTTACATTTCAAATAACTATGGTCTTATGGTTTAACATGTAATGGAATAGTTTTTGAGCTATAAATACCCTAGCTAAATAAGTTTTTTCTATGGGTGTATAATTATGTTCATACATGAACAGTGTATATCCTAAGTAGTACATAATATGTTCTTTTCCATTATCATCATTTTGAGCCAAAATTACACCTAAGGCATTATCATTGGCTGAAAAATACAATAGGAATGGCTTTCCCATCAAAGAGGCAACAAAATAGGTGCATTTTCTAGATAGTCCTTTAGCTATTAAAAATATATTTGGTAGTGATCATCCCCATGAAATGTGAATCCCTTCTTTAGAATATGTGTAAAAGGATGGAATTTATTAGACAACTTTTATATGTATCATTGGATAGAATAGATCTTACCTTGTAAACTATAGATCGTCTTCAAATTAGTCAGTGGTGGCATCTCTATTATGGCTTGGACTTTGGCTAGATCAACTTCAATGCCTCGATGAGACAGAATGAATCCTAGTAATTTTCTTGATGTGACTCCAAAGACACACTTCTTAGAATTAAGTTTGACTTTTTATTCATGTAGTCTTTCAAATATTCTATGTGGCACTATTGGATGATAAGCCCTGGTCTTTGATTTTCCAAAAAATTCATTAACATAGTATTCAATAATGTCATGTATCATATCATGAAATATGGTAGTTATGGCTCTTTTATAGGTGTCCCATACATTTTTAAGATGACACAACATAAACTAATAACAAAATATTCCCCATGGAGTAGTGAATGTTGTTTTGTGTTGGTCTTCTAATGCTATCTTAATCTTGTTGTACCATCAAAATTTGTTCATTAATGAAATAATTTCATAGTATACTATGGATTTGACTATCATGTTAATCTTTGGCAATGGAAAATCATTCACAAGGAAATCTTTGTTTATATTGCAAAATTAGTACAAATTTTTATTTCTTCTATCTTTTTGCTAATTGGAAGAACATTGGAGATGCACTCTAAATAGTCGATCAAGCAAATACATCATTATTCCAAGAGTTTTTCTAACTCTTTCTTCACTAATATAACAATTGAAAGATACATCTTACGTAAATTTTGTTTCACTAGTTTGGTATTAGGATTTACCATAAGGTGGTGCATAACAAAGGCAGGGTCTAAACCTAGCATGATAGAATATGCCCATGCAAATATGTCAATAAGTTCCCTCAAAAGGGATGTCAGGATTTCATGCTCCTTAGTAAGGGACACACCCAGCTTGATCCACTTTGCGTCATCTAGGGACCTGATGTTCACCTTTGTTGTGTCCTCCACTAAAAGGGTTAAACCATCTTTAAGGATAGTGGCCAATGATTTAAACTTATTGGTAATGTTACAATCCTCTATTAGGAATTTTTATTGAGATCTCATAGGCATGATGAATAAAAATCATTGAATGGGAGATATATCCATGTAATGAAGACCGTTGGAAACTCTTAAATGATTCAATCAAAATATTATTGTTCTTCACAACTAAACTCATACTCATAGAAAAGTTTCTCATTGGTGGTCTCATAATATATGGTTGGATAAGGTTGAACACCCCCATCTAATGGTTCCTGAAATAGGTTTTCACCACTAGAATGGCCTTTTTTTAAATTTTTCCTTGGTCATAAATTACTTCAAAGAGGTTTTCAATTTAGGACCTCAATGTTTTATTTATTTTGCTTAATGGTGTTCACCCACTCTCCAAAATAGGCCTTAGGATCCAACTTGATTGATAACCCTAATTTATGGTCCCCCAATGGAACATTGTCTTTAAGGCCTAAAAAATCACAAAAGCCTCATCATTTGGAAACTCATTAATTGGCACATTGGATTATTGTTAGTCCCAATATATCAATTGAGGATAATATAATGGTACTGGGTTGTGATGAATGAATGGTCTAAGGATACAAATGGAATGAGGGTTAAAAAATTTGGTCTTGATTAGGTCATGAAAAATGCTATGATCAAAATTTGATTTGCTACTAGAATCATCATTAGTATTTGATGGTGATGGAACATAATTAAGGTATATGGGGCCACCCCTAGGTGGTTTAAATCTAATTCCATAGGGATCTTTGTATCTAGTCATGGAAATTAGATCAAGTGTTCCTTTTTGATTTGGTTTGAGGCCACCTCTTCATAATATTTATTCTTCATGATTCTATTAGGAATAGGATAATTTGAATTATCATAAAAATCATATTTTTTTTCATTATATAACTATAATTTATCTCCTTCAAGAGGGTCTTATTTTAGGCTAGATATTGGTATAAATGTGACGAATCCTAGGCTGTACTTTTTACCTTTACATTTTTGTGGCCATTTTAGATGAATTAACTTGACTTTAGGTCTTCCAAATGAATTTAGATTCTATAGAAGGTTTGCATTGTGAAAGGTATTATGGGGAAAATACTCTCTTAGGCTATTAGCCTAGATGGTATAATGATTAGATATTTTCTAAGGTGGTATGTGGGAAAAGGAATCAAGGGTATTAAGATCAATGTAGTTGTCCTATAAAAAATCAAGGAGTATTACCTTTCCCTTATCCTATTTGGCCACTAGATTCATGCCAAAATGATAGTTGTGGCTCTTAAACACAGCCTCTAGGTGTTTGTAATGTTGGTATGGATCCAAATCTCCCAGTATACAAACTTCCATTCTTGAGTGGGAAACTTGATAGATTGGTGCATCTTTGATGGGATGGTATGGATTTAATTTAAACAAGGTCAACCCAAAAGTATATTTTATGACAAATTAAGATCTAGCACATGGCAAAGCATATCATGGGTTAAAGGATAAAGGATAATTAACATACATATGGTGCTTTGTGACTCTTATTATTCATTATTATAGGATTTGATGGTTATTATTTTTGCTTTAAGATTAACCATTATGTACCTAAGAAGCTTGATGAGTTGTAAAGACACCATGTTTAGACCTGATCCATTATATATAAAGACATGTTTCACTTTGTGTTGCTTTATACAAACTTCATGTACAAGGGGTTGTTATAAAAAAGGCCAAGGGATGACATATTAGTTTGGTTGAAAGTGACTTATTGGGTTGTAGCTAGGTGTGAAACCAAAATTTAAAATATATCATGGGATATGTCACTTGGAATAGTGGATTGGCTAAGAAAATCATTTAGGATGTTTTTGTGGATTGTTGATGTACACAACAAATTTAAAATAGAGATCTATGCTAGAATCTTTTATAATTGTTTCATAATGTCAAACCTATTTTCTTGGTTAGTGTTAAATGGATTGTTCTAAGGTATAATGGTTGGTTAGGTGATGGGTGAAGTGACAAATGGATATGGTCTCAGGATGGTAATCTTTGACCTCTAAGTTATGATTACATAATCAAGATTAGATATAAGACCATGATTTATAATGAATGATGATGGTGGTGGGGGACTAGATAGGATAAGTCTCAATTTCTACTACACTTATGTGTGGTCACAAGGCAATTATGAGTTATTGGTATAGAGTCAAAAATTAGTAATCCTTACTTTTTGGTATGCCTATATGAAATCCCATGTCAAGGAAGGATTATCAATGTGAGTTGGTGAATTGGTATTATTTAGCAAAGGCCTTGATTGATTGGTATTTGGTTTTACATTGAATGAGATGGTGCTATTGTGACCTCTTAAAATATGACCTATAACAATATTTTAGTCATGTGTAACTACATGGTAAGTCCATTGGTTGTTACCATTCTAACATTGTTTTGTCCATGGTTCAGACACTATTGGTAATTTGGTTTATTCTATTAGTTTAGCCTTGGTTGTTAACACTATTGTTGGTGGTGTTGAATTAGCTTTTGCTATTATTTTTATTAATGTAGTTGGTTGTTACTCTATGGTAAAGGGTTTTGAACCATTCCAAGGTTCTAATTAGAAGTGAAAGCACCACCATCCAATGTTATTTCCCCATTATCCAACATATTTTTAATCAAATGTTTGATTTGGACACAATAGAGTAAATTACGTATTTTAACCCCATGATATTCATATAATTCATTTTAGTGGTACTAATTGGGATAAATAATTCCCTTAGGATAATATTTTGATAAAGGCTAGCTAGTTAGATTAGCAGTAGTGACCTGACAAAACATAGATTTAATAACTTTTCCAAGGTCACTAAAAATATGATGAGTAGGCACTATTCTCTTTGGAGGAGTTTTAAATGGTAAAGGCTATTGGATTTGTCACATAGTCCTGGGCTATTTCATTTGTTGCATTTGTTGAATAGGTTATGGGTTAGGCATAATTTGCATATATTGTGTTGGTTAAGCAAATGGTATTTACACCATTTAGACATGACATGCCATGGTTATTCCATTTCTCAAAATGTTCTTATTATAGTTAAACTAATTTGGTTTATCATTGTTTTTGGCCTATGCCAATCGTGATTCTTTTTCTTGAACTTGATTTTGGTTTTGGCCATTTCCTTGATTGGTAGCTTGATTTTGATTTGATGAATCAAGCTTGATGATATATTTATTAATAAAGGCTCACTTAGTATAAAAACTTTGTCAATGATCTCTTTAAAGGTATGTGCACACTAAAGTTATAGATGATAAGATATGTCACTTATTATTTGTAAACATAATGGCTAGTTATTTGTCTAGTAAATAGTGGGTGAATCAGTTTTCAATGGCTCTCCACATTAGATAACTTGCAAAACTTTCACCAATGTTTTTCTTAGCTTTCATCAAATCAACCAATGAAATCTCATGCTCAATATTATATGAAAAGTGTTACATAAAATTGATTGAAAGATTATCAAAATTAGATATTGAATTCTTGGGTAACTTCAAAAACTAGTCTAAGGCTTGTCATAATAGACTCCTTGGGAATAACAACAAAATTTGTCTCTATATTCCACTAGTTGGTATGAAATAAAGAAATCAGTAAAATAAGCCTTGGGTTCATCTTTCCCCTTATATTTGTCAATTTTTAGTGGTTCATACCCTAGAGTAGATGGTATCTATAAGTACTCCATGTTAAATAAATAAAAATGCACATCATCCAACTTAAATTTTTTGGTTTGTTTCCCAACTTAGATGGTAGCAATTGCATCCTTCATCTATTATAATTCTTGGGATAGGAAACTAGAGGGAACATTATTTTGAGGTGGAATATTATCTTTATTAGATGTTTGAGCAATCATAAGTGGATCAATTTGACTAGGGTATGATGTAGGTATTTACTAGGGTATGTTGGTTTGGTTGGGAAAAAAACTAGGAATATGCATATGTGGATTAGACTGTGATTGTTGAAATTACATTTGTGATTGTGCAATATTCTAATTAGGTTTGGATATATAGGCTTGATTTTAAGGATTTTTATGTTGGGATTAAGGGATATGGCTATATTGTACCTATTGAGGGGTTACTTGTGAACCAATACCCTATCTTTGAACTAGTGACATGTTCTACATAAGAGGCAAGGGTTATCTAATCAGTACTTGAGGAACATTAGAACCTCTTTATTATGAAAATCCCAATTGAGAAGTGGATGAATATTGGAGATTTGAAATTTTATGTTGACCAATAGTTTTACATTATTGATTAGACATCATTTTTATTTAAATTGGTATATTGGTCTATAAGAAAAGAGGTATGTTCACTACTACCTAATGAGGTGGAATATTGGTTTCCCCCTATTAAGGGGGCAATATGTTTTTCCTTAGATATAACGGTATGTTTTATTATGCTTGTTGTTTTGGAATTCCACCCGTTACCTATTAGGGAGGAATACGATTCATCACATTTTGTTATTGAGGCATGTCATTGGTTATTAGCTGACTACCTAATCCTATTGGTTGAGTTCTTAAAGAAGTAGTAAGTTGAGAATTTGAGGTAGAAGCTAGTTGAGTTTGGGAAGAAAAAACTCCTACTCCCTATTTGGAGAACAACTCATGGTGTTAACTAAAGGTACACCTATTTTTATACTAGTTGTTTGTGTACTTACACCACTTTGGTTTGGATTGGATATCACTTGCCTATTGTCCACTATATTTTGATTAATAATATACATAGAAGTAAAATCCACCCATTAAATGATTAGCATAAGAAACAAATTATTGACTGATGTGTGTGGCATGAATGAGTCTACACCTTGATTATCTTGACTAGTAAATTCTATTAACACTCTTGTTGAAGGAACTAAATATATGAGAGACCTATTTCACATGGTCACCTAGTTAAAAGTGTTTGCTAGGTTCAAGTATTTTTGGTATGCTATTTGAATTTTAAAAAAAGTGATCCACCATGAGTTATTTTCCCTTGAGAAGCAAAATAAGGTCTTGATGTGTCATTTAGACTAGAGCTAAAGGATTTGTAGAAGAAGTCTATTGCTTATAAATTATGTTATGAAGCATTCTTATTAGGATTCGAAAATTCTCATGGTGGAAGTCAACTATAAAATTAGCCCCTACTTTTATAGCTCTAACTAAATTTTTTGCTTTGTTTTCCAAAAATTGATGGTCAAAGAGATAAGGATTATAAATGGATGGTGTCATAACTTAGTATGGTTTCTAAGGACTAGTTTCTCAACTGTAGGTATCAAAGTTAAATATTTTTATGTTTGTTCTTGATCCTACTCTGAGTATGAAGGCATGTTTACCAAGTAATGATCCAATATGTCTTGGTTTTGTACCCTTGTTTAAGTGTTATAACATGGATAAATATCCATCTCATAACCAACATTATTTGCATAAGAATCTTTAACAATTTCTTCTTGTATGACTACATTACTAAATCCTAGATTATATATGAGGCCATTATGAGTGTAGGAATATATTTTGGGATCCATAGAAATTTTTTTGTGATAAAAAGGGAATGGAGTTCTACAAACTCAAAAAATCAATGTCTAAAAAGAAGTTCAAACTTGGTCTAACTTCATCAAAATGATGGATATGTATATCTAAAAATATTCATGCAATGACCTATGATAAAATAAGATAACATCAAGTATATAACATTACATGTCTCACACAACAAGGTCAAGTAGATGGACTGAAAATAAAAGTTCCAAATTCTAGGTCAAAGTGTTTCAAATCAGTTTAATATAGTAAAAATAAAAGTTACTAGGTCTTTTGGCCAAACACAACATCAAAATATAGGCTCAAATAAAGCATGTTCTAGGATTTTTTGCCAAACAACATCAAAAGTGAGAATTTTAAATATGAGATATTTAATCTAACAAATTTGAAACACTTATAACAAAAATTAGGCATTTGAATCTTGGACATAAACTTAATAAATAAGTATGAGGTATGAAACAAAATGCACTTGGAGATAGTTTATTTTCTCCCAAATAATGGCACAAACCAAATTATTTTGATTGATAATCTAGACAAAGGTGAATGACAAACCATGTTAGACAAAGGCTCTAAAAGAAAAATCAAAATGGTTAGAACTTTGAAACGACTTGGACTATATGCGAATGGGCCTATGAAATAAGTTTTAAAATAATTTGAGTAGTGTAACCACACTAAAATTATAAAAAGGTATGACAAATGATTGTTTCAATACTCTAAAGGAAAAAAAGGTTTCAAGAAATTATGGTAGTGTAACACTACCCTCCTTAACTCAAATGATACACACACACAAAGTTTGACAAATATCTAAGGCAAAAGTGTGTTATCAAATGGACTTAGGAAAAAAGGCAAATAGGATGGGTAGTAAAAAATGTGGTCTAGGACTCAAATCATGAGTGATATAGAAGATGACTTGAGTCCTACCAAATGATGATAGTGATGTTGAGTCTAAAAAAACAACCCTCAATTCAAATTGGGAATTAAACACAAGTTAAAACAAGTCAAGTACAAAGTGGTGAATCTAATTTAACACATCAACCTTTAAAACATGGAAGATTCTAATATAAAATTTAAACTATTAATGATTTACTTTAAAAAATGTCTAAACTAAAATGGGAAGCATAACTATGCCAAATTGCAAGATATGACACAAAGTGTATGATGATGACTTTGAATAAAGAAAAGATGTTTTTCACTTGGGAAACATAATGCCTCTTTTTAAAAATAAATTTGAGGATAATGTGTTTGGTTGTGTCATATTTTTTAACTAAGTTTTCACTCCACACAAAAATCAAGTGATCTAAGATAAAGACAACCAACTAACTAATCATCTTAAGTATTAAACTAAGAAGGTATTGCAAAGTGGGGTTTACTAAACTATCATGTTTTCAAAATTTTCTAGATGTATCAGATATACAAGACTTTCATGTAAAATTGCAAGAGAATCAACATGTCAATTGGGTTTATGGAACTTGGCTTATTGTAAAAAGGTATTACCCTTTTTACAACCACTACATCTATCGCTCGCTTAGTTTATTGCGATGTAAAATGTGCTCATATGTCTTGGGCTTAGCCCTAGTGTTAAGAGAAGGTTTAACTACTCAAACCTATGATTCCAAGGGGGTGATCTTAACTTATATACCCCCAATGGATATGGGTTGAATATTATTTTGAGAGATGAAACCCTAGGTCAAAGCTTCGATAAAGAACTTGTGGGAGCTAATGAAGTCCCTAGCATAAGCCAAGATGCATTGAAAGTACAATAATAAGTAAAATACTTTTAAAGGTTGTTTCTAAATCACCTAAGCCATACAAGTCTTGGAGAGATCCTTGAAAATTTCTCTTTATGCCTTTAGACTAAGGCACTTTACAATGAAGTTAGCGCTTTTCATCCCAAAAGTTCCATAAAGGGGATGGATGGGAGATCATAGATGTAAAACTCCTTAACTGCTCAAATAAATATAATCTAGGCAAACAATGATAACAATTTTTCAAAAAAAGGAAACTTTGAGTGTGTTCAATTTTAAAAAACTAAATGAAATGTGTTAACCCCTCAGCTTTAAGTTGTGAACTTTGAAAGAACAATCAAAACATTTAACACAAATATGTAAAACTTTTTTTAAAACAAAAATTGAAATTCCTAATTCATTTTAAAATATCACAAAATAAATTTGAATGAACTAATTAATCTTGTTTTGAGTATTTTTCCAATAGGCCATACAATAAAAAGGTCCACACTTTGTTTAGATTTGAAGCTTATTTATCAAATGAGACAAGTAATCTTGAGGGGAAGAATTATTGACTTGAAGGCAAAATCTCAAGAAATAAAAAATTTTAGGTTAGGAAAAGGTTAAAATATATATCAATTTAAAAAAATAAAAAATAAACCTATGAAACAATCAAATAACAAGTTATAAGGTTAAAACAAATAAAACTAAATGCATAAAACATAAAAATATGCAGTTGGTATTTTAACCATAATGTTTACAATATATATATTTTTATCACAAAATTTATAAACAAATTTAATAACTCCAAGGTGAACTTATATTAAAAAAAAATCAGGTCAAAAAAGTAAATAAAAAAATTTATTAGCTCTGTACTAGCTATTTTTAAAAGTAAATTAGAAAATGAAAAGTGACAGTCACTAAACAAGTCATAAATTATAAACTAAAAATTAGATTTTAATAAAATTTTGAGAGAATTAGGACAAAAAAAGTAAAAATAATATAAAAAATTCATAAAAAAAGAAAACATATTAATAATAAAATCTATTTTAACAACCATTTTTTTCAAATATGTGGGCTGTGCAATCATGTCCCACTAAGCGTGCCATTTATGATCAAGGAATTTGACAAAGAGAGGAGGTTACATCAAGTGTTAGTCCATAAAACCATGAAATATACACACTAAAATAATAAAATATCTAATCCTATATCTTAGGGGGAGCTTAATGAAAAAAACAACAATTGAAAAGCGAGCTAAAATATAAAGAACAACAATCTTTACCTTCCTTGAGAGCTCCAAATGATTTTTTCATTGGCCTTGTTAGATTGTGCTCAAAAGGTATTTGTCAATGGGGATTGGATAGCTCAATCTCCTCTTGGCACCATACTTTACTTGTCTTGGTTTTATTTTGACATTATAACACTATGCATTTGCTTTGTAGATCAACTCCAACATTATAGCTCTACTATGTTTCAAGTTCGCTAAATGAAGATCTCTAGGCTTGATTTTATATATTTCAAAATCACTTGGAATGGGTTAAATTGGAACCTTAGTTGATTTTATTAACTTTTATTGAGTTTGACATATTCTTTAGATATTTTCCAAAAGTGACAAGTCACAAAAGGTAATGATTAGCTTTTAAGATGCTTTTGATATTTGAATTTTCTTTTTGATAATTGATTTAATTGATTATGGATTCATTAAATTAGTAATTGATTATGATTTGATTTTCTTTAACATGGTAATTAATCCTTTTTAGGCTTTTGAGCATATTTGAATGATTTTGAATTAGTTGATGGTGTATTTTTTTAATTTAATTTATTAATGGGCCAAATTAATTTATTTCATTGTTATAAATATAAATTTGAGAAATTTAAAAATTTGTTGTTGGATGGTGTTGATGGTAGGAGAATCTTGCTCTATCATTGCAATATGGATGATAGGAAATTTTTTAGTTCTAATACCCTTTTTATATTTTATTGGGCCCAAACTAATGGTATTGATAAAAAAAAGTTATATGGGATGATATAAAAGTCTTTAGTCTTTGGGGAAGGTGGGTTTGGTGAGGATAGAACATCCTCATCAATTATGGTGATGGGTTTTTATGAGGTGGATTCTTCTAGTAGTACAAACCTAAGTTCAAATAACTCATGAGGTTTTTGAGTTTTGATAATGGGTAATTCATGAGGTCCTTATTCATAAAGTCCATGGAAAAACCCTTTATAAGAATACATATAAAGGTAACTTTGGAAAAGGTTTATTTTTTTAGATAAGGGAAGTCAAAGGTGAATGGTTGGATAGATGAGGTAGTGGTGGGAGTGAGAAGTGGTTGATCAAGTCCCCCATATATGAAATTTGTTTTATTATTTGGGATCCCAAAAGGGATGATGGTTCCAAGGCTAAAAGGCGATATTCCCCAAGGGGGAGATGTTAAAATTTGGATTCCAAGGTGTCCTCTATGGGAATCTAGGAAGAAGGGATGGATTATCTAGTTGAAGCTTCATCACTATTGTGGGTAGGAGTATTACTGGTTTTAGTTGGTAGTGAGATAGTGTTGTTAGTATTTGATTGTGAGTTGAATGAGGGAGGAATAATAAGATCATTATGTTGATATGTCATATTGAAAGAGGAAAAATGACTAGGGTTAGATTTGATGGTAACAACTTGACCTTCATGTTCAAATTTGACACATCGATGTAAATTAGAAGGGACATAACTCATGAAATAGATCTAAGGGCATTTGAGTAACACATTATATTATAACTCACTCTTTATAATGTAAAATAGTTTAGGAATGGTGTGATTTCTAATAAAATGCACTACTTGAATGCCCTTGGATTCATGCCATGAGTTGTGTCCCTTATACTTTACATTGATGTGTTAAATTTGAACATAAAGGTCAAGCTGCTACCATCAAATCTAACCCAAGTGCTTTTACCTATTATAATATGACATTTTACCTAATGATGTTCTATATTCATACATTATCCACCTCATAATCAACTGCTAACAACACTATCTCACCAGCAACAAAAACTAACAACACTCTCACCCACAATAGTTATGAAGCTTCAACTAACTCATTCAACGCTCAAGCTAGTTGACCACCTAGTTAACTCAGCCAATTTATTAATTTACTAAGTTAACTTTTTAATTCACCCTTTTTTAACCCATTTTCCTTCAAACCCCTAGCTATTCATGGTTAGCCTAACCATCTATGGTTGGCCTACTTGTCGATGGTCAAGTCCTCCAAGCCTACTTTAAAAGAATTATAAGTTGTAGGAGATAAACATGAAACATTTAGCAACTTCCATTTTGAAATACAAACTAGCTTTAAAGCATCATAATTAACAACTTTCTCCTCTACCTAATTAGTAAATTCCTCCTGCACATTTAGTAATTTTATCCTATAAATAGAGAGCAGGAGGAAAATGGATATAGAATCCATGAATTCATGTCCAAGCTATCTTGCATGCAGGTATCCAACATCCCTTTAGCAAACAAGTAACATAAATAAAGAGTTAAACCTCTATTGGAATCACTTTTGAAGGCCAAAGTATTGTCACTTTGGAAAAATTTATTCACCCTTTTACCATCAAGTTATAGCTATCTCCTGCTTGTTTTCTTTGATCTATTTCATTTCTAACCTCCTTACCCCATACATACCTATCTTTATCTTATTTTCCATCCTTTAGATCCATAACATCATTCTATTTTACCAATTATCTAATCTGTCATTACTTTTTTGAACATTTGAAAATTTTCACAAGCAATCATTAATGATTAGCCCAACCACTGATGTCCATCTCAACCATCGACAACTACCCAATTGCTGATAGTTAGTCCAACTTCTGATGGTTCACCCAACTATCTATGGTCACTATGGTAAAAAATAATAGAACGTTATTTTCACACCCTTGACCCCAACCAAACACTATTTTATATGTTATTGCCTATTCATAGAAACTTTTATGATTTTCTAAACCTGACCCAAATTATCTTAGCATGAGTATTGACCCACTTTCACTATATTTAGTCATGTTGTTTAACAAGCAATTTAATTTCATCTAGTAATGCATGCATTTACTTTCACACTATTAAATTCAAGTTCTCTTTCTTTTTATTTATATAAAATTAATTGTTATAAATAGTGGATTGATAACATATTAACAAGCATAAGCTTCTTAGATCTAGCTCATGCTAGGTAGTCCACTCAACCATTCATCTAACACCCCATTTTTCTAGTGGTTTTTTATTTGTTGATTATTCCTTTCAAGCCAAAGAAGATTTTTCACCATTGTTTGGATCACACACACACTTTATCAAGTATCCCTTTACACACCCTATTATTAGTTTCATTACTTGTTTCCAAATTAATAAATAATAAAAAATTAAGATAAATATTTTGGCACATATGGTGGGACCTAGTATTCCTTTTTCTTCTTTTATTCTATGCTCATCAAATTAAATCTAAAATTTCTTTTAGGATTAAAATAAACCTTTTGCATACATTGATTGATTTCTTCTTTTAGTTCATATAATAACTTAAAGGTAAAGTAATTAATCATATTTTTCACTCTTTTTATCACAGACTTATCTAAACCACATAATCAATCAACATATCAAAACATACTTGAGACAAGACCTAACTAGGATTTTATCACCTAGCGGTAAACCTTACCCTTTCATAGTAATCCTACTTGGAGGTCATTACCAAGGGGAAACCAACTTAGCTCTCTAGTTGAGTATAAACTCAAAAATTTAGTACATTTTGGCTAAGCACTGGACATCCTTATCACTATGGTGTGTGAAGTGAGGGGGTAGGTCCCAATACCAAGCCATGTACTAAAATTAAATATATTTATCTCTTCAGCACCTAAACATAACTTGAAACTAACCTTAGATTTCATCTTTAGTGCCTGATATACTAATATAATTTCCTCTTCACACTCTCTAAGGCATAAGCAAAAAGTGATTTAAAAATAACCCTAGGTTGTATATGCACTTTAGTGTATGTTTGATTTCATTGATTTCTTTTCTTTTGCTTCATCTTTGTTACAGGTTTGAGTTTCATCATTTAATCTCCTATTTCCTCTCGTGGTCTTTAGTAGACAGTAGTTGAGGAATCAAACCAACCAACAACCACCTTCTTCTTCTTTTTCCATGGAATATACCTCTAATGTTGAGGGTTCCCCTCATTTTTCTCTTGCTCCTACCAGGCCTTTGATTACTATTGAGGGTGATTTTAATTTCACCACCTTCCTTGATAATAACCCCATGGCTCTTTAGAATTACCTAAACACCTTATCTAACCATACCCATTTTGGCTTTGTTTCTCCTATGAATCTTCCCTATGGTATGCCTTCCCATCTTCTAGTGGTGACACCTCAACCCAACCTATGCTCACTGCAGCCTATTCTTATTGTAATATCCCACCTACTACCACTCCCCAAACTCCATCTAACATCCCAAATAATAACCAAACACCTACTACCCCAACCAATACCTCCAACATTGGGTTAAATCTACCTCTTTTTACCTATACTCCTTATATCATGGGGGTATCTTTTAACCCTATTTTTACCATTACCCTTAGTTAAACTAACCCACCAATTTTTAAGCCACTTCAGTGTTTGGTACTGTCCATACCTCAAAAACTTCCATCGATTAATGCGAGAGTTATGACCCATCAAAAACAAACAAGCACTTTCATACCTTTATTCCAATCTACATCCATACCACCATCGACTAACCCAAACATACCTCTAAACCAACCCATATCAGCCACAAGTACCCATGAAATATTACCCATTGATTTCTAACCCACAACAATACATAGCACCTTTCAGCCAACTATTTTTGCCAATCAATCCATATGGGGCGTTAACCTAACCCCTTATGACCACATACCAATATTTGGCTACTTTAACACCTTCTATCACTTATCCATACACTACTACCACCCAAACTCAATAAAGCTCACCACTTAGTTATGTATCTTCCCAACTTCAAATGGATTTGGACAATATGTTAAAGGATAAAATGACCAACCTAGAGACATCTATCTCTAGGTCTCATAACCTTTTATCCTATGATCAAATATATAATGAACCCATCCATCCATCCATTCCTATCCATTCCTATCCTCCTCAATAGGAATTACCTAATTTTTTAAGGTTTCAAGGTAAGGAAAAACCCCAAAAACATTTGAGAGCATTTGTCATTCTTGTTATTTGATTGTGTATGATGATGTTATCCTCCATACCTTCCCCATGTCTTTATCAGGACCATACCTTGATTGGTATAGTTCTCTCACTAAGTACTCCATCATTTCATTCTCCCTATCAGTCCAAATCATTTAATTCACCATAGGGGAGTTTAATGCTTTAGTTTTGGACAAATTTCTTGAAGATAACATCATCTATCTTACACCTAGCAAACTATCCTAACAATTTTATGCTTATTGGTCTGTGTCTAGCTAGTATAACGAGAATGACCATTCTGCCTTTGACTGAGTTGTTGGGCAAGACATCAATAGATGCAATACCTTCAAAAGTCTAGTCTAAAGCTTTATTGATAGTGGATAACTTGAATTTAGTAATCTCAATGCACCTCCTAATTATTCCCTTGACATCTTTTGTAAACCTTTCATGCTTCTTCCACCCATCTCACTAACAACAAACCAAAGTCATCTCTCTCATGAGGCACATATAATCAACATTATTATTAGTGACCCCATTATTTAGGAAACCACTATCACAACTACCTCTCCCACCATTTCACTCATAGAAATAGTGGACTCACCTTCAATTCCTTTGGATACCCAAATTAATGAATCAATCACCCCTCTCTCTTCACCTAATGAGACATTAGTTATATCCACCTCTCCTTTAATAGAAACACAAAAGGATATAACCTTTACTTTAACCATTTCTTCTTCTTCTGCTCCACCCATTTAAGTGTTAGAATTGCCTTCCATTCCTTTAGACACCCAAACAAAGGAAGAAACTATACCCATTCCTACACTTGAAGACACTAACTG
This sequence comes from Torreya grandis, assembly GCA_037957365.1. Lineage (NCBI taxonomy): Eukaryota > Viridiplantae > Streptophyta > Pinopsida > Cupressales > Taxaceae > Torreya > Torreya grandis. Next base: position 309,438 of record JARHVA010004306.1, read on the forward strand.
TACCTCCACCACTATAGAACCATCCATTCCTTCTTTAGAAAATATCCAACATGAGAAATTTACCTCATCCACCCAACCACTAATTTTGGAACCTCCCATGAAGAACAAGGATGGAAGAACCATTCCATCTTATTCACTTAGGGGCTTAATCTTTGAAACCAATGACCAAGGAACCAAACCTATCTACAATTCCTCTTTTAGACTAGTCCAATGTCTAGAGTTCACTTCTCAACCCAACATTTATAGAGCCACCTTTTGGCATCATCTTGGTCTCCCTTACCAAAATAAATCTGAATCCTCAACCTCACTTGAATCTACCCTTAAACCCATTATTACCACTTCATCAAATACCTCTTCTTATAAAGCCATAAGTGAACCATCCTAGCCACCTCCATCTACCATTGAAAAATCACATTATGCCTCCCTTACCAAACCTATCAAGAATCTAGGAATTCTTCCCACACCTAGTCCAACTCACCCCACTTTGAAATTGGACTTAACTCCATCTAGTTGACTGAATAATCACCCAATTAAAAAAATTAATAAGGTAGAGTTTCCCAAACCTCAACCTTAAACTAGATAAATACCACCTCATTCTTGTTTAACTTCTATTTTAGGACCCCTTCCTTCTACCATCACAACTACCTATTCCTCTTATAGTAAACTATCCCCCTTTTCTCTATCTATACCTACCTCTTCCAAATCATCTAGTTATCCCTCATTATTAACTAACCTATCCATGTCTACTTTCACACATATATCTAACCCTTCATCATCTAAATATTCAACTTTTAAATCATTTACCCCAAAACCAACCATAACCAATCAATCCCAACCACCAACCAAAACCATTCCACCACCTACAAATTTTAAGGCGGAAACTACTTCTAGGAAGGCTCCCATCCCTATAACTATAAACCCATCACCTCCAACACCTTTGAAATAATCCTATTCAACCATCCTATAGAGGTTGTTGAAACTTTTTTCCATTATCTTACCACCTATCAAACTATTCTACCCTCCAATACCAAACCCTCTTAGTTCAATGATAACTTAATATGTGCATACCATAGGACGCTGAGACATGACACACAAAATTTTAAAGCTCTCCAAACACTTGTTCATATCATATATAAAAGGATGATCTATTATTATATGAACCTCTTTTACCTACATTACCAATCCAACCAACAACTCAACTTATCCAAAATTTACCTACCCCCCCACTCTCACCTAAGTGTTAAGAGGAAGAACTAACCAGCCATCAAACCTAACAAAATCCCCTATCCACACTATTCATATGGTTACCTAATCATGGGCCCAATAGAAGGATAATGGAAAATTCAAAATATCCATTCCTTAGGCATACCCTTCAACCTCTCAACCTTTTAGCCAAACCCAAATACCTACACCTTCACTTATGCCACCACCAAAACCAAAGATATCTATTTTGTCAGCCTCCCCCTAGCCCTTATGCATCCATCTAGCATATCATGTTGAAATAACTTCACCAAACACTAATGAAAATGAGCCTTTATGAAATAGTCAACACCTCACCCAACCATTTTTAGGCATTAATAGAGGTTCTGCAATCTACATAAGTTTAGCTACATGACCCTTAACCTCTTGTACCTTTTTTTGGATCCCTCCAATTTTCTACCTTTGTCACCTTTCAAGATATGAAATACCACCTATTCATTGAGAGAATCTTGATCTTCCCATTTTCATCATTATTTACATCAATAAAACCTACATAAAAAGGGTGATGATTGATAAAGGAGCTAACATTAATATTATCTCCTTCAATGTTATGACCAACTTTAGATGCCCAAGAACATCATGTCAACAAGTGTAGTGGTTCTTTTCTCTTTTAATGAAACCATGGCCATTACCTTGAGGATAGTGGTCCTCCATATCTATTTGGGACCTCACACCATTCTTGAATTATTTTATGATATATAGGGTGATTTACTATACAATGTGTTACTCAAATGCCCTTGGATCTATGCCGTGAGTTATGTACCTTCTACTTTACATCAATGTGGAAAATTTGAACATGAAGGTCAAGTTGTTACCATCAGAGCTGACCCTAGTCCTTTTGCCTCTTGAAATATGACATATAAACCTAATAATGTTCTTATTCCTCCCTCATCCACCTCAAAATAAACTACTAACAACACTACCTCACTGCCAACCAAAAAGACAAACACTCCTACCCACAACAATGATGAAGCTTCAACTAGCTCATCCATCCCTTCTTACCATATTCTTATAGAGGACCCCTTGGAATCCATGTTTTAATGTCTCTCCCTTGGGTACAATCACATTTTATCCTTGGATACTTTCCCTACTCTATAAGAGTATAAGAACCTCAAACATGACCCTTTGTATAATCCCAACATCAAAACCATCATTCCTTTTGAGATCCCAAAAAATCAAACAATTTTCATCTATGGGGGACTTGATCAGCCACTTCTCACTCCCACCACTACCTCATTTATCCAGCCATTTACCTCTAACTTCTCTTATCTTAAAAAACTAGCCTTTTCCAAAGTTTACATTTATAGGTGTGTTTGGAAAGGGTTTGACCTTATCCTTTATGAATAAGGACCTCACAAAATACCCATAATCAAAAGTAAAAAAACCTCATGAGTTATTTGGCCTTGATTTTATACCACCATTAGAACCCACGTCACCAAAACCCATCACCACCATTAATGAGGAAGTTCCATCCTCACCTACCCCACCTTCCCCAAAGACTAAATAGTTTGGTATCATCCCATCTAAATATTTCTTGATCACTACTATTATTTTCAGACCCATGACTTATCAAAAGGTTAACCAAACCAAAACCCATCCTCTCATCCATCTTGAAATGATAGAGTGAGATTCTCCTAACATCAACACCATTTGACATCAGGATGATGATTTTATTCTCACCTGCCTTAGTAAATACCTTACTCTAAAGAACCAAACCATTCTAAATGAATCCACTATTGATGTCAACTTGGGTACTTAGGATAACCCTCATATCATCAAGATCAACCAATCCTTAAATTCTATGGAAGAATAATATTAGCCTTCTTTCCTTCATGACCATATCATAAAATTTTCTTTGTCTTATCAAGATATGCCTATAATTTAAGCTTATTTTTCCCTCCATAACATTGTCACCCATCCTAAGGTAAAGTCAATGTCGTAAAAGCTTTGTAGGTTACATCCTCACATAGCCCTTCTTGTCAAAAAAGAACTTTAACATCTCTTATCAATCAACTTTGTTTAGCCCATTAACTATCCAAAATGGGTTTCTAATATCATTCCCATTACCAAGCCCATAGGGGGACTTCATCTCTACATTAAATTTCATGACCTCAACCTCCCTTTCCTAAAGGATGACTTTCCTTTGCCAAACATCAACCAACTGATTGATCTTACAATTGGCCACAAGATGTTATCTCTTATGGAAGGTTTATCAAGATATAATTAGATCTTGATTGACCCCAAAGATGAACATAAAAATTCCTTTATCACCCCATGAGGAACCTTCTACTAGAGGTTCATACTATTTCATTTGAAAATTTTTGGAACAACCTATCAACATGTAATGACCTACATTTTTCATGATCTCATCCATAAAATTTTAAAGGACTATGTGGATGATCTCCTTGGGAAATTTAAACATCCTAAGGATCACCTAGCCATTCTCATAATCATATTCAACCAACTAATCCATTATCATGTTATGCTCAACCTAAAGAGATGTATTTTTGGGGTCTTATCTAAAAATATTCTTGGCTTTATCATCTCTCTTTGAGGAATAGAAATAGACCCCACCAAAGTCAGAGCAATATTGGAGATGCCTCCTCCTACTAACCTTAATCAACTCCATAGCTTGTAGGGGAAGATCCAATCCATTTTTAATTTCATATCCTAGCTATCAAATAGATGTCAAGTATTTCACCATTTTTAAAAGAAAGACACCTCTTCTATGTTATCCTTGTGATATGTTGAATTCACTATAGGATAATCATCATCTCCCCCATTGGCAACAAAAAATTATTTTTGGTTGGGTCCCATCTCTAGATGAGGCTACAATCATACCCACATCTCATAGTAAATTCTAGTAATAAATCATTTGCCTAGTCTAACTATCTCCATATGTCTTGATTCCTCCATTATCATCATTTATCAAACCTTATCTAAGATTTGAGGGACTATGTCCCGCATCTGAATATTATTGCATACTTGCATAACAATCACATTAGCAATGCATACTTGGTTCTCCACGTCCAACTAAGTACTACCATATACCTACCTTTTTCAACCTATTACAACCAAATACATTACATCTACTTTAATTAATTCTATCCAAACCTCTAAAAAAAACCTATACCTCTATCTAAAACTAACCCTAACATATCATTTTCACCACCTAATCCCTTTTATTCACTAACCTCTACCCACCAGCCACTCATCATATCTAAATATTTTGACATATCTTCAAGAATTTACCTAATTTAACACCTTTTTCAACCATTCAAACCACTCTTTCAAATAAGCATTCATCTCACATTCAAAACATTTAACATATACTTTAACCCAGTTACCACTTTTACAAACTATTAAAAAATGTTCAAAATTTTCAACAAACTGTAAACCAATTACCACTTTTATGACCTATCTCAAAACTTTCCAAACTTTAAAAAACATTTGAACACTTGAAAATACTTTACCAAATTTTAGAGACCATAAACACTTTCTAAAATTCATACATAATTTACGCACATTCAATAATTTCACATACAACATTTCATAAATTTTAACATTTCCCATTTTTTTTCAAACATTATGACCACTTTCAACTTTTACAACCACATCCTACAATTACAAAAACACACATTCAAAAAATTTGACAAATTGCTTTCACAAGCTTTTAATATACATCCCAATATTTTCCCCTTTTATTATTTTAACAAAGATTTAAAACCATAAAAACTATTAAACACTCTAATAACATAACTTTAAAACATCTTCATAAACTTTAAAAACACCCAATTTTAACATATTTTCCCTAAACCCTTTAGCCATCGATAGTTCCTTCAACCATCAATGGTCACTTCAAGATATTTTACCCCTGGTGCCTAACCACCGATAGTTGAGTCAAACCACTAATGGTTAATGTGTGTGATTGATGATGACATAAATTAAACCCTAGACCTACCCAACCCTCTACCAACACACCCAAATACAAAAAAAGGCCTACCTAAGACTAATATACACACTATTACCAACCTCTTCTTCCTTTCTAATCCCCATTTTCCCCACTCATTTGCTCACTATCAATAAATCCTAAACTAGGGTATCATTTTATCAAAACCCATTTAAAACCCTACCTAAAATAATAATTTCACCCTATCCCTATCATCTTCACCTTAAAAACAACTAATTCACCTATCTTATCAAATTCAAAACATCACTTACCTCATTCTATGATCATTAGTATGGTGGAAGCCCTTGTAACACTACCTTACCACATCTTCATCCACCCTCTATCAAATCACACTTGATCAAGACACAGACACTCACTCACCCAATAAAAAACCTAAAACTTAGCAAGATCAATGCACAAACTAATAAAATGCACAAATTCACCAAGTACATAAACTACCAAAATTCAAAATGTTGAAAATGATTTCACACTTTTACTTTTATTTTGACTTTTTAAGGTTTTCCTTGACCATCGATGATTAGGGTGATTATCAATGGTTGACCTTGGGGAAAACCCTAACCATCGATGGTTGGGGTCCCACCCCTTTAAAAAAAATTAGGCACCCTACCTAGTTGATGCCCTTTTAGGATATCACCTACTCTCCACCTAATCAAAATTTTCCTTTTTTAAGCTTATCCTCCTGTGATTGACCTATTGACCATATTACCTCAACATTGGCCATTTTAAACCAAACTTTTACATGTTTTATGATGACTTTGACTTGATCATTTTGACCACACTAACCAACCTTACCATGTTGAACTTTTACAAATCACACCACCTCGATCATAACTAGACAATTTGTGTTGTTTTGTGGGAGCAATTCCTATCCTAAATACCTATGAATAATGTTGACCCTATCTAGATGACTTGATAAGATTGACTTGATCAGCTATGACCAACACTATGGACTAGTTACCCTATCATATGTCTCCCTAAAACTTGACCTTATTTTTATCACCATTGGAAACTTTAATCTTTTCATGATCTTGACTATTACATTTAGTCACATTTTGTGTGTAAGTTTGTGTTTCAAATACCCAACCCTTTTATGTCACCTACCTCATTATTCACTTGTTACCTTTTATCAAACCCTAACCCAACTTTGGTTTCACCTCATCGACTCCCAATTTGAAGGGGAATACCTCATCCCATACTCAAGGAAACTAGACCCTGAGCAATAATCTATTTTTGTTTTACAACTTTTTAATCCAAATCTATATAACAACATGGAGTAAAATGTAGACACCCAAAAATTACATAGTTTTAGATGTTAAAATGCCTTGAACTCTTACCTAACCCTAAAGCTAGTTGACCACCTAGTTTACTTAGCCCTTTTTATTAGTTTACTTATTTAACTTTTTGATTTATCCTTTTAAAATCCATTTTCATCTAGAACTTTGACAATTGATGATCAACCTAACCATAGATAGTTAATATGATCTTCGATGGTCAGGTCTTTCAAGCCTACTTTAAAATCATTACTAGCTATATGATATAAACATGAAATATTTAACAACTTTTATTTTATGATGCAAACTAGCTTTAAACCATCATAATTATAAACTTTCTAATTTATATAATTAGTAACTTCTTGCACATTTAGTAACTTCATCCTATAAATGGAGAGAAGTAGGAGGAGAAATGGATCCAAAATCTAGCAATTTGCATCTAATCTGTCTTGTATGTAGGTATCCAATGTCCCTTTAGAAAGTAAGTAACATCAACAAAGACCTGAACCTCTATCAAAATCAATTTTAGAAGCTAAATTACTATCAATCTAGCCAAATTGCTTCACCCTTTCACCATCAAGTTACAAGTATCTCATCCTTGTTTTCTTTGATCTATTTCATTTCTAACCTCTTTACCCTATCCATACCTATCTTTATCTTATTTTCCATCTTTTAGATCCATAACATCCTTCTTCTTAACCAATTACCCAATCTATCATTACTTTTTTGAATTTTTCTAAAATTTCATAGGAAATCATCGATGGTTAGCCCAACCACTGATGGTTACCTCAATTGATGATGGTTACCCAACTATCGATGATTAGCCCAACTGTTGATGTTTCACCTAATCATTGATGGTCACTATGGTAGAAAATAACAAGTTATTTTCACCCCCTTAACCCCAAATAAACCCTATTTTATATGTTCTTGCCTATTCAAAGAGATTTTTTGATTTTTTAAACCTGACCCCAACTATCTTAGCATAAGTATTGGCCCACTTTTACTATATTTAGTCATTTTTTTAACAAAAAAATTAATTTCATCTATTATTTCATACATTTAATTTCACATTATTAAATACAAGCTATCTTTATTTTTATTTATATCAACTGAATTATTATAAACAATATATTAAAAACCTCCTTGTAAGCATACACTTCTTGGATCTACCTCATGCTTGGCAGTCAACTCAACCATCCATCTAATAACCCCATTTTCTAGTGTATTTCTTATGTACAAGTAATTCCTTTTGAGCTAAAGAGTAGTTATCACCATCATTTAGATCATGCACATACTTTATCAAGTATCCCTTTACACACGTTGTTACTAATTTCATTACTTACTTAAAAATAATAAATGAGTAGAAATTAAGAGAAAAAATTGGTAAGAATTGGTCTAAAGTAGGATAAGAAGCCATTTGTGGAAAAATTTAGGTGTCTAAAAAGCATATGACCTTATCATTAGAGCTAATAATGGACTAATACAAGATGGAAATTTGCATCCAAAAGTCTCCATACCTATGTTAATAAATATGTCTACTGATACCCTAAGTGTTTCTTAAATTGTTAATGCAAATAAAAAGTCTAGAAATACCCCTAAGAAGGTAGAGGATACAATTAATTGGAAGGTAAGATATGAGCCCTTAGATGATCAAACTAGGAAATACACTCTATAGTATGGTGTTCATAAAAACCCATACCCCTATCCTCAATAAGGAATAAGTTCCCACCTAAGAAATATGTTCAAGGTAGAGGTCAAGTATAACCTAACTTCAATAGGCCTGCCAATTCATATAACCCAACTTCCACCTCTAACATAAGAGCCATGGTACTGGTTAATAGTAATTTAGTCCATGGAGAAGAGTGGTAATAAGGTAAATTCATAGATGAAAATGAAGGTGGTGAGAAATATTTGGTTTCTCAAGGAGGACTCACTCCTCAGTTATTAGTAAAAGATGAATTTATCATGTAATCAAATGAAGGATGATAGTCCTAAAAGGTGAAACTTGCAAAAATTTTGGTCAAAAATAAATTTGTTCTCAATAAAAATTATTTAGTTAAAAAAAATAATAGAGTAAAGAGGAATGTCTAGGGAAATTCTCATGGTGTTGATATAAGTTCAAGTAGTCATGCTATAAGGTAGAAAGGTGTGAGTCTAAGTATGATAGTCCCTACAACTTCTGCACCTATTTCAAATTAGAATGTTGGAAGGGCTACTTATAGTGTTACAACACCTCAATATCAAGGCACTTATTTTCCTTCAATGACTCAAGAAAATGTGTGTACTCCTTCTTTGAGTATTGTGGATTATTTGAAGAGTGTTAAGTCATTTATGTATCTTTAAGAAATGCCTCAATTACCTAGTAAAAAAGAGCTCCTTCAATAGGAAAGTCTCAAATCTACCTCAGCCCTCAACCGTCAAGTCATGGTAATGTTTCTCTCACCAATGATCCTAATCACATTATTGATCCCTCTTATAAATACGGAAATCCTCCACCCTTCTACCTCACAATTATTATTGGATACAAGCTTGTTCACAACTACATAATGGATAGTGAGTCCAGTACTTTAGTGATGCCAAAGGTTGTAGCTAATAAATTATGTTTAAAATATGAACCATATAATAAGGAAGTGATTCATCTTTATGGGATACAATATAGGTTAGTGTGACTTGTCAAAGGTGTTATATTTTTCTTTCATGATTATGCAAGCTTCCCTATACTTCAATACATTATGGCTTATTTACTTTCTTGATCACTTTGATATCTACCTCTCAAGGGATTTCATAGCCAATATAAGAGGCTACCCCTTAGCTAATTGGTATTTCTTGGCCTTAAAAATAAGTTATGGATTAAAGGTAATGATTATAACTCAACCACTAACTAAATTTCATATTGAGTCCTATGTAGAAGCAAGATATAATCTCAGTTGCATAATCAATGATCAAGAGAAATATGTCATGTATGATGGAACATACTACAATCTTGAGGGAATATCTAATTTATTATTAGATGAGTATGGTGTAGACACCTATGAACATGATATATACACTTACTTTGAGAAAATTGGTCTTCTCACATACATCATCTATGAGGGAACATATGAGAAATATGAGGTAAGTATTGAACATTTTTTTTCACAAGCTAATGAGGGAAATCACCTTATTCATATGTATGATGATGATAGTCTGTAAATAATGATAGATAAACATGGTGATAAATATAATGTTATTCTACTTGCAATTGATGAAGGAATCCTTGAAGATGAAAATCATGAAGAGTAATATGAACTATGGAAAAGGTTTCATGACATAAGTCAAGAATTTGAGAAATTGAGTAAGTCTACTCCCTTTCCAAAGAAGTGTGAACTTGATGATCAAGTAGTTGATGAACGTAACAAGCATGAAGGGAATTTTCTTATTAAGCATGAAGTTGAATGTCAAACTACTATCATAGAAGCTGTAATCATGAAGGAACCTAATGAAGCCAAGGCAAAAGACTTTGTCATTAAAGAACAATCAACAGCTCAACCTAAGATTGAATCAATTTCAGTCCTAATGGAGTAAAATGAAGACAAAATTGATGGTCCTATAGATCAAGTACACCATATCCTATAAGAGGGCAATGTTAAGGAAACATTGATCACTCCCAAGTCGTAGTTTGGGAAGGGTTAATTAGATATGATAGAATTTAAATCAGATGAAAATCCAAGTGATCCTCTTAGAGGGTAGTATGGAAATTTTTTTAAGACTTTAAGTAACACACTTGAAAATATAATAGTACCTAAGGATGTGAAGTCTTTAGACCATCCAAATAAGCAATTTTTTGTTGAAAATCATGCTTCACATGATGAATTGATTTCATGAAACAACAAGGATGCTATAGGTACCGTATTTGACCATAGTTGAAGCATGGTGAGTTGTTCTTTACCTCAAGTGTCTGAGGTCTTATACATATTAGGATAGGTGTGTTTTACTTTTGTTGTGTGTGTTTTCCCTTAGTGTTTTTGGGAACATAAGTGTGGTGTCTAGTTTTGTGTGTTTATTTATATTTTTTGATGTGGTTTTATAAGAAATTCCATTTCTAATTAGTGCATAGGTTATTTCATATCCCAATGTATAGGATTAGGATACTATTCTTTAGCACAGTTGGCTTACCACCCATAGGAAATCACCAAGAATATTGATTAATTTGACCATAATTCAAATTAACTCAACCCCCTATAGTTGAAAACTGGTTATAGGGATCTAATAGGGTCTGATATGTGTAACATGGTTCACATGAGGTCATTTAATGTGTCTTTAGCCTTTATCATATTAATTTTTGGTCCTTAGTTAGTTGTATGTCATCTAGGGGTCAATTTTAGGTCATTTTTTGAGTTTTCAAAATTTATATAGAGAGAGAAATGTTCAAAAGTGAATTTAAATGTTCCATGTGTCATAATATGTTATATAAACTATTTTAGTATTGAAAAAATTTAGGTGTTATGTTGAAAACAAGAAAATAGCTTAAAAGAGGCAACTCTCAATTGTTGTACAGCCTTTATAGTGGTTTTAACATGTAGGAGATATTCAAGAGTGTCTCTTGGTCTTTCCATAACTCATTTATATGTTTGGGTAGATTTTAAAAGATCAAAAATTATGAAAAACCATTTTCCCTTTCCATTTCTCTCCTTTGCAAATAAAAATGGTCAATTGATCTTTGCTTGGTACGGATAGCAAGAGGTGAGCTAGAGAAAATGATTTTGAGGGATGATAGTAATCTTTTTTTAATTCAAATGCATGAAAATATTTGTATGTTTTATTTATTTTGATTCATTAACCATGGTTAATAAGGTCTATTCCTAATTTATACCTACTCATCCCCATAACCTTCAATTTTTATCCTCTATCTGGATTGATTTTTTCAAACCAGTGGTTGTACATGATCTTGAGGAGTATGAACATCCTTATCACAAATTTTTATATTTATTTCCATGTGTGAAGGTGAATGAATTGATATAAACACTTTATCTTGATATTGGAGGGCTTGACTAAAGCCTATAAGTAGTGTCTCACTTGTTACAAAGATTATTTTCCTATTGATCTTAAAAAAAGGCATATAATTGGTGTTTCTAACCTATAACAACATTGTGGTTAGTTTTCCTACAAAATATGTGGTCTAAAGATTATTCTTGGTGGAGTGAAGAGACTAATACTTACACAGTCAATTTTTTGGTAGAAGTTATATGCAATCAAAAAATGTATCATGTCTATAAATCAATCCTAACTTTGAGAAGATAAATCATACCATGCACTTCTGATTGGAGACACATTTGTTAAGAAAGAAAATAACTTATATAGGGATTGATTAGACTTGATTAAGGGATCTATTATAATAATACATAGTGTTAGGGAGGGTTATAAAGCCTCTAATGAAGCACAATCACACAATAACCATAAGTGAGTCATATGTTTTGATATCTCACTAAACTAATAACAACTAAATCACATCTAATATAGTGCTCACTAAAGATTGTGTCACAATATGAGGTGTTAGTAAAAAATAAAACATGTATAGGAGAGTCTTAATTAAGATATGTATAAGAAATACCCTAATACATGGAAGAATAAGAGTAATATAATTCTAAGCCAAAACTTATGCTACTTATATCTATTAAAGAGAGGAGAAAAGTTAGAGAATACTTACCTAAATGATGAACTTGTCAAGACTCAATCTCTCCTTTGGCCAAAGGGGCTTTAGAAGAGGTTGTTGTAGTTTGTAAGGATCACTAAGAAAGGCCAAAACATCCAATACATCTCCATAATACTATATTATCCAAGTAAAAACCCAAAGATATGACTCCTTAACTAGAATTCTTGAAGAGTAGATTGTAAAGAAGCACAAATGAATAATAACTCTTTATTGCATATGAAATAATGATGAAATGATATTGTATATATAGGTGGATTTGACCCTAAAACCTTATAAAAATATCAGATAATAGGTTCAACCAAATCAACCTAGCATACTTTTAGACAATTATTCACTAGGTCATGAGCTAGGTCAGCCAAAAGCCAAACTAATTCCTAAGTGAAAATTATCCAAAATTGTATAGTGTCAACCTAGTCGACCTAGTACAACCAACTAACAAAAGGGGATTAAGGTGAATAAAAGAAGGATGAAAAGTGGAAAATATTGGAGGATGGTGTAAAAGAGGATTAATATCTTAGGGAATGGTTTTAGGAGCTAGTTGGATTGGTAATAATGTGTCAATAAAGGATAATAATTCTATGGAGTACCAATAGTCTACCCACCCCTTTCCTATTATACCCTTTAAGGTGATCACTTAGAGAGATCGAGTCTAGATAGGTTATTTCAAGATGTAAAGCATCAATATTTGATACAATTTTACAATATTGTGTATATAAATATTCCCCACTCAAAGCTCGTCACGTGTCAGTAGGGTGTAATAGGGGATGGCGATTTGTAAAAGAACATTAGAATACATAATGTTTATGCTAAAAAAAGTTGTGGCATCTTAAAACATAAATAAAATAAAAGTAAATGATTGAAAGGGAATAAATAAAAAGTAAATGTGATACATACCTTGACTTACCTTTATTGTTGGATAGTTTTTTAGTATGTTGTTAGTATTGATTGTGCATGGTGTAGAGACTACTTTCAAAAAACCCAAGCATACAAAAATAAAGAGAAAAAATAAACATAGGAAAGCCATGATAATTGGTGTTATGTGTATGGGACATACTTTAAAATTTTGTAAGATGGAGTGACAAGTTATATGTTAGACCAAATTACCAAGTCAAAAATAAGAGTAAATTAGGTAACTAAAAATTGAAGGCCACTAAAGACCAAAAAAATCAAACAAGTAAACCTTAACTAAGAAAGGAAATCTCACCAATTCCAACCAAGGATACATGTAAAAAAAATATGGTAATAAAACATCAACATAAAATAAAAAATAAAATGGTAAAAAAACATTGATGAGTGAGTAGTAATAATACTTATCTCACTCAACAATGGAAAAGGGTATGGACTCATGTGTTCATATTAAAAGGGTTGTATAACAATGATATATGGTAAAATAAGAAAAACAAGTCTAGGGATATAATTATATGGTATAAATAAATTAATCTAGAGTTTCCTCAAACATGTTACTTTGCTCTAAGGATAAATAAAACTAAACCAAAGTAGTGCTACCATGTTTTTAAGAGAAGAAGATGAAAGGATTATAGAAAAAGGGAAAATAGATTTGGAATCATAATTTGCCTATCAAAGGGAGAAATTAAATGGGTGGAGGGGATAATTAAGGAATATATAAGGTAGGGGAACTCTTTTATCGAAGTCAAGACACTCAAATTAGGTTTTTTAAAATAAGAAGAATTTTCACCTCAAGAGATCTGCAAAACTTCTTTTAGACACACAAGTCTTAGGTCAAAAAATGTAGTATCTAGATCCTCCCTTGAAGGCTATATGAATGAAAATTAAAATGGACCTACATTCCCACAACATGTTCCTTGTTATTCAACACCCCTTAGAAAGATTTCAATCAAATACAAAGATTTGTTACTTGCATGATAATTTAGGTTGCATGATAATGTAGGTCGGACCATAGAGTTTGTTGAATTCTCTTATTCCAATCTACTAGCCTACCACACTCCAATGGACCTTGGATCTATTTGAGACAAATTATGGAGTTTTAGATTTGATTAGAGATAGAGGATGTGCTTGTAATCACATCTTTTGCTATGATTTTAAATTTTTATATTTGTATGTTTATTTTTATATATCATTGCCCTTTATTTTAAATGATTTGGATTTTAAAAATTTTGATGTATTTTTTTATTCCTCCTCCCTATAGATTTGGAAAACCAAACATGGGTGCTAAAGATGAATTTAATTTGAATAATTTGGAATTGGTTTTGAAGAGATATAAATTTAGAGAGCATGGGGTCTCAGAGTCTCATAAATCTAGGTGAAATAAAATTACTATCTTGATTTTTTCCCTATTTTATCCAATATGGAATGAATAGAAAGGAAATCAAGAGGATTGACACATAGAAAATTTTGAATTACATCAAATTGTAAAAAAATGTGATAAAGGGCCAAAAAGGGATACAATGATAGTAAAGTGTGATTCCTTATCATAAGAATGAGGGAAATTTAGGAAAACATGCTAACATAGATTGTTATGGAAATTCCATCTATCAAAAGAAGTAAAATCTAAGGTTGATAACAAGGATAAAAAAATTGTAACCATTGCAAAAAACATTATATAAAAGGAATGACAAGATGGTGATTTTATGAGGAAGTCCAGGGCTTATCCATGGTCTTACACTATAATCCATAAAAGAAAAATCCATGAGGGTACCAAAAACTATGTGAAAATAAATAAGAAAAAGAAAAAGATGGTATTTTGTGCTAAATGCTAGGTATTATCCATGGTCTAACAATGTAACTCACAAAAGATAAATCCAAGGGATGCCAAAAAGTGTGTAAAAAGAGTATGAAATAAATAAGACTATGGTACATATTGAGGAAGACCGGGTCTTATCCATGGTTTTACAATACAACTCATGAGAGAAAGGGGAAACCAAAAGACCAAATATGAAGGACTAAAGTTTTGTTAAAAAAGAGAACCACTGCAAAGGGAGACACCAATGTAATTAACCTAAAAAAAGTGTTAGATAGATGTAGATAGAAAGCATGAAAAGAAGGAAATGTTTAGGAAAATTACTTCTTAAGGAATTTGCATTGATGGGCTCTTTGAAGACATGGCCTTCATTGGTTTGAATGTGATAGGTACCTGGATCAAGAATACCTTTGACTAAATATCAGACCCACCATTTTTAGGTGTAGTTAAATTATTTTTCATGAGTGTAATCGAATTTAAGGATAATATCATAAATGTTAAATGTGTAAATTTTAACACATTTGTTAGGTTGTTTGGCAATACAATCTTTATATTAGTGGTTATGTTATAAAGAAGAAAGATGGTGTTTATTGAGGAGATCAAGAGAATGAAAGTGAGAATTATGTAATTATTCATTAAGAATGATACCAAGAAGAGACACATAAAGATAAGGAAGATCAATTTCCAAAGGAAGGACTAATTTGAAACCATAGATTAGAGATAATGGCATTGCCCTAGTGGCATTATGTATGCTCATCCAATAGGCCTAAATATTAGGATAAAGATGAATGTGCCAATCTATGTGGGTTTTATGAATTATATTTTGGAGAATTTTGTTGAGAATTTTATTAGTATCCTCAGCTTGATCATTACATTGTAAATGAGAAAGTGTATAACATTTGTGATTGATCCTAAATTTAGCACAAAGTTTTTAAACATATTTATTTTTGTAGTTACCACCATTAATTAAAATGATAGTATGTAGAACACCAAAACTATAAATGATTTGATCAAGAATAAATTTGGAAATGGTATTACTAGTGACACTAACAAGGGGCATGACTTCAACCCATTTAGTAAAATATTTGGTAGTAGTGATGATAAAAACCTATCCATCTTGGGAGTGAGGAAATTTACCAATGAGATTTAATCCCCACATGAAGAATGGCCAAGGTGATTCAATAGTTTGAAGCTCAAATAAAGGTGAATGAATTATATAATCATACAGTTAGTAAGAAGGACACTTTTTTTTTTAAATTTAATACATATTTTTCAACATTAATCCAAAAGTAACCCATACGTAGGCATTATTAGGCTATATCATGTCCACTATAGTGGCCACCATAAATGCCCCCATGTATTTTTTTAGAAGAGGAGGGACCTTATCTTACATAACACAATGGAGTAAGGTACCTTAAACATTGTGATAATAAAGGATGTTATGTCAAAATAAATACTTAAAATATTATTTATGAATGCATGTATTTTCATGAGAGTCTAAGTTAGGAGGATAAGTTTGATTATCTAAAAATTGAATTGTCTTTATACAATGGGCTTTATAAAATGGTAATAGCCTTGATGTGGTAGATAAATGAATCTAGTTGTTGATTTGAGGATGAATATTTTCTTATTTATATAAGAAAATTGGGATAAAAAGGAACTTAGTGTGGATGAAAGAGAGAAGTTGAAGAATCCAGGGAATCAACAATGGAATTTTGATCTCTAAGAACAGGCTCAATGGTAAAAGAGATGAAATCTTTAGCAAGAGTTGTTACAATTTGATGATAGGTAATCATATTTTCACTTTTGAATCAGTAATAACCATTAACTTGGAAAAAACTAAGCTGAGAATCACCTAAGGCATGCAAATATTGAATGTCTAGATTAAGAGTAGTTCTCATGCCTAAGATTAGAGCTTTGTATTCAGCCATATTATTGGTGACATCAAAGGTGAAGTGAAAAGATAAAGGTATGAGTATTCCAAGAGGACTTTTAAGAATAAAACCTACTCCAACTCCTTAAAGGCATTTAACACCATCATAGTGAAGGGTCCAAGTATCCTCATGTAAGTCTACATTAACTTTAAGAAGCTATTTGATAACTACTTTAGGTTTAGTAGTATCGAGGGAAATATTAGATTCATCTAGATTATTTGATTCAAGATCAATGGTAAAGTTATTATAGTAATATTTGAGAGAGATATATTGATTAAGACCTTCAATATAGAGGATATTATCATCTAGAAGACTATATTGAAGGTTATTGGTAGTTGTCATAGGATATGTAACAAGTTGATTAGTTATGACTTGTCCTTTGATAGATTTTTTGATCATAATGTGGAAATCAAATTTCATAAGGAGGACCATCCATTTTCAAATTATATTTTTAGTAAGAAAGAATTTGGAGAAGTGAAGAAGGGGGTTAGAATGAATGATGACATAATTGGTTTGGTATAACTTGTAATGTTGAAGTTTTTAGTAGTGAAATAAATGGTGAAGCAATAACATTTGACATTGGTATAATGTGTCTCATAATTGATGAGGCCTTAACTAATGTAATAAATGAAATAATCTCTTATAGTATCATCTTATTGGGAAATCATTTCCCCAATTGATATAGGTGTGGAAAAATTATATAGGATCAATGGTAAATCATTTGAAGGAGGATGAAGTGTTGGTAGGCGAACAATGACTCTATTATGTTATCAAAGGATTTTTGATAAGGATCCATCCATTATAAGGCATTATATTTTTTGAAGAAGATAATTGATGGAGTGGATATGATAAGCCATTTTAAGGATGAATCATCTAATTGACCCAAGTTTTTTAAAGTATGTACGAATGTCAGGAATGGAATAAGGAATGTGCATGTTAATGATATAACTAATCTTGTCTAGGTCAACATCGATGTCATGGAGAGAGACTAGGAATACTAATAGTTTTATAAATGTGACACCAAAGACACATTTGTAAGGATTGAGTCTAACCTA
Organism: Torreya grandis; assembly: GCA_037957365.1. Taxonomy (NCBI): domain Eukaryota; kingdom Viridiplantae; phylum Streptophyta; class Pinopsida; order Cupressales; family Taxaceae; genus Torreya; species Torreya grandis. The sequence goes on from JARHVA010004306.1 coordinate 327,339, forward strand.
TTATTTAAGAAGATGATCAAATATTACAATAAGATTTGGAAGATGCATTTTATGACTTTCAGATTTAACAATGAGGTCATAAATATAGGTTTCAACAATTTTGTGGATAAGATCATGAAAGATATGAGTCATTGATTATTAGTAAGTTTATCCAAAATTTTGAAGGCTAAAGGTAATTTTGACATAGAAATAGGTTCCTTATTCCATGGTGAAAGTGGTCTTCTATTGGTCCTCAACAACAATGTGAATATGATTATAGCCTGAGAAGCCATCTAAAAGAGATAACATTTTCTAACCAAAAATGGAATCAATAATGGTATCTATTGAAGGTAAAGAGAAATTATCCTTGGGACAAGTGAGGTTAATATTATGTAAATCAATACAAATGTGAATGAGCATAGTTACATTTTTTTCAAATGGGAAAATGTTAGAAACCTAATCAAAATAGTCTACTAGTTTGATAAATTTAGCATCAACTAATTTGATGATTTTCTTATGACATAAAGTGGAAACTTCAGGTGGAAATTTATTTTGATTTTGATGCATATATTTGGCATCAGGATAAGTAATAATTTTATATACCATAATGTTAGGGTCAATACCAAGCATGTCCTCATAGGACCAAACAAATATTTCATGATATTTATAAAATAACAATATAACATTATCATGTTCAGTAGGTGAGAGTTTGTGATAAATTCATTTTTTTGAGGATATAATGGAGTACCAAATTCAATGAAAGTGGTTTGTTCAATAAATATGGCATTGCCATCTTGGAAGTGATATTGTGCATTAGGTAAGGAAGATATAGGATTAGTTTTAGGATCAATGCCAGTGATGAGGTTGTTGAAATAATGGGTTATAATTTTAAAATTCCTAAGTTTATGATGTTTTTGAGAATGTTGTGATTCTCAGGCATGAAGTATTTCAAGAATAGCTTCATCACTAGGAAATTTAGGAAGAGGACCATAATACTCAACATCTACTTCAAGATCTAGATTTTGATTACCATGGTGATCATACTTAGAATGTATCTTATGGACATATGTTACCTTAGCATCGAGTGTAATCTCGAGATTAGGAGAGGGAGATGGATCAAAATGGATTGGAGTATTGTTAATTTTGGTGATAGGGGAAGGATTAGATGCAATGATTGGATCTATAGGTGGTAAATGAGATGCACATTTTTTTGGAAGTTCAAAATGTGTAATTTTCTCTACCATTTGAGTATCAAGAAGTTGAGAATTAGTAGGAGGCACATAAAATTTGAGATTGAAATCAATAATTGTATAAATATTATGGAAATCCTATTAAATATGTGGATTTGAGATAAGGTTTTTGTATAGTGATGGATATCCAAGTCTCAAGATTGGGCTTGGGTTATTATTTAATTATCATCATATATTGGAGAAATTGTACATGCTTCAGAGTTAGGGAAAATACCCATATTACTAAATGTATGTGGAGACATGGTGAGAGGATATTGAAATAGTTTTTCCACTCCAAAATCATTGCAAGTGAATGAATATTCAATTAAATAAGGCTCCTGAGCATTTTATAGACGGGGAAAGTGAGTAATCTCATCAACAAGAGGAATAGTATGATCCCAAGGTAATCAAGAGGGAGAAGCCACTATGAAATGTATGTAGGTAGCTTGGTAGTATTACAAGTATGTTGAAAATCATTACTTTCATTGTCATCATAATCTATAAGAGTTACTTTTAAATTAGGATTGATGTTGATAAATGTAGATAAAAGAGAACTATTGATATTGAGGATGTAAGGAATATGATATTGAGATTTTGGATTAGGAAGTTGAATACCCCATGGGTTGGGATTAGCCTCATGCTTATAGTATTTACCATTATGCAAAAATTTAATGTAAGAAGCAATGACCCTCATTCAATGATTCCATGGATGACCAAGGAGTATATTAGAAGATAAGGGTAAGTCAAGGACCATAAGCATAGTGAAAATGGTCTTAGGTATAATGGTTAATGGAATAAATATGTAACCAACTAGTTTTTTATTAGTCTTATCAAAACCATTGAAAGTAAGATATATTTCTTTGAGATGATCCTTGTTATAACCAAGTTATTGGATAAGACACAAAGATGTCACATTGTTACCAAATCCTTCATTAATTAGAACTTTGTGGATAATGTTATTATTAATGACTATTTTAACGAAAAGTGGTGGATCGTAAACATGAATAAAATTTCATCATTGATCATGTCCTCTTTGAAAAGTTCAATAGAAGGATTTGAAAAAGGACACATAGTTTCAATGGTATTTATGTTCGTAGGTTGAGGTTCAATCTAAGTTGGTTCTTCATTTATAAAGGATGGATCCTCAATATTTTGGAGTTTTTGCATTAAAAACTTGTAATTATAGGGGGAAGTATGAACCAAATCCATAAGTGGAATATTAAAAGGCACAAATTTAAGTTCATCAACAAAGTTTTAATGAGATTTAGAAGAAGAACCACCATAAGGTTTTAGAGGTAAAGTAGATTTTCATTGAATAGATGTGGTTTGAGGTTTAGAAGGAGGAAGTGGTCTTAATGTGCTTCTCAATATATATCAGTTGTGGTAGTATCCTTGAGAAGTTATTTTTATAAATATGGCTTCTTAGGTTTGATAACAAGATATTTATGGGTTGACATACAATGATAGTTGACCTTAGCAGTGTTAACATATAGAGAATTGTTATAATATTGGTTATAATTGACATTAAGGACATAAACATCCTTGGTATTGGGTTGATTATTGGTTTAAGAAAGATATTTTTGATTATTTAAAGTTGAAGCTTTAGAATATTGTCATTTTTGAGATGCAATAGTGTACTCTTGACAATGAAGGTTGATCGTGGCTTCATGATTAAAGGAATCACCAAGCATATAGGAGACAAAAAAAGTAGTGATCCCTCTACAAGATTCATGGGAATGACCAATGTCAGCATGTAACCAACAAAATCCATTAGGGTAATACCATGTAGGAGAATTATTAGGATAGGTGAAAAGTCTAGAGGGTGGTAAGAGTTGTTTTATTTGATGCATAGAAAGTGGTATGTGAGAAGATGAAGGGATGTTAGCTTTGGTAATTCTAGGTTTGGGTTATGCATTAATACTAGTGATAACATTGGTGGATGTTTGGAAATATCCTTTTAGAATTTTATGATTAGGTTCAAATTGATTCATGATAAAGTTTTGATGCTTAGCTTGGTGAAGAGCTTCAATAAGTGTTTGGGGAGTAAAGGTTTGAACCCTATATTTAAGAGGAGTCAAAGCAATAATAACAAGTTTAAACAAGTTATCATTAGTCATGTTATGGTTGGATTTTTGGGACAATGATTTTCATTGTTGTATAAAGTCATGAGATGATTTACTAGTAGATTACTTAGCATTGATGAAGTAGCTAAGACAATTTTTAGGAAGATCATTGTGTCAAAACCTTTTAACTAAAGGATTGACCAAATCTTCAAGTTGCTAAATAGAGTTTTGGGGTAATTGGTTTATCCATTCTAATACATCACCAATGAAGGTTTTGACTAAGAGTTTAATTGTAGTGAAGGTATTAGTTTGGATCCACTCTTTGTAAGGGTTGCAAAAGGATTTAATAAATGAGGTTGGGTCTTTAGTCACATCATATTTAATAGCTGGAGATATGTTACCAATATCAATAAACATAATAAAGGGAGATCTAATATCATTTTGAATAGTTTGAAGCATCTTCTTATTCATTATAGTTTAAGGAATAACATTTCTTGAGGCATCTCTAAGATGTGGAGGAATGTAACAGGGATTAGTTTGAGGATGCATAGTTGGTTGATTAGCCATATTAATCAAATGATGTTGAAGTTTCATCATTTTATTAGTGTTATATTTTTACATTATGTTCATTTTTTGGATAACTTGGGCAAGAAGTTGAGTTGTATCAATAGGTGGATTGGTTTTGGTGGGAGTACTCTCCAAATTGGTATTAGGGGGAGTGTTGTTAAAATATGTATTGTTAGTGGGATTATTTATTAAAATTATGTCAATTGATACCGCATTGTTTTAAGGTTTTGAAGATGAGAAGTATCATGGTAAGTATATAAAGGATCAAACACATCAAATTCATATTGAAGTGTGATTTTCACCATGGTACAAGTGATTGATGAAGGAGGAGATTAGGTGCCCCAAGAGTGATGGTACTCTAAGGAGGAAAATAAAGGGATAAATAAACATCCCATATAGTATCTAAATGGATTCAAATAATCGAAAAATATTTTGATATGAGACTTCATGATGAATTAAGAGAAATGAACAAAATTCTAAGAAAGAGAAATAGATAATTGGATTGGTAAATAGAGAAAGTAAAAGAAGGTACAGAGTTGACTAGGTCAAATTAGTAGAAAAATAAGGTTTAAAACCAATATAGAGTCAACTAGGTCAACCTAGTATAGGCAATCAAGGCTAGAAACTATAGAGTTGATAGGATCAACCTAGTACAATAAACAAGGAAATAAGATAGTTGATAAGATATCATGTCGATACAAATGATATGTACTAAAATAAGAATAATTTTTCAAGTAATTTTGGAAAACAAGAAATTAAAGGAAAGACACAATCAATTGGGTCAATGACCTTGATCCAATTAAGGCACATAGTACAAAACCTTGCACCAGTGCTAGATAATGCAAGTTTTTACAATATAACATATAATTGAGCAAAGAACAAGTATTAAAATTAGAATGTAAAAAATAACTAAGTGGTTAGCCTAAATGTTGTTAAATTATTAGAGTATAGTTTTAGATATGATAGGAAGTTGGATGTAAGCAAGGAACTAAAAATCAATCTAAAGATGGTATTAAGATGTTTAGGCTAAAATGGATCTATATTGGTAATGGTACCAACCTGGTATTGAGGCCTACCCCCTCACTTCACACACTCTAATGATAAGGGTGTCAGGTGTATAGCCAAAATATACCATTAACCACATGTTTATAATTGGCTAAAAAACCAATCAGCTTCCCCCTTGGTGATGATATCCAAGAAGGTAGGCCTTGGGTAGATAATTATTAAAATGATTTTTGATATTTTGTGTTTTGGTAGTGTGTTCATAAAAGAGAAAATAGTGAAACTAAATGGTATATTGAAAAATACATAATTAGATTATGTGATTTATTATAAGCATGCAAGAAATAAGAAATGAAAGTGTGAGCTAATTACTAGCATATAAGGGTTATTTCTAACTTTGAAACATATTACAATGTCAATTCAATCGATAATGTATAAAAATAGTACAAAATAGGGTTGATAATATTTCCTCTATGTGCTGGAAGAAATGGTCCAAAAAAATGAACTACATAAAAAGAATCAAGCTAGATTTCTAGACAAATCATACAATACAAAACTACCTTGACAGGGTTGACCTAGTTGACTGTATAGGAGTAGTTTTAAAGATTACAAATTATGAAAAATAGAACTGTAACAAATAATAAAAATGAAAAATAAGGATAAAAAGTAACCTTTGTGGGTTGGAGGATGAAAATAAAAATGATATTATTATTGAATAACCTTTACTTATACTTATAAATTATGCCAACTATGTTTATTAGTTTGACCTAACTTTGCAGGTCTTATTCGCTAAAAACCTAAAAATGTGTAAGGTTGATTGGTCAACCTCGTATGTTTAATTGGAAGTCTAAAAATGTATAGGGTTGACTAGGTTAATGTAGTATCCTGAACCTAATAAAAAAAACATGCATAAATAAAACATGATAATATTAATGCAGCTATTTTGTTAAGCTTATGCACAAAATTTAGAACTTTGTTTATACAATCAACCTATTATTATAAATATATGATAATAAAAATTATATAATGATTAAATAAGTGAATAAAAACCTAAAAGGGTAAATTTATGTTGATTTCACCATATTTTATGTAATTAGAAAATGCATCATGTTTATAAATCAATCCAAACTCAAAAAAGATATATCATACCATACACTTCTGATTGGGGGCACATTTGTTAAGTGAAAACATGACTAATATGGGGATCCACTAGAATAAATTAGTAGATCTCTTATTACAATACATAGTTATAGGTAGGGTTAAAAATCCTCTAATCAAGCATAATCACGCAATAACCCTAAGGGAGTCTTGTGTTTTGATATCTCACTAAACTACTAATAAGTAAAGCACATCTAATCTAGTGCTCACCAAAGCTTGTGGCATAATATGAGGGGTTAGTAGACAAAAAAACATATGTAAGAGAATTTAAATTAATATATTCATGATAAAAAACTTAATACATGGAAGAATAAGAGTAATATTATTCAAATCCAATACTTATGCTACTTGTATCTACTAGAGAGGAGTAAAGATAGAGGATACTTACCTGAATGATGAACCCATAGAGACTCAATATATCCCTTATATAAATTGGATTATAAATAAGTTTATATTATTTTTAAGGATAAATAAGAAAGGCCAAAGCATCCAACACTTCTCCACAATATTTTATTATCCAATTAGAAACCCTAAGCTAAGACTCCTCAAGTAGAATGGTGGAAGAGCAGATTGTAAAGAAACATAAGTGAATAATAACTCTTTATTGCATATGAAATAATTATGAAATGATATTGTGTGTGTGTGTGTGTGTATTTATCCCTAAACCCTTATAAAAATGTTTTAATAAAGGGTCAACCTAGTTGACCTAGCACAATTTTTTATAATTATTCACTAGGTCATGAGCTAGTCAGCCAAGAGCCAAACTAGTACCTAAGTGAAAATTACTCAAAATTGTATACTATTGACCCAATTGATCTATTAAAATTGATTTATAAAATTATATTAAGGTTATTAAATGATGTAATGAAAGTGGAAAATACTCGAGGAGGGTGAAAAAGATGAGTAATAGCTTAGGGAATGGTTTTAAGAGCTGATTAGAATGGTAATAATGTGGCAATAAGGGATAAAAATCATAAAAAACACCAATGGTCTACCCACCCATTTCCTAGTGCACCCTTTAATGAATGAAATTAGATATATTTATTCTTGATGGGTTCCTGTAATTTGTATGACATTATTATTTGATAAAATTTGAAAATATTGTGTATACAAAAGTTACCTACAATCAAGTGAAACCAACCATTGATTAGCGTTGATAATGATACATGAAGATATCAATAGTTTGAGAGGTTTCCAAAGTGAAGGAAAAATATTGAGCCATTCAAAAGGTTAAGATATTGGTTATGATAACCAATTCAATATACACATGGTCAAAAACATGGCACAGTCAAGAAATCCTGTAACATCCACCTACAGGATTATGTGAGAACATTTGGACAAAGATGTGATTTATGTTTAGAACCTTTGAATATACATATGATCTCATGTTTCATCATAAACCTAGTTAATCCACCAAGAGACTTGATGTTCACAAGAGTATGGTTTGTCAACTAGACTCGAATCTAATTTTCACCTATTGGTGCTCCAATAGAGACATGAAGATGATGATATGAAGCTATTGAAAATTTGTGAGACCTTTATTTAGGTATAATAGCATTGAGAGTGTCATAGTAACAATTGTGGAGTCATAAGGTAGAAAACAAACTTGAATATTATCCCTCAATTTGAGAGAGTTGCATATAGAGATATATTACTTTATTTTCTCTAAATAAGGTATTTGCACATATACAAAAGTCATATATCTTGAGGAATGGAAAGGTCTTATGTTTTCACTCATGTATCCCAAGCATAGGGGAAATGTATTGAAATAATAAAGGATTATTTGGTCATGAGATAGATTTTTTAGATAGGCTTCTCTTATGCCTATTCTCACACCATCCTCAATTTTTTGAAACTAATACTGCTATCTACCATAGAGATGACCTAGTCATAAAGTTAAAAATTGTGTCAAGGACCTAGTCAATTAGTACTATGTTGAAATACAAATTTTAAATTAAATAAGTTGGTGATTATTGGTTTATGAATTCAAATTTATATTTTAAGTGGTTTCAAAAAGCATAAAGGGATGAACGAATAAAATTTTGCATATGTATTTAGCATTCCTGAGGTATTTGTGATCAATAATAGCTTTTAGTTGATATTTTGAGTAGTTTATGGTGACTATTTTGGTATTTTAATTTTTGAATGGCAATGTCCAACATGTTTTTATCTATATGGAAAGATATAATTATTGGTTATAATAGTTTTCTAGTTAATTCATTTTCAATTACAAGTATATAAATGGACTTTTCATGATTTCTACAGTTTGAGAAATAATGTATTTTATGGTTTATCAAATCAAACACATCATTTGATTTATCATGAGTTTCATTTGAAAGTTTAAATATGAACTTTATATGGATTTATCAGTATGTTTCATCCAAAGTTCAGTTACAAATATAATTGACATGATTTCAAATTGGTCTAATATTTGAATCCTAAGATAATTACTAAGTATATTAAATCATCCTAAGGGATTCTAAATTTTTATCTTAAATAATTTATTATGATAAAGTCATTTTAAATATACCAAGTTTTAATGTCATATAAAACTAGTTTAAAGGTTTTAATGTTCACTTGAGGCTTATTCATTTCAAAAGATGGTGACTTAATACTATATCTCAAGGCATAAAATTATGAATGGTATGAATTGGTGACTTTGATGGGTTATGTAGTTGAGTTAATTAGGTAGTATGAAGTATTTATAACATAATTTAATGTTATTCAAATGCATATTGAATAAATTATTCTATTGGCTAGTTGATTTGGTAGTCTATTTGGTGGATTTGATGGCATGTTAGTTGGTAAGGTGAGTTAATATGAAACACAATAGAGGTTTAAAGATCTTGATAAGATAATTTGGTGGTTTAAGTCATTTAATTAAATAGGTACATGCTTAAAATCTTGAAAAATTGTAAATGTTTTAGTAGGTATATTGGTTATTACTAAGTTTGATGGTGTTGTTAAGTTAGTAGGCAGAACACTAAGTACCAGTGTTGATTTAATGAGCTAATAGAGATTATGCACATAAGAATGGTAGTTACTTCTGGGGAATTGGATTACAAACAACATTATTTTATTAAATTTAATTATTTTTTTAAACACTTTTGCAGAATCATCACTCTGCTAGTCTGGAATTTGGAATTGTAGATAGAGATTATGAGTATTAACTTAAAGGGAAGTACATACAGGTAAGCCAATAATAAAGAGATTAAAATTTTGAAGATGGAGTGAGCTGTTTCAAATATTTTTATAGTTACATGGAGAAAAATAATTTTTGATTTGTATATTTTGATAAGTGTTGACTGTCTATTAAGATTTGCATGTATGTTTTGGGAATTTGAAATAAATTACAGTTCAGTGGTTGTTTATTCTCTCTGTGTATGAGATATTGATGTGAATGGGTTTTAGTTTTTTATAAATAAATTTATATTGGTAGTTGATGAAATACAAACATTTTACTTTTTTGGGTTTGAGCATGGTATTTTGAGAATATTGAGGTTTTTATTGTTTAAATACACATACTAGTCTAGCTTTTTGTGTGTAATATAAATTATGTTGGTGCTTTGAACATACCATTTTTAGTTTCAAAATCTTGCTTGAGACTTTGGGTTTTGTAAGGATAAACTATGTGTGTTTTTTCATGAATATTTAGAAGGGTTTGAATGATTTATGTTTTTCATAACATAAATAAATTACTTTGGGTGTTATTTGAACATGTAAATATGAATGTCTAGTGATGGGCTTGTTTATATTCTGGTATTTCTAAAACTTGAGTTTCACGCATACATGAATATTTTTAAGGGTAAAGTTTTTCATGGTTATGTTGTGGAAACATAGTATGTTGACATTTGAAAATAATGAAAGTTATTGGTTGGACTTGCATATTAGTTTTGGGTTTTAAGGGTTTTTGTTATATTGAAATGTTGGGTGTTTCAATATTTTGAAGCCAAATTTTCATGCATGTTTAATGTTTTATAAAGGATGAAATATTAAAGGTCTGATAGATTCAAAATATTTTTGAGTATAAGAATAAAATGTCAAAATATTTCATGAATAGTCTTGACTTGATGGTACAATAAGATAGTTATAGCTTTTGCTCAAAGTCTTGGAAATGAACAAACATGGAGAATAGTTTTCATGAAAAACTCTAATGAGTTGTTTCTTAGTTTCAAAATTTTGTTGGTTGAATATTATATAGTGACATTTTTTTTAAACACATCATTTTATATTTTTGAACCTTATTATAAATTTGTGTTAAGATTTGATATGAGGTGAGTTTTATATATTCATTGATATATTATATGGTTAGGTTTGGTATGCTTCTGGTCTACTAAGAATAATTTTTTTAGAGTCATTTTATATAAACATTCAAGTATTTATGTTGAAGTTATATTTGAAGATGTTGAAATTTCTCTATGTGAAGGGTTCTTGTTGAAATTTGTTTAAAAGAATGCATGCATAAATTATACATGGTTGTATATGTTTAATATGATGTTCAAGTAGTAGATAGTGATATGAAAATTATAGCATAATATATTTATGACATATTATAAAGGTTTCATATTTAATTATTTTTGGGAAAGTATGATGTTTATATTTTAGAAAGTCATAGTAAGTGGATTTCATGGAAATGAATGAAAATGGAGAATAGTTGGGATTTCAATAATTTTGATATTATATACACATAAAAAAAATAGAATTCGAGAAATTATGATAGAATATTTTGAAAATAAAATTATGAGAATATAATATTATTTTGGGTTTCATAATGGAAAATTATGATGATAAGTTGACTCAATTAGAGTAATTAAGTTTTGTTTTGATCAATAGACTGTTTAGATATTATCTACTTGATGATTGGAAATAGTATAAGTAATTCAGAGTTTGATGTAATTATTATTTTAGCTTCACTGATAATATATTCATTCTTTGGTTTAGTCATATATAATAATCATTTTTTAGTATATTTCAAACTCAATAAGATGTCAAGTTGGGACCAACTTGGTTTATGTAGAGATAGTGATAACAGAGGTTGGTGAAGCAATCAAAATTTAGATAATGTGAATTAGGAAGCACCTAATAAACAATTCCCAAGGAGGTTTACAAGGATAGGATGTTTGGCCTTAGGTATACTAATAGTGGGGCTAGGATGTCAATCCACTTTGATGCCATTGACCTTGAGTTCTAGAAAGTATTAAATAATTTACACTTTAAACCTACAAATCCTAGGGGTAAAAAAGTATTTCATGGCCATAGATTTGGTGTTAGGTCTCAATCCCACAGAAGTTCCTCTCACCACTTATAGAATAATCCACATCAACTACTAGTTTAATCACCTACCCTAGAGAAAATTCAACATGTTAATGAGCCACACCATGTTAATGAAACCACTCAACTAGATAATAAAATATTCCATGCTAAGATTTTTTTAAAACTTGCCTTGAATTAATTTTTTTGATGAACCCTCACCATCTTAGAGAGATCCTATTTTAGGTTACATAAAGTTAAGCTTGAAGAAACAAATTTTAGGTTGCATGAAATGTTGTCTTGAAAATACACTTCTTGTAATTCATCTAACCACTTCAAACAAATGGTCAGTTATTAAGAATCACATAGATACTCTAGTTGATATTAGAGTTGTGAAGAAGATTAAATTGGAGATTGATGATAATATAAGTGAGTTGGGAACTAAGTTGGTTCAATTTCTAGTAGTTGAGATATAATACAATGAGTGTGTGAACGAGCAAGAAAAATTAGTTATTAAGGTTTTATTTTATTCTAATTACTATTGGATGTCATTAGGATGAAATTTTCATTTCAAAGTTAAACTTTAAATTGTTGGAACTTAAGTACTTTAAGATTTGATACTTTGATTTTTAGATTTTAATATTTTGAATATGATATTTGAAAGTACAATAAACTTTAATTTTTTTGGTATATATCACATGCCTAAGTAATTTATGGAAATAAGCATTATTCTATTTATTTATTAAAATATGTTATTCTATTTTGTTTTTAATCTATTAAGGGTCACCACTTATCAATAAATACCTTATCTATATTCAAGTACTTGATCTATTAAGACTTTTAAGTCTTAATTAAACCTTAACTATAAATGTTTATATTAATTAATTTTTTAAAAAGTCAATTAGTTAAGTTAAAAAATTAACTAAGGCTAGTTAAAACTTATTTTTCCATCCAAATTTGTAGCATAAAAAGAGATCAAGGATTCATTTGAAGAGGAAGAATAACATAGGTATTGAAGACTTATACATTGTGAAGTCAATCATTTATCTCTCTCTTCTATGCAACTTATCTGAGATAGCATGTCTTTCGTAGATAGACCAAATGTTACTTTCTATGATGGTTGAGTAAATTGATTAGGCAACATAATTATATCCAATTTTATATTATCATTTAGAATAGATTATCTAAAGTTTGTCAAGTTTAACATCTTTTCATGATGCTCCTTATAGTTCTATGTGTAGAATGCAAGTATTCAACCTGAATAATGATGAAAAATTTATTATTTACGACATTTGGTTGATCTATTTAATTGTAAATGATGTCTCTCAAGATATTTTGTAAATAAAGATGCTGGTTACTCAAGTAAAATCAATCTATCTTGTTAAGATGTCTCTATCTATTGAGACTCACATGTTTTATCTACATTGTAATTGATTTTGACTTTAACTTTATCCTAGTTTTAACTAATTTAGATTAATCTTTAATTAATCTAATTTATTTTTTACTTCTTTAGTTTTAATATATTTTAGTTTAATTTTTTTACTTATTGTTTATTTATATTTCTATTTTAATTTATTTTTTTAGATTAATTACCTTTATTTAATTTATTAGAATTAGACGTAGTTAGATTCTAGATTAGTTAGTTTGTTAGATTTAGTGTAGGTTAATATTTTTTTGGTATGTTAGACCTAGTTGATGTTAGATTATTTATATTGTTCTAGTTTAGTTTAGATTTAATATTTTAATTTATCTTGATTAGTTTTATATTTGTATTTGTTTGTGTCTATTTTGTTTTTTGTTTGGTTGCTTACATTATTGAAAATCCACTCATATTTGATTTATCTCATTTCTATTTTAATTTTTACTTTTGGGATATTATCTTGGTGTTGTTTTGAAGTTGTTACATCAGAAGTAAGATATTAATTTAAAATATATTATATTATTGAACCATATTTCTTTCCTTTAAGAGATTGTCTAGTTCATAGGCCTTCTCTATTAGATATGATAGACTAGACATTCATATCTAAACTGATTCATTATTTGATACGTGGATTTCTAAAATTATAATAGAATATGTTATATTCATTAACTTATTTTTTATTTTCTAGAACATTTAAAAAACCGTTCACATATTTAGAATTGTAATTGAACATATAAAACCTTATTATTAGATTGGTATGATTCCAAATTAGCCTTCATAATAGGTGAAAGGGTTGATTAGTATCTGGTATAATTTTCATCATCAACAAATTTGGTGATTCTGCTAAAAAAATCTTCAAAAATATTATTTGTTTATAGTAATTTTTTCTTACACATGCTACTTAGAGGACAACCTCCTATTATTCAACTTAAAATTGATATTATTGATGATCAAGGTTATGTTGCTTTTAATTTAATGCATTATTCATGGTATAATCATCCTTATAATATTCAACATGTTATTTAAGTCATAAATAAAGGAAAAAAATGTAGAATTTGAGATAGATTGGTATTCTAATCTTATTCATGAGACTTGAAAAGACATTTTAAATATAAAAAAAATTAAGGAAGATATTTACAAAATTTAACTACTAATCCTAGACCTATAAAAAATCTTATTTTTGATTCTCATCCATTTGATGATTTCGTTATGCCCTCTGAACCTACTATTATAAATCTATAATAAAATCAAAGTGATCAGATTCAAGAAAATGAACTAATTGAAGTAGAGAATAATGCTGAAGCTTTCAATGGGAGATCAAGTAGAAGAGAGGATACAAGAGACAATTCATGAACTACAAGACAATAAGAATGAGAATGATCTCACTACAGATGAAGCTAATTATAGAGCTGAGGTAAAACATCATATAGATGTAAATATGTGGATTTATATAAATTCAATAAATATTGGAAATCATCTTGGTAAGTTACCTTCCCTTAAAATATTAAATATACCAAATTTTTAGATATTTTGGAAAATCTTGGGAAGATCATTTAAAAGCATCTAGATTAGTTTGTACTACTCTTGGTATAATAAGTGAAAATATTTTTTTAAGTGTTTTTTACCAAACACTTGAAGGGAAAGCTTACTAAGCATTTATTAGTTTACCTATTAAAGTTATTAGTATATGGAAAAATATTGAATAATGGCTAAAGTTATATTTTGGGAAAGATAAAGAAAACTTTGACATAGTCAATGATTTTGTGAATTTTTCTCTTGATTGAGGTGAAACTATATATAATTTTATTACCAAATTTCCTAAGTTATGTCAAAAGATCTTTCATGATATTAGACCTTATAAAAAGTTATCTAGACTTTAATTTTGTTGTGGTTTACCCTTAAAATATAAAATGGCTTTAGAGGATAAAGATATTATATAATATGATGAAACTATAACATTCTACATTGAATATGAAAGGAAGCTTAAATGTATTGGGTCAAAGGATAGGTATTCTATAGGTTTAAATTTAGATAAAGTTTAAATTTTACGGGCCATTCAAATTCTAGAGAATGAACTAGTTGTTAAAAATCATTTAAATTATAAACCTTCTTCATCTAATATAAATGATATATAAAGTAAAATATTTTAAATTTCTTATTACTTTAATGTGTGTGAATTGGATCATGATCCATATTCATGTATTTCTATTCAATTTTTTTAAAAAATACTTCAAGGAAAAGATCTTATATTCGAAGATCTAGTAGACACCATAAACATGTGTGCCTTTGATTATTCATCAAAAAATGAAGGTTATTATTTTGGTAATTCTAGAAATAAAGATTATAACTCTTCTCAAAATAAGAAAATATTAAATAATCATTCTTCTTTTAATGATAATGTTAAAATAATTTAGAATAATTCTTCAATTAGTTTAATTAATAATTCTTATCAAAATATTACTTTATCAATTAGTTATAATAATAGTCAATATCAACATTATAAGCCTAAGAATTTATGACAATTTGATGCTAAATATTATAATATATTTAGTGATTTATATATAATTAAATCTAGATTTATCATTATTACAAGTAGCTAATATTGATAATTAATGAAGCTATTAAAAATCCTAATATTGATGTAGGCTTACAAGAAGATGGTAATGAAAAATCAACTATTTTTTCTTAAAGTTATGATTCTCTTATAGACTATATACCTCTTTTTTGTGTTTCAATCAAAATTGATAATAAGATAATCCACAATTGTATCTTAGATATAGGTGCTTCAAATAATATAATGCCCAAATTTATTTCAGATCAATTAGGCATATCTTATGAAACTAATAATAGGAAATTTACTAGATTTGATACAAGAAAAACTAAAAGTTTTTACAAGTTTTGAGACATAGTTATTAAGATTTCCCAAGATGAAAGAATTAGATCCATGATTAATGTCCAAGTTTTAGACATTATTAGTAATTATTACATGTTATTAGGAATGGATTGGTCCAAATTAGATAGTGCTTTTATCAAAAATGATATCACAAAGGTTCTTGTTAGTAATGAGATTGATTTCATAAAAAAAGATTAGTCTAGTACACCTATAGAATCATCCACTTCTTCCACTATTTCTTATGTTGAGATAGGAATTGGGACATATGAGTTACTCAATTTAGATGAATAATAAAATTAACATGAATTATTTTATGAGAAAAATATTTTATGGTTACTTTATTTTGTTGGAGCTTGTTCTCAATAAGGTAATTGTGCTAGAATTTGTTGAATTTCTCTTATAGGTAAAATATTTCATTATCTTTATAAATTATTATTTGAAAACACTAATAATACAAAAAAAATATAAATAATTATTTTTAGGTTTGCAAAAATCTTTTTAAATCAATATTAAACATTTAGAAGTCTTTTGAGATTCTGAATTATCTTCTAGACAAGTTTAAATTTTTTATAAAACTAATCAAACTTGTCTACATCATTATATTCAAAAAGTTTGGTCTTTACATGAAAATTTTGAGGAATCTAATATTAATTTTATACTTATAGAATATAATATTATAGTTTATAATCTTTCTATTTTTATATCTAACCCAAATTTAAGCAAGAGTGAACCAACCACAAATTTCTCTTATGCTGAAATCTTTTAACCTAAAATTCCTGATTTGAGTGATAGTTGGCATATTTTATGTTTTGATGAACACATAGATTATTTCATTAAAATTAATTATTTTTATCATGATTATTATGTATTAAATTATGTAAATTATTTTTAATTAAATACTAATAAATTTTCTAATGGTTTAGTAAGTTTGGAATCTATGTTTACACCTAATGATCAAACCAAAATTTCTAGAATGGAAGAGACTTCTAGGAGAATCATAGGTGAAACTATTATTATCTACTTAGGTATAGAGTAAGATTCTAAATATGTGTATTTAATAATATAATTTATTTCTAGTGAAAATGTTTAATTCATTAAGTTATTTGAATAATTCATTGATGTGTTTTACTAGTCAGATAAAGATCTTAAAGGTTATAATAGTAACATTATTAAACATGATATACCTATAAAACCCAATATTAAACTTGTAATATAGAAAATATGAAGAATTATCCCTTTGTTAGAGGACACCATTAAAAATTATCTAAAGAAAATGATTAATTCTAGTGTCATTTTTCCTATAAAATATTCTGAATGGGTAGCTAATGTAATGTCAATTGAGAACAAAAATGGTGATATTATATTGTGTGTTTATTCTAGAGATTTGAATAATGCTAGCATTAAGGATCATTTTCATTTACCAAGTATAGATCATATTTTTCAATAATTTGTAGGATAAAAAATGATGTCATTATAAGATGGATTTTTTGTTTCTAATCAAATTTTTGTAAATCCTAAAAATAGACATAAAATTACTTTTACTACTCATAGAGGGACTTTTGCTTATAATAGAATGTATTTTAGATTAATGAATGTGGAAACTAAATTTCAAAGAGCTATGCGTGTTGATTTTAATGACTTGATTGACATAGTTATTCAAGTCTATGTTGATGATCTCACCTATTATTCAAAAAGACAAAAGAAACATTTAGATCATCTTTGTGAAATTTTCACAAGATTTAGAAAGTATGGTATTTCTTAAAATCCAAAGAAATCAATTTTTGGTGTTATCAAAATTAAGTTATTAGGACAATATTTTTAAGGATGAAATTTATATAGATCCTAAATGTATTAAAGCCATCAAAGAGTTACCTCTTCCTAAAGATCAATCTAATTTAATATCCTTCTTTGTTAAAATTAACTTTGTTGGGAAATTCATATCAAATTTTGTTGATAAGTCTAGTCCTTTACAATTATGTCTTAAGAAAGATAAAATTTATACTTGGGATGAAAGTGTTGATTTAGCATTCAATAATGTTAAATATGCCATTAAAAGTGCTTCAATACTTGCTAGAATACATTTAAATAAATCATTCATTCTTTATGTTAATGCTACTAAAAAAACAACTAGAGTTGTTATCACTCAAGAGTTTGAAAATAATGATGAAAACCAATTGGTTATATGAGTCAAGTTTTAAAAGATGTTCAAACTAAGTACCCTATTTTTGAGAAATTTGTATTCTCATTGGTTTCCTCTTCGATTAAATTTTTTTATTTATTGATGGGAAAAAAATTTAGTGTGATCTAACATACCTATTTTATCTTATCTTTTGAAACAATCAACCATTCAAGAAAGGCTTGCTAAGTGGATATTACAAATTCAAGTACATGATCTTGAATTCAAAACTTAAAAAATAATTAAATGTAATGACTTGGTAATACATTTAAATAAAAATACTTCTTCAAATATCAATGTTTTAGTCCTGATATTTGATGATAATCTAAATACAAAGCCTCATTTAAAGGCCATGAAAATTCTTGATTTATTTTTAAAAAATTAAATTTGATCTTGAGTTGAATGTATGGAATTGTATGTTGACTATAGATGACTGGTATCATGAATTAGTATTCTATTTTTTTAATCAGGTCCATCTTAATAATTTTGATAAGAAAGAAATATGTTCCTTGCATTTAAAAGATTTAAATTTTTGTTTATTAAATTTTTATCTATTTTATTGAAATAGAGATGGAATTTTATTAAGATGCCTTACACATGATCAAACTCAAAAATTTCTTAGTGGTTGTCATGAAAGAAATTGTGGTGAAAATTATGCTATAAAAACCACTACTTATAAGATATTATGAGTAGGATATTATTGACCTACACTATTTCAAGATGATTATAAGTTGGTTCAATCTTATATACAATGTCAATTATTTATTGGTAGAGATAAGTTGCCTATAATGCCATTAAACCCTATTATACCTGAAAAACCATTTACAAAATGGGGCATTGACTTTATTTTAGATATACATCCTCCTTCATCTACTGGCCATAGGTATATATTAAGAACAAGAGATTATGTCATCAAGTGGTTTGAGGCTAAATCACTTAAAAGTTTTATAACAGGTGAATTGATCTCATTTTAAAAATACATATTTTCTATAGATTTGGAGTTCCTTGTGAAATCATTTCTAACAATGGACCTCAATCTATTTCTAATGAATTTATAGAATTTATGGTAAAATACTCTATTATATCTAGTCTTTCATCCAAATATTAGCCTCGAGGTAATGGTCGAGCTAAATCAATGAATAAAAATCTAATTTTGATCATGAAGAAATTAGTTTGTGAAAATAAAAGGAATTGGCATCATAAATTTTTTGAAGCTTTATGGGATGATAAAACTATTGTCAAGGTAGAAATTGGTTATTCTCCTTTCGTGTTATAATATGGATTTTAGGCCCTCTTACCAATAGAACTTTAGATTTATTTAGCTAGAACTACTTTAAAATTTATTTTTGAAGATAAAAATTTGATTGAATAAAGATTGCATGATCTAATAGCTCTTTATTAATATAAAGCAATAACATTATACAAATTAGAAAGGGATAAACAAAAAATGGAAAAAAAATGATAAGAAAGTTTTTAAGAAAAAATTTAAAGTTGGTGATCTAGTTTTATATTGGTATAAATCTCATGAAGATCCTAATAAATATCATAAATTTGATTCATTATAGATTGGTCCTTATCAAATTATAATTGTAAATAGAAAAAATGTTTTTCATTTGAAAGATCTTGATGGAAATTAGTTGCACTACTCAGTTAACAACCATCATTTAAAATTGTTCCATGATTAGCTCCTTTTTAAATTCATTTGTTTATTTTATTTTCTTGTTTTCTTTTTATTTTGTGATTCTTTTCTTTCCTATTTTTTTCTGTTATTTCTTTTCTTGGTTTATTTGTTTGCTTTCTTTATTACTTACTTTTACTTTTGAAAGATCAACAAGTGTTTCAAATGGATGATGTTTCACATTATAAATGAATAATGCAAAGCTATTGTAATTCTGATATGAATACCAATTATTCTCAAATATTACTCTTTATAGATTTAGTTTTCTTTATACATCAATAATATATGTTGAGATGCAGTTAATTGTTAAAAGTAATACTTGATTTTCACATATTATATTTAAGCCATCTATATTAGTTTATGCATCCATCCCAAACATCCCTATTATATCATTCCCTTTCTTCATGCCATGTTATATGAACATCTCATCCCTTATTAAAATTCATTATTAAATGGGTTCATGCATAGTTGCTTGATAAATGATTTACCTAGATCACACTCTAAAGATTATATTACTATTAGTAGGCAATTTGATTTCTACTCAATTTTATTATTCAAAACTGATTAGTAAGTTCATTAGTGCTATGCCTATTTTTCATATGCCCCTCAATTTCTTATAATTAATACTCCTATTTACCATAGATATGACTCAATCATAAAGTTTAAAATTATGTCGAGGACTTAATCAATTATTACTATATTGAAATACATATTTTGAATTAGATAAGTTGGTGACAATTGGTTTATGAATTTGAATTTATATTTTAAGTTGTTTAAAAAATCATAAATGCATGAATGAATAAACAATTACATATGTATTTATCATTCCTAAAGTATTTATGATTTATTATAGCTTTTAGTTGGTAGTTTAAGCAATTTGTAATGACTAATTTGGTATTTTAATTTTTGAATGGCAATGTCCAACATGTTTTGATCCAAATGGAAAGATATAATGACTGGTTATAATGGTTTTCTAGTTAATTCCTTTTCAATTGCAAGTATATAGATATATTTGTCATGATTTCTAGAGTTTGAGAAATAATGTATCTTATGGTTTATCAAATCAAATAAATCATTTGATTTATCATAAATTTCATTTGAAAGGTTGAATAGAAACTTTATATGGATTTATTTGTATGTTTCACCCAATGTTCAGTTGTAAATATAATTGACATGATTTTAGGTTCGTCTAATATTTGAATCCTAAGCTACTTCTTAAGGATATTAAAGCATCCTAAGGGATTCTAAGTTTTGATCCTAAATATTTTATTATGTTAAGGTCCTATTTTAAATATCCCAAGTTCAAATTCCATATAAATCTAGTTCAAAGATTCTAATGTTCAATTGAGGTTAATTCATTTCAAAGGATGGTGACTTAAGTTTATATCTCAAGGCATAAAATTTTAAAGGGTATAAACTGGTGACTTTGAAGGGTGATGTAGTTGAGTTTATTTGATAATACAAAATATTTATGACATAAGTTATTATTATTCAAAGGAATATTTAATAATTTCATCTACTGGTAATTTGAGTTGGCAGTCCATTTGGAAGATTCATAGCCTGCTAGTTGGTGTGATGAGTTAATAAAAATAATGATAGATGTTTCAAGATCTTGATAAGATAATTTGGTGGTTTAATGATTTTAATTAAATGGGTACATGTCTATAATATTACAAAATGGTAATTGTTTTAGTAGGTGTTTTAGTTATTACTAAGTTTGACAGTGTCGTTATGTTGGTTAGAAGAATGCTAAGTAATAGTCTCAATTTAATGAGTCAATGAGGATTATGCATGGAAGCATGGTAGTTACTTTAGGGGGCTTGGATTACAAATAGAATTATTTTCTTAGTTTTTATTTTTTTTGAAGGTCTTTTATGGAAGTATCATTCTTTTGGTTTAGAATTTAGAATTGTAGATAGAGATTGTGAGAAGAAATTTAAAGGGAAGTGCATATAGGTATGCCAATAACAAAGTGATTAATATTTTGAAGAAAGAGTGAGTTGTTTTGAATAGTTTTCTAGTTGCATGGAGAAAAATATAGTTTTTTGTTTACATGTTTCGATAAGTTTTAACTATCTATTAAGATCTACATGTATGTTTTAGGAAGTTGAATGAACTTAAAATTTAGTGGTTGTTATATTATCTCTATGCATGAGATATTGATGTGAATGGGTTTTAGTTTTTGATAAAGCCATTTATCTTGGTGGTTGATGAGATATAAACATGTTTTTTTTGGGTTTGAGCATGGTATTTTGAGAATATTATGGTTTTTCTTATTTGAGTACACATATTAGTCTAGATTTTTGTTACTAATGCAGATTGCAATGGTGATTCAAACATACCATTTTTAGTTTCAAAAGCATGGTTGAAATTTTTGGTTTTATAAGGATGAACTCTATGTGTTTTTTTCATGAATATTTGGAAGGATTTAATTGATTTATGTTTGTCATGACATAGAGAAATTATTTTAGAGGGTTATTCAAAAATGTAAATATGACTACTGAGTGATGGTTTTATTTATATTCAGATATTTCTAAAACTTGAGTTTCACGAATACATGAATATTTTGAAGGATAAAGTTATGCATGTTTATGTTACAGAAATATAATATGTTAAAATTTGAAAATAATAAAAGTTATTGTCTGGACTTGCACATCAATTTTGGGTTTTGAAGGTTTTTGTTATATTTAAATGTTAGTTGTTTCAATATTTTAAAGCCAAAGTTTCATGCATGTTTAGAATTTTATAAAGGATGAAATATTGAAAGTCTGATGGATTCAAAATATTTTTGAGTATAAGGATAGAATGTTTGGAAATATTTCATGCACACTCTTGACTTGATGGTATAATAAGATAGTTATATTTTTTGTTTAAAGTCTTGGAAATAAATGAACATAGAGAATACTTTTTTTTAAAAACTATAACAAGTTATTTTTCAGTTTTGAGTTTCTATTGGTTGAATATTATATAGTGAACATTTTTTTAAATGCATCAGTTTATATTTTAAATCTTTATTACAAAGCTATGTTAATATTTTATATGAGGTGAGTTCTATATATTCGTGGAGACAATATATGGATAGGTTTAATATGTTTCTAGTCTGTTATGAATAATTTGTTTGGAATTATTTTATATAAATGTTTTGGTATTTTTTTTGAATATAGATTTGAAGATGTCAAAATTTATCTATGTGAAGGGTTCATATTGAAATTTATTTAAAAGAATGCATCCAAAAATTATACATGGTTGTATATATTCAGGATGATATTTAGGCATTAAATATTAATAGGAGAGTTCTGATAGAATATATTTGTGAGACATTATCAAGGTTTCATATTGAATTTTTACTAGGATAGTATGATGTTTATATTATATAAAGTCATAATAAGTTAGTTTCATGGAAATGAAAAAACATGGAGAATAGTTGGGCTTTCAATCATTTTTATATTATATTCACATAGTGAAAATAAAATTGACAAAAATATGATAAAATATTTTGAAAATAAAATTATGAGAATTTTATTTTATTTTGGGTTTTAAAATGGAAAATATGATTATAAGTTAACTCAATTAGAGTAATTCAATTTTTTTTTATCAATAGATAGTTCAGATTATATTTTCTTTATGATTGGAAATATTATAAGTGAATGAGAGTTTGATGCACTTATTATTTTAGATTCACTAATAATATATTCATTCTTTAGTTCAGTCATATCAATAATAAGTTTTTTAATATTTTTCAAATTATATAGGATGTCCAATTGCGACCAACCCAGTTCAAGTAGAGATAATGATAACAAAGGCTGGGCAAACAATAAAAATTTAAATAATATGAATCAATAAGAACCTAATAGACAATTCCCAAGGGGGGATTTTAGGGATAGGAGGTTTGGCCCTAGGTATGTTAGTAGGGGTGCCAGAATGTCAATCCACTTTGATGACACTGACTTTGAGTTTTAGAATGTATTAAATAATTTGGTCTTTAATCTTGCAAACCCTAGGGGTAATAGAGGATTTCATAGCTATAGATTTTATGTGAGGTCTCAGTCCTAAATTATTTCTTCTTACCACTCGTAGAATAATCCACATCAGTTACTAGTTTAGTCACCCACCCTAGAGAGAATCCAACATGCTAATGAGCTACACCATGTTAATGAAACCACTCAATTAGACACTGAAATATCCCATGCTAAGAATTTTTTAATCTTGATTTGCATTCTTTTTCTAATGAACCCTCACCATCTTAGAAATATCTTATTTTAGAGTGTAGAAAGTTAATCTTAAAGGAACCATTTTTATGTTGCATAAATCTAATATTGGAAAGCCACTACTTTTATTTCATCCAACCACTATAGACAAATGATTAGATAGTCAGAATGACAGATATACTCAAGTTGAAATCAAAGTTGTGAATGAGATTATATTGGAGGTTGATGATAATATAAGTGATTCAGGAACTAAGTTGGTTCAATTTCCAATATTTGAGATGGAATACAATGACTATGTGAATGAGCAATGAAAACAAGTTATTGAGGTTTTATTTGATATTAATGACTATTGGATGTTAGTAGGATAAATTTTTAATTCCAAAGTTTAATTTTAAGTTATTATAACTTAAGTACTTTCAAATTTGATACTTTGACTTTTAGATTTTTTTATTTTTATTATGATATTTGAAAGTACAACAGAATTTAATTTTTTGATATATATGATACACCTAAGTAGTTTTTGGAAATATGCATTATGGTATTAATAAAAATAAGAATTTCATTAACTTTGATTTATCTATTTATTTATTGAAATATTTTTATTCTATTTTATTATTAATTGATTAACGTTCCCCACCCATTAGGAAAACATGGTCTGTATTTAAGTATCATATCTATTAAGACATTTAATTCCTAATTAATCCTTAACTATAACTATATTTATTAATTGGTTTTTTAAAACTCAATTAGTAAATTTAAATAGGTAACTAAGGTTAGTTACAACTTCTTTTTCTAACCAAATTTGAAGCATAAAAGGAGATCAATGATTCATTTGAATAGGAAGAACAACACAGGTATTAAAGACTTAAACATTATGAAGTCAATAATTTATCTCTCTCTAATATACAACTCTTGTGAGATAGTATGACCTCTGTAGATAGTCTAAATGGTACTTTCCCTAATAGTTGAGAAAATTACTTAGGCAATGTAGGTATATCCATTTTTATATTATAGTTTATAATAGATTATCTAAAGTTTGTCATGTTTAACATCTTTTGATGATTGTTCCTTGTAGTCCTATGTGAAGAATCCAAGTATTCAACCTGAATAATGATGAAAACTTTATTATTTATGACATTTCATTGATCTATTTGATTGTAAAAATTATCTCTCATGATATTTTGTAAAGAAAGATGTTGGTTTCTCAAATAAAATCAATCTATTTTACTAAGATGACACTCTCTATTAAGACTCAGATGTTTTATCTATATTATTCTTTATTTTGAATTTGAATTTAGCTTGGTTTAATCTGATTTAGATTAATATTAAATTAATTTAATTTCTTTTATGTTTCTTTAGTTTTAATATATTTTACTTTACTTTGATTTTACATACTTGTTATTTGTGTTTTTCTTTTAGATTATTTTCTTTGATTAATTTCCCTTATTTAATTTCTTAGAATTAGATTTAGTTAGATTCTAGATTGTTTAGTTTTTTTAGATTTCATTTACATTTATATTTTTTTAGTTTGTTAGACTTAGTTAATGTTTGATTATTTGTTTTTTTCTAGTTTAGTTTACTTTAGATTTAATATTTTAATTTATCTTAATTAGTTTGTTATCTTTAATTTTCTATTTTCTATTTGTTTGTGTCTTGTGTGTTGAGTTCTGTTTGGTTGCTTACTTTATTGAAGATATGTTCATCTTTGATTTATCTGATTTCCATTTTACTTTTTACTTCTAGTTTATTATATTGGCGTTAGTTGGAAGTTATTACAAAAAAGTCAAGATATTACTTTGAAATATATTATATTTTATTATTTAATTAGATTTCTTTCCTTCAAGAGATTGTCTAGTTCATAGGCCTTCTCTATTGGATAGGATAGATTACACATTCATATTTAAATTTATTAATTATTTCTGTGTGGATTTCCAAAATTATAATGGAGTATGTTATATTCAATTACTTATTTATTTTAGAGGTACAATCACTAGGGGGTGAATTAGTGAGTCTAGATAATCTAAATTCTATTTTAATCCTTTCTAACACTTAAATAATTAACACAAGAATTCATGAAGCATACATATCATTCATAAAAAATAAAATAAGAGATAATGTGAGATCAAAAAAATAACACATGATATACATGAGAAACTCTCTCAAGCTTGAAAAGACTTGAACTAATTATCTGATAAGGTATTATAATCTAGAGACTGATCATGTCCTCCTGACCAAGATTTAGTGAAACACCTGTTCCATAAGGAGCACCTACCCTTAATATGATAAACTCCTTTAAACCACCTACCATTAGTGAAACACCTATTTCATAAGGAGAAATTTCCCTGAAGGAAGACCAAGTCCTTTAGACCCTCCTTTGAAAACCTCCACCTTTGAAAGGATGTCTTCCAAACCTAATGATGGAACCCTAATTATAATTCTTCACCTCCACTCAACACACCCTACTACCTGAATCACATTACATACTTGAACCAACACACAAAGTACAATGAGAACACATTATATATCCCAACTAACCTCACTCTTCAACTCTACACACTCAATGCATCCTTCATACCAACAACTCTATCATAGCTTCAACAGCACAACAAGATGGTCATACACAATCAAAAAATTGATCTACCTCTCTAATCAACCACCAAGATCACACAAATATCAAAAATCCTTCATTTAGGCATAAGGCATCAAAACCATCCTTTTCGATCACTCTAGACTCTTCACTCATGCTCAACATATAAGAGAAGTATACTAACCTTAGAAACATGACCTACAAGTCATACACATAATCCTTAATCTTATCTTATTATCAACTCATCCATTGAGCATGTTTGACCTTCTCACTTATTCAGTTCAACACTCACACATCTACATCAAGCCTCTACAAATCTAGAAACCATCTCATTTGGTTTCACTATATATAGAACAATCATGAATATCAACTTCTAGGTCATCCATTACACCTAACTTAACCATTAAGGATTTTATCATATCAATATATATCTGAAAAAAATATTTATACATCATCCATAGCATCAATGGGTCACCTTTAACTAGCTACACATTTCAATAAGGCCATTGTAGCTCTTATAGGTCTCATGGAGATCTATTCACCCAGTTAGCACTTTAATGAGTAAAATAAAAAAATGAGACCACTTCCAAAAGAATAAGTTAATTCCACATGAATCCTTAGTCACACCCACATGGTACCAAGCCAATTAGAACACAAAATCCACACTTGAACCTACCAATTCTATCACCTTGCTCTTTAAGTCTTCATACTCATAAAACACAGTCACAAAATTTTGAATCAAACATTAAATTTATTCAAATAACCAAATGACATATTCATATGGATAGAACCTAAAAGATCTCTAAAACACCTATATTTTCCTTAGATACTCCAACATAGGCCAAAACACCTCAAACTATCTTACTCAAGATGATCACTCAAACTAGTCATATACTATCAAAATATAGCTAAGTTATTATGACTTTCCACATCTGATCAGGAGCCAAATATGATAATCAAATCCTTCACATAATTATTTGAGACTTATACAACATATCCATGCTCATTTAATTCTTCAAATCTACTTAAAACACCTTCAACTTGCCTATACAAGATGGTCACTCAATCTACCAATAACCTTCAAGAAAATAGTCAACTTCTTAGAAATTTTTCAAGTAGAAAATGGATTCTTCAAAACTTTAAAGACCACATATATCATCCTCATGGACTCTAAAACACTCCCAAAAATATAAGTCAACATAAGACATTAAAATACCATTGTAATGACCTCACATATTCATCTTAAGTCAATTTCAAAATACTAAAGAATACATAGTCAAATTTGAAGCTTAATAACTTTGTCTGCACACACTTTTAGATATTAAAAGTTATATTTTTACATGCACCTTAGAATTCTCTACATATTTTATTTTTTTACACTATCAAATTCTACCTAGATTGAAATTTATGGCCCAAAAACTAAACACTAGTCATTTCTTTATATATTTAAATATTTAAATGCAAATGGTCACAATTAAACTTTGAACAATATGCTCACATCTTGTGTGCTATTATCTTTAGATCAATCTCACACCATCAATCTAGTCTAAACATTAATTCATAGTCACCAATGTTTAAATGTTAAATCTTAGTCACTTTGACCTCATCTTATGTACTCTTATAATGTTGAATACATGCACTCCATTGATCTCTTCAAGATTGTCCTCACTTTAGTAATGATATATAACTATCACTTTGGATTTTTGACTTTAATACACACTATTTGTCTCTATCTATATGATCTCCCACTTACCATTGATCTTGTAAAAAAATTAAAATTTATCTCTACTCAGTGTTAAACATTGTGCACATATCCTCATCTCACTACTTATTATCTTTTTGGAGAAAATGCACTCGAAATTTTTTGATCAAACTGTAAAATGTGAAAATATGACTATGGGGACCTTATTTATCTACCTAGAAGGCTAAATTTACATAGTCATTTTTTTTTGTTGTTGGACTCATGATCTAAAATTTGAACCATATAATCTCCTTACATAGGATAATCCAATCATATAACAATATACTCCTAGAACCTTTGCATTTGTGAGATATAAAACCATTAAAATTAACTCTAAAAATATTCTATCATAGAGCCAACTATTCTTAGAACTTGTTTGGGATGCCAACTTTGCTCCTGCATAACTTCTATCATGCTTGAATGTATGGTCTAAAATTTAGTGAAAATTAACTAGGCACAAAATTGAACAAATTCTTGTGATCATCTTCTCCTAAAATTTCCACATGTGTGAGCTATAACACCATAAAAAATTTTACTTGGATCTTCTTTCCACTTTGTAAATTTGGCTAAGTATGGGAAAACATTGTCAAAATGCCTAGGATCCCAACTTTAGACTTGTATATCTTTAAATGTGATTATGTGCATAACCTAGGATTTAGTGCATATAACCTAGGTAAAAATTGGATCAAAACCATATGACCAACACCCCCTAACTCATACACATGTGTTAATGGTGATTTCATGAAACTCCCTACTCATATTTTCTACTACTTGACCCAAAGTGTCTAAGTGAAAACTATGGACAAGTAGATGAATTATAATTATGTATACAAGCACTCAAAGTATATAAAACATATTAGGTACCTATTAAACATTATAAATACTTAGTATTCATCCTTTAATAAATATAACCATGACAAAACTGAAGATCAAGCAAGCCAACTTCAAGCACATTAAGACAAGAACATTGCACACTTTGTCATTGTCACTTAGGTTATCAAAGTAATTCATCTACTCAGAATTACACCTCCATGAAATCACCATGACATCATTAAAAACTCTCCAAAAATCTCCACCTTTTTCATTAACGTTAAAAAACATCATATATAGCAATATACAACTAACCTTATCTCTCTTCAAGCACTCCCATAATAGGAACTTTCTCCCCCTTTGACACAATGACAAAGTGGGAACCAATTGATCTTGAGGACTTTAAAATACCATAAATAATAAAGAACCATATTGAAAGGATGACACAAACTCCCACTTACCTTGATACATTCCTCTTTCCCCATGCCAACACTCTGCTAACCATATATAGCTTCTATGAAGATAAAAAATTCATGAACAATAAAAATGGCATCAAATTACCTTAAAAGTATTAAGAGGGGCTCCCACTAAGTCAACTGATCTTAGGTACCATTTCATTTAAACACTTTCAGACCATTTTCAATAATTATGAGTCAATATAATTTCCTCCATTCCTTCTCTCTTAGATTCAATTATGCAATCCTCTGATCCTTAGACATAGCCAATTAGAAATCTCTCCCTCACACCATGCATAAATCCTCAAGCCATTAAAACTAATTGATTTATCCCCCCTAAATATATGGCATACACAAATTTTAATTAACATAACTTATATACCTTCTTCATGATATCAATTACATGATAACACATTCTCCTTATCCTCTATATCAACCTTGTCTTATAGTCTTTCAACATTTGATCAATCAATTTGAGTTAAAAAAATTGAAAAGTTCTTACCTTTATAACCAAGAACCCTAAACATATATTTATCCCATTTGAAAAAGATAAACATTCCTTTTTATATAATATAATATCTTGACACCTCATCATCCTTGATTAGAGACTTGTAAAACTTTCAATCCTTACTATCCTTGCACACATAGATGAGTCCCAATTAACATCCAACATCAAAAATAAACCATATTTGGTCTCATTTTTATCTCTATTGATATCTTTAGGTTTCCATACCCAAGTGTAGCCTCTTAATTTGACACTAAGAGTTCCATACACCTTATTTTGCTTTAAGAACTCATTTAACATGTTCTTCCAATACCTAGCAATCTGTGCAACTCTATGACATCGAAAACAAACAAGATCATTAATACATTTTGCTTCATGATGATTGTGATCTTATTTTTCTATATGGATAAAGGATAAATCTTCTTGTCATTCTTTAATCTTCTTCATATCTAATTCCTTCTTTACAGTAGCAGGTAGTCCACCTTGATCAGAATTATCTTTAATTATATTTGGTCTCAACACCAATGAGTGACCTTTAGGAGTATAATGCTTCTTCAAACTATTATTGTATAATCTATAAATATGTCCTACTTTATTTCAACTATATAAAATAATATAATTCAACATACCTCTTGATTGATCTGAATTAAGTCTTTTTCAAGACCAATTGCTCCTTCTTCTAAGGCACCATGTGAACTCATTCTTAGAGCTCATAATTCTAAATTCTTTTCCCTATAACCATTTTAATATCCAAAATGACATTTGACATGAAAATAACTAGCATACCTTATTATGTTGGGTTGTCTAACAGGTCTTATTTCACTACTCTTGACCGAATCTAACTTATTTTCATCTTATTCAAGATTGATTAGCTTGAAAACAAATTGCTCATGCTCATCTTTCAATGAATCTATCTTGGTTTCCAATTGAATGAAATCGTACTCTTTAGCTCTTACACTTAAATAATATCCATCAACTAACCTCTATGAACTTGGATAGTCTCCTTATCACTCTTATCTTCTTTAGACATGTCATTCTTTCTTATACATGCTTTCTCTATCAAACATCCCTGAAGAGAACTGACTTGTGCTTCAATACCTTTGATTACATATCTCATCTTGTGATACCTCATTATGAGAAAAACTTATAAATCTACTTTATCTTCCTCACTATCATAGAACACTTCCTTATCACCATTATCATGGAAAAATTCTTCATTATTCATGATGTCATTTTATTTTAAAATAAAACTTGCCTTGAAATCTTCTAGTTGAACCTTGAGGACATTAATAACCTTCTCATCCTCTTTAGCATCTTTCTTAAAAGTACATATATATTCCTTAAGTGTCTTGATCATAGTATTCCATTATTGAATCTCTTTTTTCAATTGTTTAGAAATATTTTTACCTACTTGGAATCTCCTTTAAGTAGTTAAGCTTCCTCTAAAGGACCTACTCTGATACCAATTATTAGAGGTACAATAATTGGGGGGATGAATTAGTGAGCCTAGATAATCAAACTTCAATTTCAATCCTTTCAAACTCTTAAACAATTACCATAAGCATTCATGAAGCATACATATCATATATACTAAATAGGAAGACAAATAATGTAAGATCAAACACATAACACAAGATATATATGGGAAACCCTCTTATGAACTAAAACCCACCCTCAAGCCTCGAAACACTTGGACTAACTATCCTATAAGGTATTAAAAACTAGATATCATCATGTCCACCTAACCAAGATTTAGTGAAACACCTATTCCATAAGGAGCACCTACCCCTAAGTTGATCAACTACTTTAGACCACCTAACTTTAATGAAACACCTATTTCACAAGGAAAAATTTACCCTAAGGAATACCAAGTACTTTAGACCCTCCTTTGAAGACTTCTATCTTTGAAATTATGCCTTAAACACTTGATGATGGAACTTTGATTATCACTCTTTATCTTCAATCAACACACCATGTTGGCTAAATAAAATTACATACTTGAACCAACACACAAATATCAATTAGGACACATTACATATCCTAACCAAACTCAATCTTCAACTCTACACACTCAATACATCCTTCAGAGAATAATTCTATCACATCTTCCACAACATAACTAGATGATCATACACATATTCCACACATTGATTTTCCTCTTATATCAGCCACTAATCTCACATAGATATCAATAATCCTTTGATCACACACAAGGCATATAAACCATCCTTTTGGATCATTTTACACCTTCTCATTCATGCTCAACCTGAAAGAACACTATTCTAACCTTAAAAACATGACCTATAGGTCATACACATATTAATTAATCTACCATAATTATCAACCCATCCATTGGGAACACATGGCCTTCTCAATTCTTCACTTTAACGCTCACACATCTCTATCAAGCCTCTACAAATCTATAAACCATCTCATTTGGTTTCATTATATATAGAGCAATCCTAAATATCATCTTCTAGGTCAACCATTATACTTTCCTTAACCCTTAAGTATTCTCTCACATTAATAAATGGATCAAAATAATACTCATAGGTTATACATATCATCTCTAGGTCACCCTTAAGTATTTACATCTTTTAATAAGGCCCTTGTAACTCTTGTAGGTCTCATGAAGACCTATTCACCCACTTATCACTTCAAAAAGAAAAATAGAAACTTAAGACCACTTATAAAAACATATTTCCACTCCACATGACCCCTTAGTCACACCCACATGGTTTTAAGCCACCTAGAACACCAAATCCACACTTTAACTTACCAATTAGGTCACCTCACTCTTCAGGTATTCATACTCAAAAAGCATAGTCATAAATTGTTGAATCAAACATTCAAGTTATTCACATAACCACATGAACATTTTATATGGATAGAACCTCCAAGATCTATTTGAAATTTCCACGTACCTTAGATACTCTAACATAGGCCAGAACACCTGAAATTGTCTTACTTAAGATGACCATGCAAACTAGTCGTATACTGTCAAAATATAGTCAAGCTATTTTAACATTATACATCTGATCAAGATCCAAATATGATAATAAAATAATTTTCATAAGTATTCTATACATATTAAACATATCCATACTCATTTTCTTCTTCAACTCTACTAAGAACACCTTTAACTTGTCTCTCTAAGATGGTTACTCAATCTACCAATAACCTTTATGAACATAGTCAATTTATTAGAAATTATTCATATTGAAAATAGATTGGTAAAACCTATAAAGACAACATATATAATCCTCATGGATTATAAAACACTCCTAAAAGTCTATGTCAACATGAGATATTATAATACCATCAGAGCAAACTCACATATCATTCTCAAGTCAATTATAATATGCACACAAAAACATAATCAATTTTGAATCTCAACAACATTGTCTACACATACTTCTATATCTTCAAATTTATTTTTCCACATGTTCCTTAGAATCCTCTATATATTTTATTTTTACTTCACTATCAAATTCTACATGGATTGAAAGTTATTGCTAAAAAACTGGACACCAGTCTCTCCTTTGTAAATTCAAATATTCAAATGCAAATGGTCACAATTAAACTTCAAACACTATGCTCACATCTTATGTCCTCTTAGATTTAGAACTTTCTCACACCATCAATATTGTCAAAAATTTAATTTATAAATAACAATGTTCAAATGTTAAACCTCAATCATTTTGACCTCATCCCATCCAATTCTATGATGTTGACTCTATGTGCACTGTAGATCTATTCAAGATTGTCCTCATTTTAGAAATGTTAGATAACTATCACAAAACCTCTTGAATTTATTACTCACCATTGATCTCTATTTTTATGATCTCCCATTTGCCGTTGATCATTGGAAGAAGATAAATCTTTATCTTTGCTCAAGGTTAAAAATAATGCACCTATCCTCATCTTGTTGCTTCCTAACTTATTCTAGTAAATGCACTCCATCAATCTTGGTCAAACCTTAACATGTGAAAATTTTACTATAGGACCCTTACTTATCTTCTTGGAAGGACAAATTTGCACACTCATATATTTTGCTATGCTTGGACTGATGATCTAAAATTTGGAGAATATGATATCTTTACATAGGAAAATCCAATCATATAATAATATTCTCCTAGAACTTTCATGTGTGTAATATATAATTCCATTAAAATGACATATCAAAAAATTCTATCACAGAATGAACCATGCTTAGAATTTATTTTGGAGGCTAACTTTTCTCTTGCATAACTTTTGTCATGATTTGACACATGATCTAAAATTTAGCATAAATCAACTAGGAAAAAAATTGAACAAACCCATATATTCATATTCTCCTGAAACATCCACATGTGGGAGATATTATACCATCAAAATGATAACTCTTCTTACAACTTTGTAAATTTGGCTAGGTATGAGAAAACATTGTCAAAATGATTAAGAGCCCAACTTTGCACTTTCCTATCATTAACGAATGGTTAGGTGTATAACCTAGGATTTAATACATAATAAATGCATACAAATTTGATCACATCCATATAAATAACTCTCCCTAACTCATCTATACATGGCAATGTTGATGTCATCAAACTGCCTACTTAGACTTTTTTCCACTTGACCCAAAGTGTCTAGATGAAAACTATAGACAACTGAATGAATTATAGCTATGTACACAAGCACTCAAAGAATGTAAAACATCTTAGGGAACTATTTCACATTATTAATAATTTATACTCATCCTTTAATAACTCTAATAATGTAAAAACTAAATATCAACAAGGCCAACTTCAAGCACACTAGGACAAACACATTTCACACTTTGTCATTGTCACTTAGGCTATCAAACCACTTCATAAACTCACCATGACACCTCCATGACATCAATAAAAACTCTCAAAAAATCTCCCCCTTTTTCATTTATGTCAAAAAATATTATATATAATAATATACAACTCACCTTCTCTCTCTTTAAGCACTCTTACAATAAGAACTTTCTCCCCCTTTTCACATAATGACAAAGTGGGTACCAACTGATCTTGAGGACCTAAAAATAACATCAATAATAAAGGACCATCTTATAAAGATGATAAAAAATCGAAATTACCTTTAGCATTCCTCTTCTTCCCTTGACACCTTCCTCTTGCTCCATCCCAACACTCTCCTGATCATACATAGCTTATATGAAGACAAAACATTCATGAACAATAAAAATTACATGAACTTACCTTTAAAAAATTAAGAGGGACTCCTCCTAAGTCACATAAGCTTAGGCACATTTTTATTGAAACATTTTTAGACCATTTTTAGCAATGATTAATTAAAACAATTTCCTCCATTCCTTCTCTCTTAGATTTAGCTATACAGTCCTCTGATCTTAGGACCTGACCAACTACAAAGCTCTCCCTCACATCATGCATAGATCCTCAATCCATTTAAACTAACTGAGGTATCTCCCCCTAACTCCATGGCATACACAACTTATCATCAACATATATTATAGATCTTTTTCATGATATCAAAGATATGACAACACATTGTCTTCAACCTACATATCAACCTTGTCTTACATTATTTCAACATTTTATCAATCAATTTGAGTAACAGAAATTGACATGTTCTTACCTTTAAAACCAAAAATCCTAAACATATCTTGATTCCATTTGAACAATATCAAAATGACTTTATATATAACATAATATCCTGATACCTCATTATCCTTGATTAAACACTTGAAAAAAATTTATTCCCTACTTACAGACCTTGTACACACTATTGAGTCCCTGTGAAGCTTAGAGAGAGAAACTTATTTTAACATAGTGAAACTAAAATTCCAAAAACTCTAAAAACTCCCATATATCCATATATTTCTCTGACTTGTAGTCCTGATTGACTCTCAAAGGATATTTGACTTCATTCTTTTCTTCAAATTTGTTATAAAAAGAAGATAACATAAACTCTTGTCTTTACTTCATGTATATCATGGTAAACAAACCATATTTGGTCTGAGTTTCCATACCCAAGTGTATCCTCTTCCTTACACACGAGGAGCTTTATACACCTTATTTTTCTTTGGGAACTCACTCAACATGTTCTTGCAATACCTATCAATGTGACCAACTCTATGACATCTGAAACAAACAAGATCATTCATATCTTTTACTTCATGATGATTGTGATATTACTTTCTTATCTAGACAGAGGACATATCCTATTGACATTCATGTATCTTCTTCATAACAGATTCCTTCTTTGTAGTAATAGGTAGTCCACCTTGATCAAAGTTATCCTTCATAGTATTTGGTCTCAACACCATTGAGTGACCTTTAGGATCATAATTTTTCTTCAAACTATTATTTTAGAATATGGAAATGTGTCATAATTTATTTCAACTATAGCAAATATTATCATTCAGCATACCTCTTGACTAATCTAAGTTAAGTCCTCTCCAAGACCAATTACTCCTTCCAAGGCACCATGTGAACTCATTCTTAGAGATCATCTTTCTATAATTTCATACTCCATGACCATATTGATAGTAAAAATTACACTTTCCATGAAAATAATTGGCATACCTTATTGCATTTAGTTATCTAACTAGTCTTATTTCATTACTCTTTACACAATCTAACTTCTGTTGATCTTCTTCAAGCTTGCTTATCTTGACAACAAATTCTCATGCTCATACTTCTATGAATCTAGATTGGTTTCCAATTGGATGTAATCATCATCTTTATCTCTTATACTTGAAATATCAACCATCAAATGACCTCTAGGAACCTAGATAGTCTCCTTATCACTCTTAACTTCTTTATCCATGTCATCTTTTATTATACATGTTTTCTCTATCAAAATTCCCTCAAGAGAACTAACTTGTGCTTCAAGACCTTTGATTACATATCTCATCTTGTCATACATCTTTATGAGCTTAGCTCTTAGATCCACTTCATCTTCCTTTCTATCATAGAGAACTTCCTCATCACCACTATCATGGTAAACTTCTTCATTTTTCATGATGCCTTTTTCTTTTGAACTCCAATTGCCTTGAAATCTTTTAGCTGAACCTTGAGGTCATTGATAACCTTCTCATCCTCTTTAGCATCTTTCTTAAATATGTGTGTGTGTGTGTGTGTGTGTGTGTGTGTGTGTGTGTGTGTCTATATATATATATATATACACATACATAGATATATGTGTCTATGTATATATACACACACACACACATATATCTATATATGTATATATATAGATATGTGTCTGTATATATATATATATATATATATATATATATATATATATATGTATATGTATGTATGTATTTAAGTATGTGTGTGTGTGTGTCTATATATATGTGTGTGTGTGTGTTTGTGTGTGTGTGTGTTTGTGTGTGTATACACACACACACACATACATACATACATGTAAATAGATATGTATGTATGTATATATGTATATATATGTATGTATATATATATGTATATGTATATGTTTGTATGTGTATACACACACACACACACACACATATATATATACATATATACATATATATATATATATATATATATATATGTATGTATATATACACACACACACACACATACATACAGACATACATACATATATATATATATATATATATGTGTGTATATATATGTATATATATATGTATGTATATGTATATATGTATATGTATATATATATGTATGTATATATATATGTATATATATGTGTGTGTATATATATATATATACATACAAACACACACACACACATACATACATACATACATAATGTATGTATGTATGTATCTATATATATATATAGACACACACACACACACACACACACACACACACACACACACACACACACACACACACACACACACACACACACACATGTGTGTGTGTGTGTGTGTGTGTGTGTGTGTGTGTGTGTGTGTGTGTGTGTGTGTGTGTGTGTGTGTGTGTGTGTGTGTGTGTGTGTGTGTGTGTGTGTGTGTGTGTTCTTAAAGTTCCTTGATCATAGTCTTCCATTGTTGAATCTATTTATTCAACTATTTATCCATATTTGTACTTACTCAAAATATCATCCAAGTTTTCAAGCTTCCTCCAAAGGACTTGCTCTTATACCAATTATTATAGGTATAATAATTGAGATGAGAGGGGGGGATGAATCAGTGAGCCTCAATAATCCAAATTTAATTTCAATCCTTTCCAACTATTAACAAATTATCATAAGCAATCATGAAGCATACATATCATTAATAAGAAATAAAATGAGAGATAATGTAAGATCAAGCACATAATATAAGATATATATTGAAAACTATCTTAGGGAATAAAACCCACTCTCAATCCTATAAGCAATTAGACTACTTATCTTATAAAATATTATAAACTAGAGACTAATCATGTCCTCCTAACCAAGATTTAATGAAACACCTATTTCACAAGGAGTGCCTACCCCTAAGATGATCAAATCCTTTAGACCATCTACCTTTAGTGAGATACCTATTTCACAATGAGTAATTTCCCCTAATGAAGAACAAGTCCTTTAGACCCTCCTTTGAAAACCTCCACCTTTAAACTAGTGTCTTTAACACCTAATGATGGAACTCTAAATTTTAATATTCACCTTCACTCAACACACCCTATTAGTTTAAACACATTACATACTTGAACCAACACACAAAGATAAATTATGACACATTACATATCCCAACTAAACTCACTCTTCAACTTTACACACTCAATACATTCATCATAATAATATCTCTATCATAGCTTCAACAACATAAGCATATGGTCATGCACATATTACAAACATTAATCTACCTCTCAAATCCACCACCAAAATCAAATATATATATTAGTAATCCTTCACTCATAAGTAATGCATCCAAACCATCCTTTTAGATCACTCTAGACATCTTCAGTCATGCTCAACCTATAATAGCACTATTTTAACCTCAAAAACATAACCTCTAGGTCACACACATTATCTTTAATTTAATCTTCCTCTTAACCCATCCATTGGGCACATTTTACCTTCTCGCTTCTTCACTTCAATGCTAACATATCTCCATCAAGTCTTAATAAATCTATAAACCATCTCATTTTATTTCACTATATAGAGAAATCATGAATATCAACTTCTAGGTCAGCCATTACACTTGAATTAACCCTTAAGGATTATCTCACATCAGTATATGGATCAAAAAAATCTTCATAGGTTGTTTATAGCATTAATGGGGCACTATTAAGTAGTTACACCTTTCAATGAGAACCTTGTAGCTCTTATAGGTCTCATGGAGACCTATTCACACACTTAGCACTTTAATAAGAAAAATGGAAACTTAGGACCATTTTAAAAAGCATAGGTCCAATCCACTTGACCCCTTACTCATACCCACATGGGTCTAAACCACCTAGAACACAAAATCCAAACTTTAACCTATGAATTAGGTCACCTCACTCTTCAAGTCTTCATACTCAGAAAACACGGTTATTTTGAATCAAACATTCAAGTTATTCACATATATACATCAAAAATTCATATGTATATAACCTAAATTATCTATAAAATACCTCCATGTTCCTTATAAACTCCAAAATAGGCTAAAACACCTCAAACTATCTTACTCAAGATGATAACTCAAACTAGTCATATACTACAAAAATACGGTTAAGCTATTTTGAATTTTCACATCTAATCATGAGCAAAAAATTAAAATAAAAGCCTTAAAATAAGTATTTTAGAATTATACAACATATGAATTGTCATTTTATTCTTTAATTCTACTCAAAACACCTTCAACTTGCCTCTCTAATATGGTCACTCAATCTACCAATAACCTTCAAGAACATAGTGAACTTCTTAAGAATTGTCGGTACTAAAAATGGATTGTTAAAATAACTAAAGACCACAAAGATAATCCTTATATATTATAAAACACTCCATTAAATACAATTCTACATGAGACATGTAAATGCCATAAAACAAATTCTCACATATCCTTCTCAAGTCAATTACAAAATACACACAAACACATAGTCAACTTTGAAGCTCAGTAACTTTGTCTACACATGAATAAGAGTTGATTCACAATTAGATATACTTATATTAATTTTTAAAAAAGGAGAGTAACCATGGATTTTTACATTCTAATTATTTAAATGTCAACCCAAGGATCTATACTTGATAGGATGACATCACTTTATGTGCACACTCAATCTCTAATTTGACATTCTGCTAATTACATCTAAGATGTTGAAGTGTAGTAAATGGAATACTTGAAATGAAATAAACAAAGTACTAAGAAATAAATGTTTATACATTGGAATATTACTTAAAAAAATCTAATCAAAAATTTAAATCAGATGATTGAGAATTAAATCATGCAATCCATAAAGAAATCAAATAAAATAATTAGCTATTAAATCGGGTTAGATTGTTGTTGTAAGGCTTCCAAAGGGGGCACTTCCTCCTTCCATAATTCATATTTAGTCATTCCTCTCACAACACTAAATTTAAATCATAATTTATCACTCATATTAATAAAAAATGTAGTAATGAATTGCTAAATGAAGTTATAATAATAATTGATTAACACAATGTAATTTTGATAATCTTTATTCAACATATACTATTTTCTATCCCTCTCAACTCTCATTCTACATATGTATATATATATATATATATATATACACACACACACACACACACACACACACACACACACACACACACACACACACACACACACACACACACACACACATACATACATACATCGTAGAGATATTTTTTAATATAAAATGATATATACATTATATTCTAAGATACATTCAAATTAGGATAACCTAAATTGGTTCCTTTTGCTTAAGAATTCCTTCATGTGAATCTTGTAACTTTACTATAAGATAAATAAGGATTTTTTGTTCTTCAAAAACTTTGTTATTAAGCCCCATGGAGGTTAGAGTCATTTATATGAGT
The DNA here is from genome assembly GCA_037957365.1 of Torreya grandis. Lineage (NCBI taxonomy): Eukaryota > Viridiplantae > Streptophyta > Pinopsida > Cupressales > Taxaceae > Torreya > Torreya grandis. The sequence goes on from JARHVA010004306.1 coordinate 368,055, forward strand.
TTTTTGAAAGAGAATTAATATCTATTCATCCTCTAATTTAGTTATGGAGTGGCTATAGAATGGTTTGTGTAGTGAGATTCCCTTGTTGTAGGATACTCTTTGTTATATACCTATTTATCCAAAACATATTCAAAACACATTTATAGAAAAATAATCCTAAATAAATATAAAACCATCAAATATTTAATTCTAATACATATTTTCAACTATTTAAAAGATTGTAAAAACATAATAATATATGGCTTATGAAAGAAGGAAAGTAATATGGAAAAGTGTTTAAAATCATGCTAATCAAGAAGGATGAGTACAATAGATGGACACAATAATAGGAAATTTATGGGGATCATCATCACACACTTAAAAATATTTAAATGTATATTTTTAAATGTGTCTTGGAATCCTCTACATATTTTCTTTTTACTTCACTATCAAATTATTCCTAGATCAAAAGTTATGGCCCAAAAAATAAACAATAGTCTTTACTTTATAAATGAAAATGTTCAAATCGAAATAGTAAAATTTAACTTCAAACACTATACTCATATTTTTCATCCTCTTAGTTTTAGACCAATCTCACACCATTTATCTTGTCTAAAATTTAATGCATATGAAACAATGTTCAAATGTTAAACCTCAATCACTTTGACCTCATCTCATGTAATCATGTTATGTTGACTCCATGTTCTCCACTGATCTCTTCAAGATTGTCTTCACTTTAGAAATACTAGACAACTATCAATTTGACCTCTTGACTTTAAAATGCACCTTTGATCTCCATATGTATGATCTCTTGCTCATTGTTGATCATTGGAATAAGCTTGATCTTTATCTGTGATCAATGTTAAATATCATGTTCCTATCCTCATCTCATTCATTTTTGAATTTTTAGAGAAAATTAACTTTATCAATATTTCTCAAACTTTAATATGTACAAATTTGACTAAGTGTGGGAACCTTACTTATCTTTCTAGAATGTCAACTTTACATAGTCATATATTTTGTTGTGCTTGGACTCATGATCTGAAATTTGGATAATATGTTCTCCTTACATAGGAGAATCTAATCATTTAACAATCTAATCCTAGAATATTTGCATGTGTGATATATAACATCATTAAAATACCTTCTCAAAATCTTCTATCATGGAGCTAACTATGCTTACAAATTATTTGGGAGGCTAACTTTTCTCTTGTATAACTTTTTCCAACTTTTGGTGCATGATTTTAAATTTAGTGTAGATTAACTAAGCACAAAAATAAACAAACCCATATGATCACATTCTCCTAAAATGTCCACATGTGTGATATACTCCACAATAAGAATTCTTATCAAACTCTTCTTTCCACTTTGTAAATTTGCTGAAGTATGGGAAAACATTGTCAAAATGCCTTGGATCCCAACTTTTCACTTGAATATCTTTGATTGTGTTTAAGTGTATGACCTAGGATTTAGAACATAAAAACTAGGTACAATTTTGATCACAACCATATGACCAAATCCCATAACACATCCACATATGGAAATGGTGATGTCATCAAATTACCTACTTAGATTTTATGCCACTGGACCCAAAGTGTCTAGATGAAGGCTATGGATAACTGGGTGAATTATAGTTATGCACACAAGAACTCAAAGAATATAAAATTTCTTAGGGACTTATTGCACATGCTCAATACTTCATACTCATCTATGAACAAATCTAACCATGCCAAAATTGAAGATCAACCAAGCCAACTTTAGGCACACTAGGAAAAGCACATTACACACTTTGTCATTGTCACTTAGGCTATCAAAAAACTTCATCCACTCACCAAGACTCCTTTATGACATCATTGAAAACTTTCCATCAATTTTTTACTTCCTATAACATTTGAAAAACCCTTCACATCTTTAGGATCATAATTGAACCGTTATAACCTTAATATTAGACTAGTATGATTCCAACATAGCCTTCATAATAGGTGAAAGGGTTTATTAGTTGATGATAAAATTTTCATCATCAATAGCTTCCATCTTAAGAAAATTCACACTATAGACATTTAATGAAATCTATAACTCTTGAAGCATAAATGACCTTACAATTTAATAATGACATAATGGTGGAATATCTCAAATAATAGTGACTCTTTTGGTTTGGAATGGTTTTATAAGGGTAAAAAAAGATGAAATAATAGTGGTAACACATATATGAACACCTAAAATATCCCCTTTTATTCTCAAAAGGGTACTTATAGGCCAATTGTAGATGAATAGAATATTTGAGATAGGTAGTTTGGGTGTTAGATTCAAGACCTAGGAATGATATCAATGTGTTTGACTATGATATGAGCTTGTAAACTCCAAGAAAACTTAGGGAATGAATATCCATGTCTTAAAATTAGTCATCACCTATAGGATAACTCAATTCTCAACTAAGATAAACACCTATATTATGCTTTAATGTGTAGGTTAAGCCTAATCAAATGGAGATGCATGATGAGAGAGTTGGTAGATATTTATGATGGTTGAACATGATGATTATCAATCTCATATAAGTAGTAACACAACTCATATGAGGCTAAAATCAAGGAAATAGGGTAAGAGAGAGATATAAATAAACAATTTTAATCCTGCATACAAACCTTGCACATAGTCATCAACTTTAGAAGTATATCTTGAAGAGTTATGATGTTTATATCTCTATAGGTGTGATCCAACATTGTAATTTAGTGGATAAGGTCATAAATACCTATTATAACCCTCTATTGTGTCATTTTACTTGATTAAATAGTGAAATTTCCCTCTTTTTGTCTAAGACAAAGGGCACTCCTAAGTAGTCTAGATTGTTGACTTGGTGAGAAGATGGTAAGAGGCTGCTAGGAAGTCTTGGAACATTGTATAATGTTGTATAAAACTTATTTGAGCATGAAAATTCATATAAATTACCTCATGGTCCTAATAAACTAGTCAAAGGCAGTTATATTACATGAACATAGTCAAACCTATTAGGCCTAAGACTAGGCATAAAGCCCTAATGGGGTCTAAACCCACTCCTAAGGACATATACACCATTAAATTCCATTTATGAAATTTAAGGAGATGTTTAGGATTAGATAGTACCATTATTTTGTAGGGAAACAAGACAAGTTGATCATTTTGTCCTAAAATCATGACACAGGTGTCTAGAATGCACTTAAGAACTCAATAGGATAACTTCAAGCATTCACATCTATAAAGTTTAGTTCAATGGTGACCCAAAGAGTTGAAAACATTTGAGGAAGGTCCTGAGCTTAAAATTTAGGGAATTTTATGGGAGGATGGACATCTAGTGTATTTTGGTTTGTAAATTGTTTAGAAATTATATAGGACTTTCTCATGATCCTTCCCATCCAATTGGTTTGTACCCTACTTGTATGAATAGGTTGAAAATAGGATTTATTATAGGTTTTTATTTATGTTTAGGTCTAGAGAAGAATTGAATATGTGAGAAATAATATAGGAGTCAACTGAGACCTATTTTAACTCTCTATTTCCATTTCTCACCTCAAAACAACCTAGAAATATCTCTACTAAGCCATTCAATTCATGTAGTGTTTGATAGAGAGTGAAGACAAAGAGTGATTGCCTAGTGATATGATGAAATGTTCATTTTTGGACCTTTTTAAGGTATAAATCAGGGAATGGAAAGTATAGAGACTCTAAATAGGTGTCTATTGACCAAATTTGACCATATAGTCAAATTGAGACCCCTATATGTAAAAACATGATCTTTAGGTGTTGTAAAGGGTCTAGTATTATGTCATAAGGTGTATTATAAGTATTTTGATATCATTTCATGTCATATTATCCTTGGTCTTAGTCGTTTTAAACTTTTTAGTCCTAAGAGTCATTTTGGGGGTTAATAAAGAGCATTAAATGAGTTGTACAACCTCCATTTATAGCTTAAAAGTGAGTTTATTTTGAATAAAGCTAGTTTTCTTTGAAAAAATGAGCATTTAATGAGGTGTAGAAAATTTTACAACCTCCTATGATTGAATACATTTCATAAAATTTCCTTGGTATTCGACATACTTGTTCTTGTGACCAGTTTGATAAAAAGCTCCAAGAAACTAAGAAAACCACTTCTCTCTCCTCTCACTAGGCTTGGCAAGCAAGAATGGTGCTCAAGTTTTTAGATGGTACAAAAAACAAGGGAGGTTTTAGGAAAATTTATCCTAGGGGTGTCTCCTACACTCATTCAACTTCCATTTGATGTTTAGTTGAAGAAGAATGGTGGCTTATGCTTTATGAACAATTCCTAATAAGTTAGCCTATTTAATTTTCTTCGCAATATATGAACCCTACAAGTTTTTATATTTTTTGATTTTATATATGAAACTTAGTGAGTGGGATGGCTTCCAAAGTCATTATACTCCTCTCTCACATGTTCCCCATCCTTTGTTTCAAGTTTGGAAGTGGTTTGATGAACCAACTCAGTTTGCAAGTAGGAGTGTGACTATGGAGATATAAATTTTAGCTATGATAGATAACTCTAGATGATTAAGAGGATTATCAAAGGAAATATGTCACAAATTTCAAAGGGTAATGTTTACTTACTAACCCTTTTTCTCCATTAAAGTCAACAATTATTCATTATTATAGGTAGTGAACAAGAAATAGTGTTTTCAACATTGACACATCTTGATTATGAAGCAAATAGTACCAAAAATATGTAAAACTAACATAAGGGACTCTAAGAGGTTTGCATATAATTCCTTCAAGATAAATTATGTATGAATCACCTACAAGAAAGAGAAGACACAATCAATAAGTTACCCTTAGTATAGGTTAATCATAGTAAGGCATGAACAAAGCAGAGTTTGGAAAAAGTCTGATGGTTTAAATGATTGAAAGAGACCCCAAGATAGGTAAGAATGTATCATGGAGATATCATGGTGTATATATAATATATAATTGGATCTAAACAATGCGTCACATAGTCCACATGGTAGAATCCTACATATACTCCACTCCCCACATGTTTGTCTTGGCTTTTAGTGATTTTAAAGGATCCAATCAAATGGCCAAGGGTTGAAATTCAACATAGAAAATACTTATCGCTTGTATAATAAAATCCAATATTAATTTATTTTAATTAAATAGGGGAAGTTCCCTCTATTTTTTTTAAGATAGAGGGCACTCCCTTTATGCATAAACCCTATAGGCTTGGGGATTAGAGATAAAAGGGTGAATTAGGAGTTGATAAAACATTTCAAGGAGGTGTGGGAAGTTAAATCACACATAAACAATCATGATATACATTACACATAAGGATGTAACTCAAAGAGATGGTCTAAATAATCAAGGTTATAAATAGACCTATCAAGCATGGTTTAAGCCTAAAGCCAATTAGGGGTCTAACTTCACTTATAGATCTTAGTGATATTTATAACTAGTTTAAACATGTTTTATAGGATTAATTTATACATGTATAATCTATTAGGATGCATGAAAAAACATTAAGAAAGTCATTCTTTGACTTTAGGACAACTCAAGCATATATAAAATAGAGACACAAGCCTGATAAGATAAATTTGGTTGATCATATCTTTCTACACACCTAGCATAGAGACTCAAGGAGATAATAAAAGTTAGATAGGGTCCCAAACTACCATTTTGTGTAGTTATATTGAGAATTAAATGCTAGATCTTTATGAAAAATGGCTAATAGGGAAAATAGCCACAAACTCACCAAAACCCTTGCTAGTAACTAGTTTGAAAAGATTGAGAAAATAGATAATTAAAATGGAATATTTTGTATATAATTATGATTGGATGTTGTATAATACTCTTCAAGGCTAGTCCCCATCCTTTTGGACTATACAAAATTATATGGATGGAGTAAAAACTAAGGTTTTCTTGATAATTTTTTATTTTTGTAGGTTCTAGGAAGAGTCTAAATATGTCAATCACATGGGAGGAAATATTAAGACTTAATATAAATCCTCATGTCAATTTCATGGTTCGATACAAATCCTTGGTTCCTCAATAAGAGATTTCATCTTAACTAGTTAGAACTAGAATAGTGAACATGATAGTGAGAAGGGTGAAAGCTTCAAGTGGAAGCATATTTAAAGTACACATAAGAAATATAAGGCCATGGGTGGCCTTGACCCATATCATTCACCACAATTTATGCATATTAATGAGGAATCGAAGATTTTTGGAAGCCAAGTGTGAAAGGTGTGTGAAATAGGGAGTTTCTTTGATTATAGGTAGTGATGGCTTATTTTTAGAGTAATCTAGGTGATTAGGAATGAAACCAATGAATAGAGAAGAATTTATAAAAACCTTCCCTCTCTATCCAATAATTATACCTATCCCTAGTTATTTTTGGCATGCTTTAATAGAGATAAATGATGAAGGCAGTTTCTTGGACTAGTAGAAAAGACTTCATGATATATTTCAAGAGTTTCATGACTTGGGGTACCACTTGTCTCTTGTAACTTTGCATCATCAGTTTCAAATTATCTTCTCATCCACATGTAACTTTTTTATTAGCTTGACACTTTTCATTTTGACCTTTGGACTTGTTTCTTTTGTTCTCTCTCTCAAGTTCTATAAGAACTAGCAATTTTAGTTATTATAATCATGCTCCATCTATGTATGGTAAAGCCCTACTCATTTTCAAACCATGGATAAATAAAGACTACTAATTTTACCTCTTATATGATTATTTGTAGTTTTTTCACTTAATTTTGATATTTATTAGTGATGATTGTTGTTTCCTTAGAATTGTTATTTCATTTTATCACCTATTTACAACTTGAAAGCTTCTTCTTGCAAGTCATTTGAAGTGTTATATGAAGTGTAAAGGTTAAGTGAGTTAGTCTATCTAATAGTTCCATTATAGGCCTTTCTTATATTCCACCTAGCCTAAACATTCATCTCAACCTCATAATGAAATATTGATGTGAGAAGATTTAGATTAGAGAAGTGTATGGCTAGTTAGTCTCTTGGTCTCATATGTGACATGCAATTAGTTGGTAGTTATCAATTAATTTTTTGTATCACCACCTTTATGGTAGTTTAACTTAAATTTTCTCTCCCTTTTCTTTGTAATCATAGGTGTAGTAGTGATCTAAAAGTGGTACATCAAGAGAGATATCCCTATTTTTATATTCACCTCATTCCTAGGCTACCCATAACCTAAATTGAATATTATAATTATAAATTTACAATTTTTTAAAATTTTTAATTAATTATTATATATTAATAAAATAATTTTTTTGATGAAATAATAAAAATAATTTTTTAAATAAAATTAAATAATTTATTTTTAAATATAAAAATATTTTAATATATTTGAAATTCTATTATTCTAATATTTTTATTTTTTTCAAGTAGCCCCAATTTTTCCTTTTGAAGATTATTGGTAATATTTATTTGTATTATTGGTTCTTAATGATGTTCCATGGTTGGTTTTGGTGTTGAGTATTATTTAACACAAGCTGATGAGATATCTCAAGCTTATGGCATTCCTTATCAGCATTTATATGATTTTTTATAAACCTTATCATTATCTTTACCAGTTTTTATATGACCCTTATTGACCTTCTCATTAGTTATATTAGTCTTATAGCTAGCCTTCTCAATATCTTGCTCCTCTTAGTTAATCTAGTCACTTCTAAAATTAGTCCATTTCAACTTTCAATCAAACACTCTCAGGATATGAGAGGTACATAGTAGAGATTGAAACATAAAGGGGACATGGTCAATAAATTCTTATTCATGTCATTAATAATGTGAGAGATGCATTAAAGCTAATAAAAGAGAGTGGGCACCTATTGAGAGAACAAATGGGTAAAGGCTCACAAGTGAGATGCTAGACGTGATTAGTTTGGTTTCATCTTTAGAAGATAAGGTATTAATTCATGAGGAATAACATCACAAAATATATTATCCCTCATATCAACCTCCCCAAAATTGTTATCAGTTGAACCTAATCAAGCTTATCCAAATCATCTTTTTCTCAATCAACTAAAAGAGAGTTGGAAAGACAAAATTTTTGTTTAAAGCAAACATTGATAGGTAGATTGATTTAGCCAATAATAATATGAATCATTCCATATTATTAGAAAAATAATTTGAATCTAAGCCCTCATTTCCCTCTGCCATTACATCCCCACCTCAAGATGATATTTCTAGATATGAAATCCTAAGTTTGAGACAAGGTAGAGAATCCAAGCCTAAATAGATCCCAAGATTCTTGAACACTTTATCCACTCCTCATATTGTATCACTACCTAAAGAAGAGACTCCTAATTCTAAAATATTAATCTTTAATAAGGTAGTGGAATCATGGGAAAATAAATGGGATAAAAGTGTCGATAAAGAGTGTGAAGTTGAAAAAGATCTTGATCCTATACAAGCCCTTCCCACCCTTCCTAAAGAGACCTCTTGTTCTCCATATCAACCCTATTGTACTCCTTATCCTAGTGAATATTCATATAAAATTCAAGAGAGACTTTTCCAAGAGAACCTATCAAAGCAAATTAAAGAGTTAGAGTCGAGACTGAAATTATTGAGTCAAGTTGTGATGGAAGGTTTAGAGATAAAAGAAGATCCTATGCCTAAACACACCCCATATAACCTTCCTCAAGAGAGTGCTTATGTTAAATAAAATTTGAATAAAGTAATTTTCAAATGGAAGGAATAAAACCAAGATATTTTATCCCAAAGTTTGCCTACCCTTCCTCAAGAACTCCCAAAAGGATCCCCTATAATTCATTCTCAATCTGATGTTGAGATCTATGTTCCACCTACACCAACTAGTTCATCTTGTCCACACCCTATCACCCTTTGCCTTGATGGACCTATGGTGTGAGAACCTAAAGAGGATAATTTGGTTGATAAGAATTCAAAAATCTTGATTGAATGAAACATAGCTCCTTGGTAACCTCATTGGGCTAGGTCGCCTAATTACAAAATGCCTAACATTGGCATCAATAAGAAGGAGAAATAAATTGAGGATCTTACAGTACTTGAGAAGAAAAGTTAGGCTATAATAGTTGAGATATCATTGGGATCCATCAAGAAGTTATAAATTTTGAGGAAGAGGTGATTTCTTATGTTGAATATTCTAATTATGTTGATATTGAAGAATTTCTTCCTTGTGTCAAAGAAGAGGAAATAATCATTGGTTCTTCAATTAAGATCCAAGATATCATAGATGGGAAAGAAAAAGTCTCTAATAATCCTTGGGATGACTTTTTGTCAATCATTGGATTGGGTTATACTCCTCTTCAAGGAGGATATGATCTAGTCAAAAATGGAGAAGGCAACCTTGACACTCAAGTGGGTATGCAAAGAAGAAGTGACCTTTAAAATTTGTCCTCTCAATAGGCATATGCATCCCATGATGATTGTTTGAAATAATCAAAATGGTTTATCATAATCCCAACCAATTAGGAGAAACACATCATCTTTTGAAGGATATAACAAGCTTCTATTGGTCACAATCTTCTAAGGAACAAGAAAATATTCCTCTTGAAGCCATGCCTACCAAGAAGATACAAGTTGATCATGAGATGAAGAGTGGGAAACAATATGAGGTATGTATAAAAATTCAAGAGGAATATATTTAAATTATATACATATTTAAGGATGATCTACTTGAGAGTAGATTAAGTGAAGTACTGAAGAATAGGTCTGATCTACCACACATCCAATCCAAGGAAAAACATGCTTCACACTATGATTCATTTAATGAAGAAGAAGATTCAAGGAATTTTCCTTTTGATCTTAGAAAGGAAGTATGCTTAATTGATAGTTGTGCATAGTTGTTTATTTTCTATTTTCCATATGTTTTTTGAGCACACATGTGTATCTTGTTAGTGTGTTTACTTTTCTTTGTGTGTGTGCTTTATTTTGTGTGGTTGAGGTAATTAGTTGTCTTATCTTGGTCAAAGCATTGTTGTCAAGTGTTAGGTATTCTTTTTTTGGTTTAGACTTTAGATGACTCCCTAAGCCCATGGATAAGATAAGGCTATTGATCTTTAGCATATCATGCATGCTACCCCTACGACTCACTAAATTTCTGACAAAATTTAACCTTATAGGTCAAATTAGGACCAATATAGGTAAAACATTAATCTTTAAGTGTTTATAAGGGTCTAATATTATGTCATAGGGTGTTTTATAAGTATTTTTATGTCATTTCATGTCATATTAGCCTTGTTCTTAGTCACTTTAATCTTTTTAGTCTTAAGAATCATTTTGGGGGTCAATACAAAGTAATTAATGAGTTATATAACCTCTATCTGAAATGTGAAGGTTTAAAAAAGTGATGTCACACCCCATGTGTCTTAAGAAGTCTTAGGTAACCATTTGTAGCTTAAAAGTGATAGTTTATTATAAATAAAGGTAGATATATTGGAAAATGAACATTTAATGATGTGTACAAAATTATATGGCCTTTTTCCATTAAGGACATTTAATAAGTGTACCTTTGTATTCCACATACTTTTTCTAGTGATCAGTTTAATTTGAAGCTCCAAGAAACTAAGAAAATTGATTCCCTTTCTTCCAACTAGGCTTGGCAAGCAATAATGGTCCTCAAGTTTTTAGATGGTACAACCAATAGGGGAGATTTCAATAAAATTTATCCTATAGGTTTATCTTATACTCACTCAAATTCCATTTGATGTTTGGTTGTAATAGAATGGTGGCATATGCTTTATGAACCATTCTTATGAAATTGTCCTATCTAATTTGTTTGCAAATCTAACCACCCTATAAGTTTTGATCTTTCTTGAGATGTTATGTGAAACTCAGTAAGTAGGATATATTTTAGAGGTCTTTTACTCCCCTCCCACATGTTCCCCATCATTTGTTTTAAATTTGGAATTGGTTTGATGAACCAACTAACTCATTTTGTAAGTAGGAGTGTGACCATGGAGATACCAATTTTAGTTATGAAAGATAAATCATGATGATTAAGAGGATTATCAAATGAAATATGTCACAAATTTAAAATGATGATGTTTAATTATAGGCCCTTTTTCTCCAAGAAATTCAACTACTATTGATTGTTATAGGTAGTGAGTAGGAAATAGTGTTTTCAACATTAACATATCTTGATTATAAATAAAATAAGCCCAAAAAATGTCAAATGACCCTAAGGGACTCTAATAATGTTTATATTCATTGTTTTCAAGATATGTTATGAAGGGATCACCTACAAAAAAGAGAATACATAGTCAAGAAGTTTCCCTCAATCTAGGTTAATCATAGTATGACATGAACAAAGCAGAGTCTATAAAAGATCTAATGGTTTACATTATTGAAAGATACCTCAAGGTATGTAATAAATTATAATGTAGATATCATGGTTTATATTAAATAGATAAGTGGCTCTAAACAATACATCACATAGTCCACATGGTAGAAGCATGCACATAATCCACTCCCCATAGGTCTATCTTAGGTTTTAGTGCATTTGAAGGATATAATCATATGACAAAGGGTTGAAATTTAACACAAGACATAATTATAAATTGGATAATCCACTCCAATATTCATATTATTTTAAAAAATAGGGTAAGTGACCTTTATTTTGTTTAAGATAGAGGGTACTCCCTTTATGCACAAACCTTGTAGTGTTGGGGATTGAAGATGAAAGGGTGATCTAGTAATTGATTAAACTTTGTAAGGAGGTGTGGGAAGTTGAATCACACCTAAAAAATCATGAGAGAACTTACACATAAATAGGTAACTCAACAATATGGTCTAGATCATCAAGGTTATACACATGCCTATAAAGCATGGTTTAAGCCTAGAGACAATTGGGGTCCAACCTTAGTTCTAGATCTTAGTGATGTTTATAACTAGTTGGAACATGTTTATAGGATTAATTTGGATATTTATAATCTATTGGGATGTAGGGTAAGAAACGAAAAATTCATTTTTAGACATTACAATAACTCAAGCCTATTAAAACAGATAAACAAGCCTGATAAGAGAAGTTTGGTTTCTCATATCTTATTACACACCTATCATGGACACTCAAGGAGTTAGGATAAGTTAGATAGGGTCCCAAAATTACTTTTTGTGGAGTTGAGTTGAGATTTAAATGTCAGATGTTTATGAACAATGTCTCAGAGGGAAAACCATGCTCAAATTCACCAAAACCCTTGTTAGTAACCAATTTGAGAAGATTGAGAAAATAGTGCATGAAAAAGGCATAGTTTGTCCAAAATAATGGATTGATGTTGTATAATACTCTTTATGTATATTCCCCATATTTTTGGACTTTATGAAATTGTACAGATGGAGTATAAAATAGGGTTTTCTTGACAATTTTTATGTTTTTGCATGTTATAGGAAGAGTCTAAATATTCCAATCACATGGGGGAAAATATTGAAACTTAAGATAACTTACCATTTACATTTGATTCTTCATAATAAATCCTAGGTTCTTGTTGATGTAATGGATTGCACATGGGGCAGGAGGCTGAGCTTCTACCTTTCCAAACGCAATAATGTAAACTCCCCTCTCACCTGTGGGACTAGCGAAGTTGGAGGGGAGAGTCTCTAGGTAAGGGCTAGCTCCCTTGATGCATCTGAGTTGTTCCAATAGGTTATAATACAGGTATATAGATATATAATGGGGGGGTGAAAAGGGAGAAGGATTACAGGAAAACAAATCTACTCTAAAAGAGGTGATGCACAAAATGATTTGGATTTCTCACACTCACACTTGAAGTCAGACAAACACATACATACACTTCAAACTAGTAGAAGGACCAGGCTACAAGAAGCTTAGTAGGGAGGCTTTAATGGAACACACAGAAAATAGAGAGTCACCAAAGGTGCTATAAAAAGGCGTACTACATAGTAACTTCTTCTATCTCTGCACTTCTAAATATAGCTCTCCTTGTCACCTACAAAAATGGCACCTTGTAGACAGCAGGTGTGTTGTTAAACTTGTGGAATCATTAAAAAGGAATGACTAAACACAAACTAACACTCAGACTCACACAAAGATGTCTAATTAGAATAGAGGTAAAAATGCATTTATTGATTTTAGGTGAAAATCTGTCAGGGCTTCACTTTACAAATGTGGGAGATTATCTTCAAATGACAAGTCTAAAATATATAGAGGAAGAAATGAGGCCTCTTGGTGCACTTTTTACAAGTGACCCATGTGCTTCTTGAGCATTAGGATGAGGAAGCTGCTTGAAGATAATGTTGTGTTGGTTCCTGTCAGGATTCAAAATTATGAGCCACCATGTTTGCCTGCTCATGAATGCATATTGAAGAAAAATAAGTTACACCATTCACTATTGGTGCCTCTTGATGAATGCATGGTAGGTACTATGTCAACCACTAGAATAACTTCTTGAACTGACACTTTCCTGTGCCACTTAGATCACTTTGTCTACTTCTATGCTTGGCCATTTTGCCTCCTCTATCTCCTTCATCCCTCAAGCTATCTTTTGCTACTCCTTTAGCTCTTTGGCTGAGAATGCATCCACTTTTGACACATGTAGTAGTCTGCTACTTTGAAACTTAGGAGACACTTTGAAATATAGACATCGACACATGGTGGCTTCCATCGAGTTGATAATGGGGTGTGGCATCATTTACTTATCTTAAATAGTCCTTCGAGAGTCAAGTGAAAGTTGACACATGGCCACTTTTGCCTACTCTTTTTGCTTAACTTAGAGGCTTTGGAAGTATTTCTTGAGATTTCTGTAGAAGGTGACATGTGTTCACTTCTATAGAACCTTTAGCTGCCTTAGAAAAAACCTTAGCGACCCTTTTTTGGTTCTCATAGACACTGACACTTGGCAGCTTCTGCTACATTTAGGAACTCATTTAGGCCCACCATAGTCTTCTCTTTGAATAATGAAGAAAATGGAGAAATACATGGATGTTGACACTTGTCAGCTTCTTCTGAGTCTTACAAGGAACACGTGGCATGTTCTAATGCTCCTAAAAAGTATGGCAAAGTCTTTTGTGGTTTCCACTTGGTGCCTTCTATGCTTTGGCTTTCCTGGTGTAAAATTTGACATTTATGCACCTATCGTCACTTGAAAACCTAATGGATAATTCACGTGCTTAATTTTTATAATTTTTAGGATGTCACCATCCTTGGCGAAATTCATCAGGCCTTTTTTGCGGGCCTTTTTCCCATAGACATTTTCTACAAACAATTTTCCCATAGACAAAAAGTCTGTGAGAATCATCTCAGTACCTTGTCCTTTTCTTTCGTGCTCTTTGGATTTTATTTATGCTAGCACCCTTCCTCTGGATTCCTTTAGACTTTTTCTTTGAAAGAATTCCTTCAGACAAAAAGTCCAAAAGAATTCAGCCTCAAGCAAAATTCTAAAAACTTACTAGTCAACTACCTTTGAAATGCTCCTTGCCCTCTGCAAGGGCTTTTTTGACTCAGAGCTACCCTCTCCAAGGGCACCTTCCATTCAGCTTTGGGATGCCCCATTAAAACAAGCCATTAAACCAATCCATTAAACCAAAAATGGTTCAACGGTTCAATTGGTTCAACACTGCACACCGAGCTCTTTGAACCTTTCACTTGAACCAATCGTTAAACCAATCCATTGAACCAAAAATGGTTCAATGGTTCAACAGTTAAATTGGTTTAACACTTCATCAAGCTCTTTGAACCTTTCACTTGAACCAACTATTATACCAATCTATTGAACCAAAGATTGAATAGATGTGTTAAACCAATATGTTGAACCAGTCAGTTGAAACAATTCAATGGTTCAACATTACACACTGATGAACTTGCTAATGAGCCAATTAATTAAACCATACATTGAACCTAAAGCTACTTAAACTAAGTGATTGAACTCACTATTTGAACCTGGTGATGAACCAAAGGCATTGAACTAAGCCAATGAACCAAGGCATTTGACCCAAGCATTGAACCTGCTAATGACCTAAAGGTGTTAAACCAGTTCAACGGTTCAAAGGTGCTAACTCTTAAAAAGAATATGTCATTGAACCACTCTTACAACCCTAATAAAAAGTGCTTTCTGAACCATTTTAGCCCTCTTTCCTTATGAATTTCTTTAGAAAAGAGTCTGAAGAAGATTTTCAAAACCTTACACTCTCTAAATTGGTCCTTCATATATCAAAGATTACACCTGCTAAGTCTGTATAAAATCAAAACCTACAGCTTCCATAGATTTAGACCTACAGAGTCCATAAATTTAGACCTACAGAGTCCGTAGATTTCTAAGACTTGTGTAAAATCAAAAAATGAAATGGCTTGAAACAACAAAGGGAGAAGGGGACTGATTTTTTGCCTGTTACACTAAAAATGGTCAACAAAATGGTGACTCCCAAGGGAAGCATGCCTATTATGCTTAGAATCCAATTGCCTCAACATCCATTAGGCACGGGATTAGATTGTAACTTAAAGATCAGTAATAGCTCTGATAAATATAGAATCAAACATGAAGATTTACCTCAAAAGGAAAAGAAAACACACACAAAGCCAAGAAAACTACTAACATGTTTAGAAATCACTTAGGGAAAGTAGGAGAAAAGCAAGGGAAAATATATACATGATGGAGAAGGAGCTCAGTGGTAATGTTTAAGATGTATCCAATTAACTGGGATATATAGTTCTTCATCATCCAATATGGAGAGTTGGAATGAATTATGCTGCTTACACTGAGTGATCACGCATGGGCCACTCCATAGAGCATCAAATTTTGCATGATTTCTAGGCTTAGCTCAGTCTTCATCCCATTTCAAGATAGTTTCTCCTTTAAAGAAACCCTTTGATGAAGATTTCTTATCAAAGTGTCTCTTCACTTGCTATTGGTGGCTGGTCATAGAAGCCATAGCTTGGTCCCTTGCCTCTTGGAGTTCCATCAGCTCGCATAATCTAACTTCCATGCTATTTACTTCTTCTAATTATATCTAGTGAGTGAGATCTAAGGCTAGCAACTTGAGTGAAATAGGGAGCCTAGCTTCCCTTCCATAGACGAGCGTGTATGATGAGTTGCCAATTGCCCTCTTTGGGGTGACTCTATCTACCCACAGGGTTGCTTTTAGCTTGGCAAGCCAAGTTCTCTAATTTTCCTCCATGGTCTGCTTGATGATCCTGATTAGGTTCCTATTTGTAGACTCAACCAGTCCATTCCCCTGTGGGTAGTAATTGGATGAAGTGCTAAGATATATACCATATCTCAATGCCCATTCACTTGTTTTGGTTCTTAGAAAAGCTAATGCATTATCTAAGATTATGGTTGCTATAACCCCAAACCTTATCACTAGATCCTCATAAAAATCTAAGACTACACTTTCATTGGCTTCCTTTAAAGCAATAACCTCTACCCATCTTGTGAAATAATCAGTGGTGGTTAGGACCCACTTGTGTCTGACACTAGAGGGAGGATTAATCATCTCTATGAAGTCTAGGCCCCACTACATGAATGGCTACTCCACCTAAATAGGCTATAAAGGCATGGCAGCCAACCATTGCTTCCCATCAAAAAGTGCACATTTCTAGCACTTTCTTGCCCAGGCATGGGTGTCCCTGAAGAGGGTAGGCTAGAAATAGCTAGCTCTCATTATCCTTGTTGTAGTAGTCCTAGGAGGAAAATGACCACTAGGTGGTCCATTATGGAACTCAAATAACACCCTGTCAACCTGACTTGAGTCCAAACATCTTAAAAAGACTCTTGAGAGATCCTTCTTGAAGAGCACTCCATCAATTAGGGCATATGGGAGACATTGGAGTTTGAAATACCTTCTCTTGGTCCTATCAAGTGAGTGTGAGCACTCACTAGTGAGAAGGAAATGCCTCACGTCTGATGTCCAATCCTTCATGATAGTTGGTTCTTTTACTCTAGTTGCATCAAGTATTAGTAGATTGTCCTCCTTTTACTACTTAAAGTCTATAGTGAGGTGTTCACATAGGCCTCTCCCTCTTACCACTTTGGTGATCTTGATATCTACATCATATTCCATCACCTTAGTGATCCACCTTGCTCTCTTCTCATTTAGATCTCGATTGATCAAGAAATCCTTGATGTTGGGGTGTGGAACCATGAGGTGGATTCTGCTATTGGACAACATGTGTCTGAATTTCTTTAGACTCTGTATGACCGCCAAGACTTGCTTTTCCACATATGTGTATCTAACTTCAAAACTTTCTAGGCCTTGGCTAAAAAATGCAATTGGCTACTCAAGGTTGTCATCACTTGCTTGAGTAAGCATGGTAGAGATTACCTCTTCATTGCCAAAGGTGTAAAGGTTGGAGTCTTTGGTGAAGTCAGGGCTGCTCAAAGTAGGAGCTTAGGCTATGGCTTTCTTGATTTCTTCAAAACTATATTTTATCTATACTGTCCATGTGAACTCCTCACCCTTCCTTAGCATAGAGGTCAATGGCTTGACCATCTCTACAAAATTTGGGATAAATCTCTATATGAAATTTATCTTACCGAAAAAGCTTTGCAAGCCTTTCTTGTGCTTGGGTAAGGACAACTCCAGGATGGAGCGAACTCTTTTTGGATCAATAACCAGACCTTACAAAGAAACAATGTGACCAAGGAGCTTTCCCTCATGGATAGAAAACATGCATTTCTTAGTATTGAGAGAGATGCCAAACTCTCTACAACTCTTAAAGATTTTCCTGAGGTGTTTCATGTGTTGGCTCACTTCCTTGGAGAAAAGTGTCACATCATCAAGATATACTAGGATAGTCTTATTTATCATGCCTTGAAAGGCCTTTTCCATAGCTCATTAGAAAGTGGCACCAACATTAAATATTCTAAAAGGAATTTTACTGTAAGCAAATGTTCCCCACTTGGTTGTGAAGGCTATTTTGTGCTAGTCACAGTCTTTCACCAAAATCTAGTTATATCCTGAATATCCATCCAGGAGGGAGAAACACTCGCTACCTATCACCATCTGAAGGATCTACTCCATGCTTGGGAGAGGATAATGGTGTTTCAAAGAGACTCTATTGAGGTCTCTAAAATTGACACATAGTCTGATCTCCCCATTCTTGTTTTGAATAGGAACAAGATTGGCTAGCTAAGAAGAGTGTTTGATTGGAAATATTATCTTAAACTCAATCAATTTGGTGAGCTCCTTACACATGAGGGGCTTAATCATTGGGTTGATAGGCCTCTACTTCTACTTGATTAGTTTGGCACCTTCTTCTAGTTCAATGGTATGATGGGCCAAGCATGGGTCAAAATGCTTCAAATCACTATAATCCCAAGCAAAGACATTGGCAAATTCTTGGCACAACAAGATGAAGGCCTGCCTTTCTTGGTTTATGCACACTTTTCCAAGTTCAAGTAGCTTGTCCTTGAATATTTCCACCTTCTCATGGTGCTCCTCCTTTGTTACAATGCACACCTTGTCACTTCTCAATTGGTCATCTCTTTTGAAGATATTCTCTAGAGTGACTAGACCTTTGGGGAGCTTATTGTTTTTTAGCTGAACAATTTAGCTACCATATTGCTATTATAGATTTACCTAGTTTTTTCCAGTGAATTCCTCTTCTTCTTGTAGGAAAACTGTTATTTGTTGATCACTATTGAAAACCTACCAGTTAGTGATGTTGTCAGGTATAGAAGGCCAGATCACTACTTTCAAGTGAGGTGAGCTATGGTCTTGGCCTATTTCCTTAGTAATATCGAACTAGGCACCAACAGCTACTAGCCTATCTACTTGCTTGTTCTATTCTCTAAGGATGAAGGTAATGTTGAAAGCACACAAATTTACCACTAAGTCCCATACCCTATGTTTATAGGACTTTAGTAGAGAATTCTTCATCAAATTCTAGCCTCTTACCTGGTTGACAATCAGCACGTTGTCACCAAACACTTGCAGCTCTTTGATCCCTCTTTTCCTCACCCACTCCAAGCCATGGATGAGGGATTCATATTATACAACATTGCATGTGTAGGAAAATTGGAATGAAAATGCTGAAAAATACCTCTCTTTTGAAGGAGAGACCAACACCACTCCACCACCAGCTCCCAACTTACTCCTTAAACCATCAAAGAACAACTGCCATGACCTAAGCCTTCCTGGCTGGATTTCATCAGATTTGGTACAAAAGTGCCCTCTTCATGCATGAAATAAACTCCAAGGCCTGCCTCCTCTATGAATTTTGAAGGATCATGCTTGAATTTGTCATTTCCCCACTCATCTAGTAGTAGGTCTATAACTCCTTCAAGGGCAGAGGATGAAGATTGGTCTACTTGGAACTCCTCCTGGTCAATGATGGTATAGTTGACATTTGTTGCCTTTAGCGAGTAAGGTTCTAGATGATCTATGTGGAGTGGCTCAGATTCAATCTTGACTTTAGTCCCATAATTGGTTTTAAAAACTAGATAAGATGAATTTGCTGCTAAATAGCCACCTATCTTGGTTGTAAAATCCTTGGATAAGTAGATGGCAAAGTAGGGAGGGACATCTGCCACTACCACATCATGAAGAACTAAGAAAGTCAGCCAAGCATGTAGTGTCAAGCTCAAACCTCTTACCACCCCAATTGTTTTTGTTGGGGTTCCATCCAACTACATAACTCCCTTGGTCATTTCTTCGTATTTCAAGCCCAGCTTGTCAGCTATGCATTTGGGCATTATCAAGGTGCTTGTTCCACTATCAATGATGCAATTGTGCCCTAAGAAATCTCCTATGACTAGGGACACATAAAAAGGAGGGAAATTCTATTCCTTTTGGGTCTAACTTGAGGTGGAGGGCTATCCATTCATCATTAAAATGTTATCAGCTCTTGTTGGGATAACTTGTTCATCTAGTTTATATAGTTCCTTTTACAACATGTCTTTCTACCCTAGTATTGATAGTGAATCCAACAAGGAGATCTTCATGTGTAGCTTATTCATCTAGTCAACCACATTGACTCAAGGGTTGCCTTCCTTCAAAATTTCTTTGGAATTATGTCCAGCCTGAGGGGCAGGCCAAAGAGCTAGAGGTACAACCATCAGTCTAGAACTTGCGACCTTTTTATTTGCATGTGATGAAGAAGGTGTTGCTGATGCCTGGGTAGTAGCTTGTGGTTCTTCCATTACCCTTCTTTTGAATCTTGTGCTGGCTACAACATAGATAGCCTGATTGTTTGTAGCACCCACATAATTAACTGAATAGAATTCTCCTTCCAGATGATTCATGAGGGTGGAGTCAGGCTGGGCCTGACTACTACTGGTGTTGGGTTGCATCAGAGCTTCAAAGACTTGGGAATGGGTGGCTACCTGATTGTCTTATACATTTGGGTAATAACCTTCTATTTCATTCATATAAACAACTTGCTCCTGACCATATCCCATGGTTGAACAACTTGGTTGTTCTTGCACTAGACTATTTTAAATGGGTACCATGACCTTAGATGATGAAGGAGCACCTGGGTTGTAGCCTTAAAAGGGTCTGGTCTGAGTAAGTTGACCTTGTCCTTGATTGTAATTTTGGAAAGGGATTCTAGGAGCTTGGCCATATTGTTGGTATCCTTGGTTTGGTCTGTTGCTTTGAGCTTGCTACCTTTTAAGAGCTACAAGTTTGTTTGACATACTTTGCAATAGACTCTTAACTTCATGAAACTCATTGGATGGAGTAGCAGCTAGTTTGTCTATGGTGGGTAGAGGTGCTAATGTGGGAGTATTAATTTGAATTAGAGGTAACATTTTAGGGAAAAGTGGCATATGGTGTCTAGGGGCTATTTTCCCAGCCTACACTAAGCAATTTTTAGTTGCTATAGCTATATCATAGGCATCAAGCAACACATGTCCTCCCATGGATTGTATCATAATAGGGATATCACTCTCTAATGTTCTTAAGTAATATAGGAAAGCATAACTAACAGTTAGTCTTACCAGAATGGGAATTCTATCCCATGTCTTCTGAAACCAAGTGTTGAAATCCTGCATGTATTCATATGGGGCTCTTTTCCTGGTAGTCAGTTACTCAACAAGTGAGAGGTGGTCACTCTTTTCCCCAAAATGGTCCATCAAGTGAGTACCCAATTCATTCCAAGAATGGATTAAATTTATAGCCAAAGTCCCATACCAATCAATAGCTTTGCCCTTGAGAGACAATGCCAACAATCTAATTGTGATATTTTCCTCAGTGATATTGTGAATATTGTAGAGGTTGGAAATATTTTTGATGTGCTCGATGACTGTAATGGGCCCCTCTCCATCAAAAGAAGTCACATTTTTGAGGGCTGCTCCTCGGATTGGGTCATAGCATGGGAGATTTAAGGGACTCTGACCATGAAAATTGACAAAGGGTAATGCCATAGCTGGGATGGGATGTAACTATGGCCCTGTTGTGTATGCATTCCTTACAATAGGTCTGGGAAGGTGGTTCACTTAATAAGGATGGGTCCTTTTGAAGCTTAGTCTTTTTACTAAGTTCAAAGGCAATTCAATAAATTTGAAAGGGACACCCTTAGAAGTAGACTATATGGTGAATTTAGGCATAGAAAGTTAGACTAGTCTTTGATTAGGAAATGAATTTCTTACCAGTGGAGTTGCTAGATGCTCAAAATAGTTGATTTGATGTAACAGGACTAGCATAAATCTTGAAACCTTACTGAGTGTAAAAGATTGAGTCCCATTGGGCATGCCAAAAATTGATGACATAGTGGATTGAACCTAGGGTAGGTGGTTGAGCTCCTACCTTTCCACACCCAACAATGGAAACTCCCCTCTCACTTGTGCGACTAGAAAAGTTGGAGGGGAGAGTCTCTAGGTAAGGGCTAGCTCCCTTGATGCATCTGAGTTGTTCTAATAAATGCTAATGCAGGTATATAGATATATAATAGGGGGATGAAAAGGGATAAGGATTATAGGAAAACAAATCTACTCTAAAAGAGGTGATGCACCAAATGATTTGACCTTCTCACACTCACACTTGAAGTCAAACAAACACATACGTACACTTTAAACTGGTAGAAGGACCAGGCTATAGGAAACTTAGCAGGGAGGCTTTAATAGAACACACCAAAAATAAAGACTCATCAAAGGTGCTATAGAAAGGCACAATGCATAGTAACTTCTTTTGTCTTTGCTCTTCCAAATACAACTCTCCTTATCAGCTATAAAAATGGCACCTTGTAGACACCAGGTGTGTTGGTGTTAAACCTATGAAAGCATTAAGAAGTAATGACTAAACATAAATTAACACTCAGACAAACACAAAGATGTCTAACCAGAATAGAGGTAAAAATGCATTTATTGATTTCAAGTGAAAATTTTCTAGGGCTTCACCTTACAAATGTGGAAGATGATCTTCAAATGACAAGTCTACAATATATAAAGGAAGAAAGGAGGCCTCTTGGCACCCTTTTTACATGTGACCCATGTGCTTCCTGGGCATTGGGATGAGGAAACTACTTGAAGATAATGTTGTGTTGGCTCCTATCAGGATTCAAAATTATGAGCCACCCCATTTGCCTACTCATCAATGCATATTGAAGAAAAATAGGTTGCATTATTCATTGTTAGTGCCTCTTGATGATCACATGGTAGGTACTATGTTAACCACTAGAATAACTTCTTGAACTGACACTTTCTTGTGCCACTTGGATCACTTTGTCTGCTTCTGTACTTGGCCATTTTGCCTCCTCTATCTCCTTTATCCCTCAGGCTATATTTTGCTACTCCTTTGGCTCTTTGGCTAAGAGTGCATCCGCTTCTGACACGTGTAGCAGTCTACTACTTTGAAACTTAAGAGACACTTTGAAATGTAAACATCAACACATGGTGGCTTTTGCCAAGATAATAATAGGGTGTGGCAACATCTATTTATCTCAAATAGTCCTTTCAGATTCAGGTGGAAGTTGACACATGGTTGCTTCCACCTATTCTTTCTACTTAACTTAGAGGCTTTGGAAGAATTTCGAGAGATTTCTATGGAAGGTGACATGTGGCCGCTTCCATAGAACCTTTAGCTACCTTAGAAAAACCCTTAGGGACCCTTTTTTGGTTCTCACAAATGTTGACACTTGGTAGCTTCCACTAAATTTAGCAACTCATTCAGGCCCACCATAGTCTTCTCTTGGAATAACAAACCAAAAGGAGAAACTTGTAGATGTTGACACTTGTCAGCTTCCACTGAGTCTTGCAGGGAACATGTGGCATGTTCCGCTACTCCTAAAAAGAATGTCAAAGTCTTCCATGGTTTCCACTTGGTGCCTTTTGTGCTCTGGCTTTCTTGGTGTAAAATTTGACATTTATGCACTTGTCATCACTTGAAAAGCCAATGGCTAATTTGTGTGCTTAATTTTGACAATTTTTGGGACATCACCATCCTTGGAAAAATTCATCAGGCCTTCTTTGTGGGCCTTTTTCCCATGGAAATTTTTTATGGATAATTTTCTCATAGACAAAACATCCACGAGAATCATCTTAGTCCTTTGTGATTTTATTTTGTGCTCTTTGGCTTTTCTTTATGTTGGTACCCTTCCTCTGAATTCCTTTGGACTTTTTGTTTGAAGGAATTCTTTCGAATAAATAGTCCAAAAGAATTTGGCCTCAAGAAATTTTTTGAAAACTTACCCTTCAACTACCTTTGAAATGCTCCTTGCCTTCCACAAGGGCTTTTTTGACTCAAAGTTGCCCTCTGCAAGGGCACCTACCCTTCAACTTTGGGATGCCCCCTTGAACCAAGCCATTACACCAATCCATTGAACCAAAAATGGTTTAACAGTTCAATAGTTCAATCAGTTCAACACTACGCACTGAGCTCTTTGAACCTTTCACTTGAACCAACTATTGAACCAATCTGTTAAACCAATCCATTAAACCAAAAATGGTTCAACGGTTCAATGGTTTAATTGGTTCAACACTGCATGCTGAGCTCTTTGAACCTTTCACTTGAAACAACCATTGAACCAATCTATTGAACCAAAGATTGAACTGACACATCAAACCAATGAGTTGAACTAATGTGTTGAACCAAAGAGTTGAACTAATGCGTTGAACAAGTTGGTTGAATTGTTTCAATGGTTTAACACTATGCATCGATGAACTTGTTGATGAGCTGATTGATTGAACCATAAGTTGAACCTAAAGCCGCTTGAACCAAGTGATTGAAATTGCCGATTGAACCAAGTGATGAATCAAAGGCATTAAACTAAGCTGATGAACCAAGGAATTTGACCCAAGTATTGAACCCACTAATGAACTGAAGGCATTGAACTGGTTCAATGGTTCAAAGGTGCTAACTCTTAGAAAGAATATGTCATTGAACCACTCTTCTAACCTTAAGGAAAAGTGCCTTCTAAACCATTTTAGCCCTATTTCCTTATGAATTTATTTAGACAAGAGTTTAAAGAAGCTTTGAAAAACCTTGCACTCTCTGAACTAGTCCTTCATCTATCAAATATTACACCTGTTGAGTCTGTAGAGAATCAAAACCTACAGAGTCCATAGATTTAGCCCTGTAGAGTCCATAGATTTAGACCTATAGAGTCTGTAGGTTTCCAGGACTTGTGCAAAATCAAAAAAATCAAATGTCCTGGAATAATAGAGGGAGAAGGGGACTGATTTTTGGCCTATTACACCAAAAATGGTCAACAATTCCTCAATAAGATCTCTCATCTTAGCCAATTAGAACTAGCATATTGAACATGATAGTGAGAAAGGTGAAAACTTCAAGTGGAAGCATATTTAAAGTGAACATAAGTAATTTATGGCCTTGGAACATGTAATTAACCCATTTTTATGTATTTTCATAAGAAAATGAATCATTTTTGGAATCCAAGTGTTTAAGGTGTGTGAATAGGGATTTTCTTTGACTATAGGCAGTGATGGTTCATTTCTCAAAGAATCTAGGTGATTAGGAATATATAAAATGCATGGAGAAGAATGCATACCACCCTTACCTCTTAATATAATAATTATACCTATATAGAGTTAGTTTTATGATGTTCAAATAGTGATAACTGATGAAGGTATTTTATTAGACCAATGTAAGATAGCCACATTTCAAGAGTTTCATAACTTGGGGTGCCACTTATATATTCTAACTTTGCATGATCAATTTCACATTATCTTCTTAGGCATATGTAAATACTTTTATTATCTTGACACTTTTCCTTATGAACTTTGGCCTTCTTTCTTATCTTCTCTCTCTTAATTTCTATAAGAACTAACCATTTTGGCTATTGTAATCATGTTCCACTTAAGTACGGTGAATCCCTACTCATTTGCATATCATGGATTAATAAAGAATATTGATTTTTACTCTTATATGACTATTAATATTGTGTTCACTTGAATTATTGATCTTTCTTAGTGACGACTATTGTTTCCTTAGCATTGTTGTCTCATTGTCTCACCTATTTGTAACTTGAAAGATTCTTCTTTCAAGTCATGTGAAGTATTCTATGAAGTGTCAAGCTTGAGTGAGTTAGTCTAATCAATATTGTCATTATATGAATCTTGTACTATTTTCATAGCCTAAATATTAATCATATCCTCATAATTAAATGCTAATGTGAGAAGATTCAAATTAGAGAAGTGTATGCCTAATTAGTCTCTTGGTCTCATGTGTGATATACAACTAGTTGGTATTTATCAATTAATTTGGTGTATCACCACCTTTAAGTTTGTTTAATTTCAATTTTATCTCCAATTTACTTGAGAACATAGGTGTATTATTGATTAAAAAGTGGTACATCAAGGGAGCTATACCTATCTAGAGATTCACCTCATTCTTAAGCTACCCACAACCTAGAGGTGTTTCAATTATGCCATTTGGATGAGGAGAGCTAAGATATATCCTCAAGGGGTGAAAATAAAAGTGATAATAGTGTCATGATACCTATTCCATGGATTATATTGAGAAATTAAAGGATTTTTGGATCATGAATGTGAATAATGTGTGGAATAGGGCTAATGAATGACTGTAGATGGTGAGTACAAGTGTCTAAAAGTTTACTAGTAGTTAAGGATGTACTTGATGGATGTTATATCTTGTTTCCAAATCCTCTTTGATAGAGAACATGTGTCAACTCTCCTTATTCTAGTTTTAAACATTGAAAAGATGCCTAATTATGACGGTAGTTTTCAAGAAGGCCATTTGAGGACCCTACACTAGTTTTGGAGAGTTTGATGCTACAAATAGACACTTATCCAAGAAGACCTCTCAGACTTATATTATTAATTTCATATTTATATAATGTAACTATTTTTCATTCTTTGTCATGTGGAATTATGTCCTTTAAACTTCATTTCTCCTCTCTCCTCTTAAACATTCTATAAATGCAAGACATTTTGGTTTTTGTATTCTAATTCCACACTTGGTATGGTGAAGCCCTTCTGGTTTGATGTTGTACTTTGCCTTTGAAATAATAATTTTAATATAATTTTGAGTTCATTACTTTCATTTCTATGTGTGTGAAGTGATGTATAGTTAGTTTTAAGTGATTATTGTTTATCCTAACTTTCTCTTTATGCTTCCATGTTTGGTGCAAGTAGTTCTCACTATAATAGGTCATATGAAGTGTAGCTAGTGTGTTTAACTCTCTTCAAGTGAAAAATTAGACTTGGTGTCTATAATTTGAGATATATTTCACTCAACTTGATTATTTCCATGTATATCACCTCCATGTTTGAAATACTAATGTTAGAGCAATTCAAGATTCTAAGACTAGTGTTATGAGTCATCTCTCTTAGTTCAATGGTATGGTAGTCTATTGGAGATATTTATGGTGTATCACCCCTTTATATTATGCTACTTTAATTTCATTCCTACCCCCTTTTCATCCAAGAAAATAATTAGTATAGGTGATAATCATTCAAGGATCAATCTAGGGAGCTATCCCTTAAACCTAGATGTCTACCTCTACCATAAGCAACACATTAGACTAGAGGTATTCTAATGTTGCCCAAATCTTAGAGTAATATTTAACAACCTTCTCTAGAGTGAAACATTTGGTGACAATAGTAATAATATCAATCCAAGACCTTATATGACTTTAGATGACTTCTTCACCATTTGATTAAATGTGTCATGTAAAGATAATGCCTTCAGAAGGCTTAGTTTAGTTACAATACAAACCTAGGTTTCTCCAAAAACCTTAAGCTTTGAAAAAATACCTTAATTTCATCAAGCATGACTAATGGGTTTTAAACCAAGTGACTAAGTGAAATAACTTGAATTGATAGAGCATGAACCTTCTTGACACAATCTGACATACCCCTAGGACCCATTGGATTCACTTTAAAGACATTCAAAAGATTTCCCAAGACATTACCTTAAATAATGCTAACAAGGATAATAAATCATCACTTGAAGACTATCAAAGGCATGCCAAAGCTATGAAAAAGGTTGTAAAATAATGAAAATCAAAGTGTTGAATGATAGGGGTGATAGTTTGACGTATGAGGTTAAGCTTGTTAATAGGTAAAAACATAGTAGAGCTTGCTTATGTTCCTTCTATAATTAATACTATGAAATGTACTAAAGAACATATTTCCTTTGAAATAGATCTCCAACCTCAACACATCATATATCAATATCTAACTATTTGAATCAAATTGTGAATTAACAATGTGGTTATTAAATGAGTGTTAATTGATAATGGATTAGGGACAAACATTTAAAATATCTCTCTTATATGACTTATTAATATACATGCTAAGGATTCAGATCATTCTAATATGAACATTTGATGATTTGCTAATATTCCATGGAAATTTTTGGGTTAGATAGCATTAAATTTTACATTGGGACCTATAACACTACCTACAACATGTCAAGTTACTCCTAATTATTTGAATTACAATATTTTTCTTGGGAGACTTGAATTCATGATATACACATAAACCCCTCAAATTTATATTCATGTTTAAATTTTTATTACCAAGGTTATATATATATATGCCCTATGGATCATGAACCATTCAAATATTTTTAGAATATAAATCTTACACATAACTATATTTCTCACATGTATTTTTATACAACACCTATATTGCCTACTATTTAAGAGGTCACATATGACACCCATAGACAACTTGGGAATACATTATAGTAAATTTACTTATTTTTTGTTATAAAATAGTTTTAAAAAATGTACCACATAGGACAAGGCCTTGAAAAAGATGAACTTTTTAATCCTATTGAAGTATCTAATCAAAAAGGTAGGTAGGGACTTAGATATAAGAATAACACATATAATTCTAAGTCTTCTCACCATGCTTCTTAGCATATAGTGTTTTGTCCATCCATTCCATGAATAAATAATACAATAAATCATAACTCCACACTCTTAGTTATGTACCTTGACCTTATTGATGATACTATTTCTCTATATATACTCACTTTTGATGAATTCACTAATGATGAAGCTATCTTATAATTCTTAAGGTTCCTTCTATCATAAGAATTAATTTCTTCAATCCAAAAATTCCTAGTCATACTTTGGTGAGAATTCAAACATTTTATATCATATACCTAATGTCATAGATAACATCCTACCTATTGTACTTTACACTACTAATCGATTTGCATTAATCAACTCATATATATATTTGAATTTAATTATGGTATGGACACTAATCCTCACATAATATTATTAACTATTGACCTCATTAAATAAGGGATACAAATATTCAAAAAAAAAAAAAAGGAATTCCCTAAATTTTTTTCTTGGTCCTATTCAAATATGTTAAGCATCGATCCTTCAATCATAGCACATAAGATTATAATCTATCTAGATGCATAACCAATTAGATAAAAAAATTCAAAAAATACATCCTTAGGTGGATCTTTTAGTTAAAGATGAGATCTAACATATCCTTGGTGTAGGCTTCATTTGACCACTTATTCACCCCAAATGGGTATCAAACATTATACCAGTTATTAGGCCTAATGGACAATTTTGAGGTTGCTATCATTTTAGAGATTTAAATAAAATAGAATAATAGAATCCAAAATATCATATGAAATTATATCTTTCATGGATGGTTTATTTTATCAAACATTCATAAATCATCAAAACATGCCAAGGATGAGGATAGCTAGGTTTATACTTTAGTGCATAGGATAGTACAGAGTATTCATACACAAGGCTGAAAAATAGAAGAATAGGGAAGATGGATTATTATGTTTTAAGTAGGGATTAATAACAACCAATAATTCATTAAAATTTATAGAACATTTATTTTAAATTATATATAACATAATAAAAACATTGTACATTATAATGTATGCAAGGAACAAAGTAAGAAACACAATAGGTAACCATAACTAGAATAGTCTCTATTGATCTCTTCAAAGGTATAACTATCTTTTTCATAAAAGTACAAGTATTTATAGATGTTTCTAGTCTATGAATATTCATATTCTTCTCATAAATAGTTCTAAAAGTGGATTCTATTCACACTCTAACTTAATACAAGTTGTGGGGATAGGATAAAATATACATATATTTGACAAACTAAGTACATAATGCACAAAGACAAACAAATATTCTACATATATTTACTATCTAATTTATTCTCCCAACACTTTCCCAAACTTAAAAGGTTGTCTCATCCTAAGAAAACACCACAAGATCTTGTGAAGTTTCACAAAGAGTAGAAGATGAAGAAGTGGTTAGACTAGTAAGAGTTACAACAATCATTCAAGGCATCGTTTCTAGTTTTCACATCTTGCACATTACCTAGTCACCCTTTCAAGTTTTCAACTAATAATCATACCAAACTACCACCCTTTCATGTTTTCAATAATTTAGTGTAACCCGGTTTCTACCCTTTATGTCTTTTCAACCATCCCAACCCTACTTGTCTTACTAGTCATCCTCAATACAAAATTATTTACAATTTTTTTCAAAATTAGTACTCAATATACTACTTAGCATGATGGAGGTGGAGTAAATGTAGATGATAAATAAGAAAAAGAGTTCATGGCTTTGGATTTTTCATCCTTGTGCTAAGTGATGACCTATTAGAGCTCTGATAATGGTTTCTACACTAGAGTGTTGAGGATCCAGGAAACCTCACTACAAAATGGAGATAGATTAGTATTACATGCATGTCAGTCAAGAATAAATTCCTAGACCATGCATAGTATGGTGGATAGTAGTGTATGATATTCAATGATTTATTTAATATCCAAGTTATTGGTGTTGATGATTATTGCCATGGTGTTGTTCACCATCATCTAAATTTCACCACTTAGGTGTTATAGTTTGCTTACATGACATTGGGCTTGGATACCTACCAAAGAACTACATAAAATCTCACTCTACCAATTAAGGAGTTTTTCATGCATATTTTCCCTAGTATTTAGTATGTGCTATAAGGATATATCATTATCATATGCATAAGTAGTGTGGTTTCCCATAGTTATTTTGGTAGTGGTGGATATGGTGAAGTGTATAATTGAACTGTCTAAAGAGTCATCCAATTTCTATTTCTAGTCCAACAAATTACATGCAAACTATTGTTCTTGCATTTTGACAATGTCTAGCATGCCTTGGTACTCCTATAGCAAGGTGATGAGTGTGGCAGCCTCTATCTTCACATTATAGACCAATGTGCCAACTATGTGGAATTTATGAGCTACACACCAATCCTTAATCAACTCAAACACCAGAGTCTTGAGTCTATACTAATTGAACATGACTTGGTCCTTGATTACTTGAGTGACTAACTCTAGGTAGGTGTCTTAGATGATTTTTTAGCTTCATGAAGGAGAGCCTTTAACTATACATTCTCCACCTTGGATTGATCCATCTCCATATCTAAAAAGGTGGACTTCTATGCAATGGATTATTGAAATAATACTATTCCCTCCAATTGTTTGATTAGTTGGAGCCTAGAGACATCTAAGAAATCTTCCTACTTGAGAGGGAGTGTAACCAATATAGTCACAGTTGCTGAAGAGTCTAGACAAGGTTGTGGGAAGTGGGAGAGAAAAATTGTTACATCAAGAACTAAATGTTGGGACATCCCAAATCCAAACTCAACTTTATATAAATTTTAGGAACTAATGAGTTATCTAAGATGTAGCTAGTGTTTATTGTTATGTTGGCTACTATAATTCTACCTGTGACTAATCTAGTGCCTATTTTTATTATATTATGGCCTTTGTTACTATCTTGAGCTACTATACAACATATTCAAACTTATTTATTTTTACGTACTCCTCTTATAATTTATTTTTATTGTTTCTACATAGCTTTGTACTTTTCTTGTTCCTCTTCAACATGCAACTTTTATGCACATTCTTCTTCTTCTTTCTTGTATTTTGCTAGAGCCATAGCCTTGGATTATTCTTATGGAGCTTGTGCCTATGTTTTTTCTTATGCCTATAATTTTACATATGCATATTCTTGTGCCTAATGTTGGCAAAGGTTTCATCTTATTATTCCTTTTTTTTCTTCATAGCTTCCTCCACTTACTTCTATGCTTGTTTGGTAGCTTCCATGGCTTGATATGCTTAGGTCATTACATCCTATTTCTATTATTCTTCTTCCTCTTCTTTAGCCTTCATAGCAAGTTCAACTTCCTTTTCCTTGCTTGCTTGGTCTTCCTATGTTTTATGGTCTATGTTGGTAGATTCTTGGGCCTTCTTAGCCACATCCATGGCCTTTTTTCAATCAACCTCTACATCCTTGGCCTTTGTGTAGCCTAAATTTTTTTAGATTGTTGAGTTGCTTATTGTTTTTGAGTTTAATGCTTCAATCACTTACTTCCTTCCTTCCTTACTTATCATTATACTATGTGAGATACTTCTTCCCTTGAGGCCTATTATTATTGTATGGTGGGTGTCTCGAGTGCCATCTCTTTAACCTCCTAGACATGTGGTGATGGTTTTAAATCACTTAGTCACACTTATAGGCTAGAAATCTATGTTTTCTTGCATCTCAGGGTGACCTGTCTATGTTTAGGTGGTGGTGAAATAAAAGAAGGGGTAGGTTATGCTTATTGTGCAATAGTTGTCCAACCGAAGGTATGCTCTTCAAGTGTAGGGGAGACCTAGCCTCTTGCCTAGTTTATGGTCTATGTATGAGTGATTCTAGTGGGTTTTAGAGAATGGGTATAAATATATCTTCAAATATGAAGGTAGGAATAAGCTATGGCTATAAAAAGTCAATCCTTCACTACAACTACTCTACTTCTCATATAATATCAATAAAAATGGATGTTGGGTAAGTTGGGAGGTCCACACATAGTTTTGGAGGAACCTACTTATGCACCTTTTTTGTGTGCAAGGCATTTTAGAAGAATAATTCCTTCTCATCCTCATTATCATATAAATATTTATCCATGTCTATAATCATGACTTGATAGACTTCTTCTTCATTTATGACCATTTATGGACGGTTACACAATCCTTTGATCTAAGGTACCTTTAGATCATCTAACCAAGTCACCATGATACGTGTCTTATGCTTCAAAGGAGGAGATGTTGATTGATGTTCTATATAAATCTTATGATTTCCCATATATTACTATGAAATGGTGACTTTTTTGTGTTAATGTGTTATAATAATGGCTATGTCAAGTGGTATGGTTTGATGTGGAGTCACATGCCTAGATGTGAAGGATTTTTGTTTGGAAACTTCTACCTATGCCATGTCCATGCTGACAAATAATGGAAGTGGTGAGAATTATGACCATAAAAACTCATGAATGTCTATGACTTCACTCTTAAATAATAAAGTGATAGCTATGTGTTGGCACAAATGTTTCATGATGTCTAGTGGCACTCGAGGATGTGTGGAAATTAATTACATACACTCTTCCCACCATGATTTGAATTATCCCTCATGTGCTAGGGCTCCACACTCATTTATATAAATGAGGTTGGGAAATTTTTATGCTGAGTAATAATCTATGTTAGGGTGCACCTTACCCTATGAGGACTTTCATTCTATGAATCAAAGGATAAATATGAGGAACTAATACTAGAATGCTTACTTTAGGGATGTGTAATACTTGTTGATATTAATGAGAAAATATTATAAGAAGTACTTCAGCCAATTGAATTATTCATTCCTTTGGATCATATGGTGCGTGATGTCTATGACCTCTTTTGGACTTTGTTTCATAGATTCAGTCATCTTCCATAACCTCCTTGTGATGCAATTAATGAGGATGTGCACTAGATCATCATTGATTTATTCAATTGGTATCCTTATAGATCTCCAAACATATAAATATCTAACTTTTAAGAGTATAGGTGGTGTTATTATATTGTATGGAGATAGGAGTCTCCTCATGCATGCATGCCCAAATATCAGGTCATGGATTTTGTGTTGATAATAATGGTGACATCTGGGCCAAGGTAGATGTTTCCATTATTGTATTAGCTAATAAGGACTTATAAAATATACCCTAACTTGACTAAACTTGGCATTCAAAGCAAGTGTTTGACATCTATGTTTTAGAAGTGGTGGGGGATGAAAGAATGAGTGGTTGCATAGCATAAACGGGGGTTGGGAGAATTAAATTACATTCAAATACTTGAAGGAAGTTGAATGTTTTGAGATTATTAAAAATTATCTTCTTGAGAGACTTATTAATTCCCATTACTTTTTTTATACGTTGGTTAGTCCCTTGATGAAGTGTGGTGTATCCATGTTTTTTGACTAATGCACTTGAATATTTGGTAGATTTGTGTGTAGTAAAAATATATTATCTATTTGTAATTATAGGTCACAAAAATATGTGCATAAATTCCATGCCTATTATATTATACATAAATTCCATGCTTATTTTTCCATTCAACATGAATACAATGGTGGATATGGCAAGTCTTATTCAATCTGGAAATTAAGATAGTTAGTCATTGGAACCTATGTGGAGATACGTTGTTATGATCTTTGTTATCCATATGGGGGTATGAGTTGATGATGTTGATGGGCCAAAAATTTGTTGAAAATTTATTAGATCAAACTTTGGATTTGGCATTTACTTTTGGTTGATGACCATTATACAATGGACATCTTGTTGATGTGACTTGTGCATACCTTTCCCAAACGTAATTGCTTTTTAAAAAAAAATTATTATTGACATTCATGATGGTGTATATGGATTCTCCTATGCATGATTGCCACATTTTATGCTTGGTATATTGGTTCTCGAATGGTAGTGAATATATCATCTACAAACACACAGATAAAATAAGGAAACATACAAAAAGATGAAAATTTGAGAAATCCTCATCTACTTTATGTTACTTAGCAACCACTCACTTGGTATAATGAGATAAATTAGATTATTTGTGGTAGGATTTAATCCTACATCCATTCATGCACCTGAGTAAAATGGTTCCTTGAAGATATGTTAAAAAAATGATTCCTTGTTGTGATAGTTCATATTTAATATAAGGCTCTTTTCGTCAAATCTATAACTTACCTAAAAATGCTCTAAAATGACTAGAATTTAATAAGACTTGTTGATATTTATGAAATTCCTTATGGCATAAATTAATATCATTCTTTCAACCATGATGCTCTACATCTATACTCATCCATCCTATTTAGTTTGATAAGTCTATTGGTGAGAGACTCATGATTCCCTAGTCTCATGACCACTACAATGCATAGAATAGGTACTAAATATTCCATTGGCATAACTAATTCAAGCCCATAGAATGATTGGAATGAATTAAAACTTGTGGCTCTCTTATTGTGTGTGAGATATGCCCATAGAATCATAGGAATATAATATTCCCAATCATCCCTTTTGATGTGGCATATTTTTGTCAACATTTTTCCTAGTAATTTTTTGGAAGCTATAGCTTGGCCATTTACTTATGGATGGTACCTAGTGCTTTTATGATGACAAATCCTAAATTTATTAGTAAAATCCTAAATGGTGTTGTCTAGGAAGTGTGTCCCATGCTCACTAATGAGTATTATGGGGCATCTAGACCTTGTAATAATGTTCTCATAGAGAAAATTTGTTGCATCCTTTACACCATAGTTGGGTGTCATAGTAGCTTTAACCCATTTGGTAAAATATTTAGTTATAGTGGTAATGTACATTACTTTACTACATTTCATCTATGGATTGATAGGTATAAAAAAATGAATACCCCATTGTTCAAAAGGTTGCTTAGCTAACAGAGGTTATAAATGCATTTCATATTTTTATAATGGTTTACCCATGCATTGGAACATGTCATAGTATTATGCTACCCTATGTTAATCCTAAAAATATTTGTCCACCATAACCCACTTTTTAATAATTTTTTGGTAGTAGACTCAAAAATAAAATGACATCCTATTACTCCTTGGTGTGCCTCCTCTAAGAGTTGAGGTCATTCATATTCTAGAATAACCCTATTCATTACTTCATCTTTACATAAATGATATAGAATCCCATTGATGATGGTGTATAGAAAGTCTTTGGTGACAAAGTACCTCTTGTATATTTTTTGGTAGTGCATAGGGAATATTCCTTGTTTGAGGAAGTTGGTGATTAATTCAAAATTTTCAAGAATCATAGAAATGGAAAAGAGATGAGCATCAAGAGAGTCTTAGTATAATTCTTCTAGTTATTCACCATTAGGAATGCAGATGAAATGATTCAACCCCATAGTTTCTCTTCCTAGGTTGACATTAATGCAAAATTAGAACTCCTTAAATAACGTCAACCACCTATATATGTATCTTCCTAGCATTAGATTGTTTACTAGGTATCATATATCTTGATGATAAGTGAAAAATTAGAATGGTGTCATAATAGGGTAGTGTTGAAATTTGTGTAGTGTGAACACTATGGCTAGTGATTCTCATTTAGTTTTTGTGTAATTATTCTCTACATCAGTTAGTTTGTGGCTTACAAAATAAATGGGATGGTTGAGTCCACCATCTCTTAGATCAATAAGCAAAACATTGGTTGGGATACTTAAAGCATCAATGTGCTTGTGAAAAGGCTTGATCTTATATGGAAAGATGAGGATGTGCACAATAACCAATCTCTACTTTATTTTGATGAAGGTTGATTATCACTCTGAAGTCTAGATAAAATTAGCACTAATACATAGTATGGATTCCAATGGAGATGAAATAGTTGCATATCCTTTGATAAACTTGTGATAGTATCCTAGATGGCTAAGAAAACATTGCACTTCTATGGAGTTGATTGGTGGAGACATACTCAAGATGATTGTAATTTTTGCCTAATTGACCAAAATGCCTTCATTGTATATAGACTACACAACCTAATAAGACACCAAAAATTTTAAATAAAAGGCATTTATTTAAACTTAGAGAAATACAAAAATCTTGACAACATTATAATATGAGGCATAGTTTAGACAAACATTCTTTAAATAATGAAAACACTATCCAATCATTAAGATAGACTTCCAAGAAGTTGTGAATGAAGTCCTTGAACATAGTAACCACTACATGAGAGAAAACCATAGATGCATTTTTAAGGCCAAAAGGCATTACCTTGTATGAAAAGTATCCCCATTCCATGGAAAAAGTCATTTTGTCTCTATCTTATTTTGGCATGGGTATTTGATGACAACCACTGAAATAATTCATGAAAGAGTAGACTTCATGTCCTATAATAGATTAAAAAATTAATCTATGAAAGGAATTGGGAATGGATCATTTACACAAACATCATTCAAAATGTGATAATTCCCACATACTCTAATCTCTCCTATTTTATTCGGTTGTACTACCATGGGGCTAATCTAATCTACATTTACTATAGGATATATTATACCTGCATCCTACATTTTATTGAGTTTAACCTCAGTTTAAACTTCATGTTCAGATTTATCTTGTATGGTCATTTCATTGTGGGTCATGTGCACTCCTTGAGTTCAATAATAATTCTTCCTAGAGATGGATCAACTACTCAGACCTTAATAAATTTAGTGGGAAAGACATGTTGATAATCTTTCAAGAGTTTCATAGCTTTAAAAGCTTTAGCTTCTATCTAATAGTCACCTCTTTACACCAATTTGGGAACCTCCTCAGTTCTAATTTTTCATACATGATTTTTAATGGGATGTTGGTAAATCTTGTATTTTTCTTCATCAATAGATTCCTCTATCAGTTTTTACCCTTCCTATTTTAGAATTTTTATGTTGTGCATATTATCTTCTTCAGTAGGTTTTGCATTGGTTTCCTTTACTAGTTCTACTGGTTGTTCAAGTTCAAATAAATTAGTCAAATTGATATCACCATAAGAATTGGTATGTTCAATGTCCTCTTCTTCATCTTGTATATGGTGGCATGGCTATGTAAGATATTGTTCTTCTTTCTTGGCAAATTTATATCTTTGTAATGTTATATTGAGATGAAATTTATGTTCTTGTATATAATGGATTATATCATGGTACTTAAATCTTTAGTGCACCCATGTCATAGGGTATGTTTGATTTTTAGTAGTGCATCATAAAATAGTAGGTTTTCATCTTCAAAAACAAGCATATGTATGAAATAACTTTGCACTTGTACGTAATGCTTTGTCTCCCTCTTATGATCTTGATGCATATACCATGTTCATGGTAAAGGAACAAGTGTATAATGAAATATATGAACCTAGTATTTCAAATCCACATGTTCTTTAGTCCAGACATAAACACATTTGTAGATATGAATTTTAAAACACCCACCTTCTTAGAAGAAAGGGAAATTAATTTTAATGACTTGGAACCTGATAATCATGAGGTCTTACACATCATCCTACTCGAGCTAATTATTTTTTTGAATTTCTCACCATGTCATTGTAACTCCCTTAAAATCATAATTCAAAGCACTAACATGTTGGCTGATGGTAGGTGCATGCACTTTTAAGAACATAATGAAATTGTTGATATCCTTAGTTTTATAGTACATAAGAAGTTATCTCTCATATGAAAAGACCATTATCATATGTTTATGTTCATGATAACCTCAATCCTAGTTGAGAAGGTGTGTGTCTGAGTCACCATTGATAGATGAAACTATTTCCTAAGGCAAAGTGCTTTATCTGGATAGCTTTATATAATCCTGCATATGATCATTTATTTGATAGAGGAAATCAACTTCTAATTGAGTAGTGGATTTTTTTAGACATAGATGTAGAATCTTATACGATAAAATGGGTTTCCAATAACTAATTAACTACTACTTTAGGCCTTCATTATTCATATGTCTTCAACTATTGAGTGATTAATGATTGTAATTGAGGGTTAGTATGGTCATACAAAATTTCACTTAGTTGTGTGATGAGATTTTGGGATTTTATCAAAATTTACCTCCATCCAGCTAGTTTCTTGTGCAAAATATGGATAATCTAGGTTAGCTAGAATGATGTAAGTTTTTTGTACTTTGTTTAAAGGAATGATGATAGCCTTATTTCCTTGGTATGATTCTAATTAATATTACATAGTGTTGATAGTCATTTGGCCATCATATGTCCATATCCTAACAATCAATGTAGGGTAATATGTTTCTATTATCTTTATATCAATGAC
Organism: Torreya grandis; assembly: GCA_037957365.1. Classification (NCBI taxonomy): domain Eukaryota; kingdom Viridiplantae; phylum Streptophyta; class Pinopsida; order Cupressales; family Taxaceae; genus Torreya; species Torreya grandis. The sequence continues at coordinate 406,485 of JARHVA010004306.1, forward strand.
TTCAAATTCACATCATAGGGTTAGTTTTGTGACTTTGTTCTCAATGTCTTCTAATTTGCTAATGGGATTAACTTCTATAGTTAACTAATTTCAAATTTACTTGGCTATATCTTAGAATCAATCATCTAATAACCTCCCATATATACCTAATAATAATGTTGATTGTGCTACCAAAATTAAAGATAGCATTTGGAATTTCATAGCCTATAACCTCAATGTCGATATGTGTGTCTATATACCATGGCCTATTTATTTTGATGTGCGAAACAAGATTTTATATCTTCTACTATCCTCATTGTGTACACTCTAGTAGACTATATATTAGGTTTGTGATTTTCTAAGAGATGTCTTCATTTTGTAGTGTGCTTATATTTTTTAGAAGATCTGTCAAAAATAGTGACAACTCCATCCTGATGAATAATGTGAATGATCTGGCCATACATTTACACATCTATTGCTTTAGAATATCCTTTAGTAGTGTCTTGATGTTGTATATTTTTTAACATCTATGCATCTTCATACATGATCCATTTTTTATAACTAGGTTTAGGTATTTACCCTATTTTACTTTTTAGATTCCTTGATCTTGAGGCATTTCAAGAGGCAAACCTCTTTCTGCATGTTGATGTCATGTAATAAAATTAAGTAAATCATCTTCCTTATGCTAAACATTCACCATATTCACATCTACAATTTCCTTATCCTTTATTTAATTTTGTAAGATAGGATATTCTCCTATCTCATGTTGGTCATATATTTTATAATATGCATAGTAAGAATATGTTTGAGGATTCAAGAAGCAATTTGGTTGGTCATATTTGTAATCTCCATATAAATAGAATTTTAAGGGAGGAAATTGATAGTTATTTCATCTACCACCTTAGTAACCTCTATTGTATTTGCCCCTAGATCCTCCTATATTGGAATAATAGCCTTTTCTATACCCTCTTTGTTACTGTGTTATGTTCCAATGCTGATGTTATTGGGTATTATCTCCAATTATGAATTTTTGTTACACAACTGGGGGAGTCCAACTAGTTTGATGATATTTTGTCATGGCTAAGATATATGGTTATGCATACTATTATTTTAGAGATGGTGGTGTCCAATTCAATGAAAGAGGGGTCCAACCAACTAGACCTTGAGGCTAGTATTATGGTGAACTAAGAATCCATTATGGACCTTCTTGGGTCACACAACCTTTATCAACATTTGGGCCTAGAATTTTTTACTTTGATGAGGACAATTATTTCATAATGATAGAAAATAAATATTTGGTGATGTCTTCGTTGATCTCTTGAAAATCCCTATAGTTTTTTCCATCATGATTATATGAATTATAGAAATTAAAACACAAATTCTATGTGTTCTTAACATATTATTACAAGAGATGGCACTATGTTGTTGCATGCCCTACTACTTGATAGTTTTCACAAAAATCTATCTTGATTTTAGGACAATCATTCTTATAATGTCCTTCTTTCCCACACTCCATACACCATAGATTCAACCTAGGTTTATTTACCTCATGATATTGATCCATTCTCTTCATAAAAGATTTCAATGTGTTTTTAATCTTGGAAATTATAATAGGAGCATCTCCATAGTCTTTAATTTTCTCTACTCATAGGGCAGTAGATATAACATTTGCTTTAGTAGCATATTGAGTCTATGCATTGAAAAACTTGGTTCTAAAGCATATTCCTTTGACAGATCACATAACTTCATCTTTTTTTGTTAAGACAAATCTGACCTTATTCATAACATTAGAGAATATGCAGTCATACTCATAGAATGATTCTCTTGAATTCTACTTTACCTCCTTCAAGTTTAGAGTAGTCTATCTTGTAAATTTATTTATCTTAAACTCTATGAAAAATTATTCCTTAACCTATTTTAGAGTTTTCTTATAAATGTATCTATGATAGATGAACTCAAGTTATATTCTAGTTAGTGCCCCTACTAACTCACCCATTGGATAGCTTCATTAGTAATGCCCTTAGCTTTCCATCTCATTTCATAGGTTAGTAAGTATTGTTCAAGGTCTATAGAGCCATCATAGGTTTCAAGATTTATAAATCCTCCTACATGACCCATTATTTAAATTGGTGTCAATGGAATCTACTACACAGTTGTTATAAGAGGAGACTATGTTCTAGGTGATCTTGCCTACATACTACTAAGATTTATCTACACACTAGGAGAGTCAACATGCACACTTTGTTTTTCTACATTTCCTTCTTTTATTTTCTTGCTTTCAATAAGCCATATGGTCTTTAAAGCCTTTTGATTTGATGTTATTTCAATTTCGGTACCTCAATGATGTAATTGTTCTAAAAATGGGCCTTCTTAACTAATATCTTTCTATTTGCCTAGTTTGAAACTTCTTGTAGAATATTATAAATTAGGCTATGGGGGTGTGTGCTCTTATATTAAATGATACTTTCCTATGACTTCTTAATATTTTATTTTTGAACCTATTATTAGTCATGATTATGTTATAATTATTTGTTGAATACTTCATTTCCTTTTTCTAATAATACATATTCTTGTAGTTGCACACTACAACTATCATCTAACTGCTCTACTTCTATACTATTATCTCTTTCTTTTAAAATCTCTTCTTCATATCATTATTCATCACTTTATTTTGTCTAATAGAATTATTCATCCTTCATTCTCCATATCCATCATCTCACTCATCACATCTTCTTACTCTTTCATCATATAGTTTACTACTATTCTTACCTCTACTCATAGCTACCTAGGTATTCTTTTATTATTCCATCAATTTTATTATTGCAGCTCAAGTTTCAAATCTAGACTTTTCCTATGACTCTTCTTCCCTTGTGTTTCCATTATTGATTCAATTTTAAGACTTATCTACTCATCTAGTCATCATTTATTGTCATGTTGCACATTATCCCATATTCCCAAAGTGACTACTCCATATTAGATGGAATGCCACCATGGCCTTGCCCAAAACAAACATCCTCACAAAGAGAGGTAGTCAATATAAAAAATTCCATTAAAATTCATCTGACAAGTAAGTCCTATGTATCATTGAAAGCTATATATCCTTATACCAAAAACTTGGTGATGTATCCATCTATGGTGGTAGCAACCCAATAATTTATTACCCTTGTCTGGTTTGTGTTTAATTTCTACAATTGGTCTACCTTTTCTTCATTCTAGATGATTTTTTCTTTTATTCTTGGGTTAAATCAATAGTATTCCAACCATGCTAACCAACTAGCTAGCAATTTAGGTAACTCACACCAATAATTTTCATTAATATATCCATAGATATGTTCTAAAATGATTTATTATATGGTAAGACCAGTTCAATTGAATTCTTTTTCTATGAAATTACATACTTTTTGGTCTAACCATGTCTTAACGTCTCTCTACCCTGGTAACCATCTTAGTGTATTTTCCTTCAGAAGGAGTTTTTACATGATCACTACACCATTTTTAGTATAGGTTATTGAAGCATTAGATCATGCTAAGGATGAGGACAAATATTTTTATAATTTATTGCAAAGGATAGTATAGAGTATTCATACACAAGGTTGGAAAATAGAATCACAACAAAGATGAATTATTATGCATTAAGTAAGAATTAGGAACAACTAGTAATTCATTAACATTTACATAACATCCAAATTAAATTAAATATAAAGTAATCAAAACATTATACATGAGAATGCATATAAAGAAGAAATTAAGAAATACAATAGGTAATCATAACCAAAATAATCTTTATTAATATCTTTAGAGGTAACTCTCTTTTTCATACAATATAATTATATGTAGATGTTTTTAGTCTATGGATGTTCATATTCTTCTCATACATAGCACCAAAAGTAGAGTCTATTCACATTATAGGTTATTAAAAATCATGGAGATAGGATAAAATATACATATACCTAGCAAACTAAGTACATAATGCATAGATACAAATAAATATCTTACACATATTTACTATTCAATTTATTTTCCCAATATTTTTATCAATTATAAGCAAATTAATATAGTTGAAGATGATCAAGAAAAAAATTATCAACCCATGGGGCACCTTTTACCATATAGTCAAGTAATTTGGATTAAATAATGTTATATAAACATACCAAATAACTATGACCCATATTATTCATGGTATAATTCATAAAATAGTTGAAGAATATGTTTATGAATTACTATCTAAATAAAAATAGTGACAATATCATGTATATTTATGACATATTTTTGAAAGATTGAGACAATAAAATGTAAGACTAAATACCAATAAATGTGTCTTTGGTGTCACATCTGATAAATTATTGGGATTTATAATATCCCAATGTGGCATCAAGGTATATCAAAATAAAGTCAAAGATATAATGGATATGTCTCCTCCTACAAACTTAAATCAACTTTGATCTTTATAGGGGAAATTTTAGGCAATACACCACTTTGTGGAATAGCTAGTAGATAAGACTCAATAGTTCACAAGATTACTTTAAAAAGATTGAAAAAAATTTGAATGGGATATTTCATGTCAAAAATATTTAATGCATTCAAATAATACTTGTTGAATATTCCTATCTTAGTACCACCCATACTTGATAGGCCACTTCTGCTTTACATTTTTATGACTAATCACACATTAGATGCACTCTTGGCACAATATGATGACCAACATTAATAGTGAGTTATTTATTAAATCATTCACACACTTTTTTATTATTAATTAAATTATTCCACAATGGAAAAACTCTAATTGGCACTCATATTTGCTACATAAAATCTTTGACACTATATGATGAATAATGAAATAAAGTTTATAAAAAATGTGAATCCTTTAGTATTTGTTATGTCAAAACGTTATCTCTCTATCCATATGTCCAAATGGGTAATGTTACTCATATAATTATATCTCAAAATTATGTTACAAAAATTGACAAATGTCCAAATAATTGCAAACCAATTGGAAACAAAACCACTATTAGATACAAATCCTATCAACATTAATTTTCTAGATGATTTGAAAATTTATGAAATTGTTTTAAAAATATGGAAAATGTTATTTAATCGTTATATATGTGAATGAGGCTCTATAGATAGAATTTTATTTGTCAATCCAATTGGGAAAACAATGTCACTTGCATATAGATTAAGTTTCTCATGTACAAACTTTATCATAAAATATGAGGCACTTATCCTTGGTCTCTATGCAACTCAAACTCTAAATGTAAAATATATTAAGGTCTATGGGGATTAATAGATATTTACAAAACCAAGGAATAATTATAACTTGTGTATATTAATATGGTTTGATATATACATTCTCAATTCAAATACTTTGCTATTGAAAATATTCATTTAAAAGACATCACATATATTCAATGACAATTATGGCATCATTGATACCTATTGACATCAATGATGAGGAAGATATTCACTATTAAATTATTATATTAACCATGATTATCCCATGAAAACATCTTAGTTATATCATTTTTATCCACCATGTGCAGTATCAAAGCATTAGTATGGTTTTTTGATATTTTTAATTTTCTACACAAATATCTCACACCAGATACTTTCACTAGGAATAATAAGTGAAAATTAAATATAAATGCCCTTTGTTACATCATCATTAGTGGGAAATTATTTAATTGATCTTTTTATGGACATTTCCTTTAATGTTTAACATTCAAAGAAGCTAAGTAGGCCATTATCCAAGTATACGATAGTGAATGTGGTGGCCATTTTACTGGAAAAGCAATGTCACATAGATTACTTTGACAAGGGTATTATTAGCCCACCATGAAAAAATAATGTCAATAATATGATAAATTATGTGATAAATGTCAAAAACATGGTAATATACACCATTTTACCTCACAATAATTACAACCTATTGTCTCCCCATGACCATTCATAATATCGGGCTTTGATCTAATTGGTAAAATAAACCTAGAATTAGTAGTCAGTCACAAAATCATCATTACAATGATGAAATAATTTTTGAAGTGGGTTTACACCATTTTATTATAATACACAAAAGGATAATATATATGCCTCTTTCTCATCATGAACATCATTTGTTATTTTATCCCACCATTGACCATCATTACAGATAATGGAACCTCTTTTAAGAATAATAAAATGAAGAAATTTTGTGATAGATATAAAATCTTACACACATTATCTACTTCATAAAATCCATAAAGTAATGTCTAAGTGGAAGATGTACATAATACAATTAACATTATTTTGAGAAAAACAATTACTAAATTTGGTAATGATTTTCATAATCAGCTCATCTATGTACTATAGGCTTACCACACTAGTATTTACACACTAACAAAAACTAATCCTTATTCATTAGTGTATGGAACTAAAATAGTTATCCCACTAGAATTAAAAATTCCATCCTTAAAAGTATCCATCAAAGGTCTTATCACATATGACCAATATAAAGAGATGTATTCATGAGTAATAATAGTTGGATCACCCATGCATCTAAGCCACAAAACATCTCAGAGCATACTAGAAATGCATCTAGTGGGCATACAATGATCATGTTCATAATAGATAATTTGAGTTCAATGATATCACTATAAAATAGAACCTTAGAAATAACAATGCTAAATAATAGATAAAAGGAAAGTTTAAACCAAATTGGCTTATCATGTAGCCCTAAGTATACCATCTAGCATCACTCAATTTAAAGGAAATGAATAATCCAATGAAAATATTGAATTTATGGAGACTATATATATAAAAAAACTCATAATTTAATTGTGTATATTTTCCTTTATATTTATCTTTATACATAGTTTCATTTTCATGTTGTTTGTACATAGTTCATACTTATAAAACACACAAAAAAATATAATATGTTGAAAAATACAAAAACATTCAAAAATTACTCAATATATATAAGTTTTATAATGTATACATTTCCATGTTTACATTACTTATATTTTCCAAGTACGAAATATGTTATCTATGTTAGTGTAGTTAATTTTAACGTGTGTGTGTGTGTGTGTGTGTGTGTGTGTGTGTGTGTGTGTGTGTGTGTGTGTGTGTGTGTGTGTGTGTGTGTGTGTGTGTGTGTGTGTGTGTGTGTGTGTGTGTGTGTGTGTGTGTGTGTGTGTGTGTGTGTGTGTGTGTGTGTGTGTGTGTGTGTGTGTGTGTGTGTGTGTGCGCGCGCGCGTGCGTACGTGCGTGTGTGTGTGTGTGTGTGTGTGTGTGTGTGTGTGTGTGTGTGTGTGTGTGTGTGTGTGCACGTGTGTGTGTGTGTGATTTACTTATTCCCTTCAATTATTCATAAATATAGAAGGACATAGGTCCTCTACATAGATCTATATTCATTATTATCCACCAATTGGGGGTATATATACATATACCCCAATTCAACATCAATATATTATCCCACTGAGGACATCATACATACATATTATAATTTTAGGTTATATCTTTATATACTCCATATCACATATTTAGCATTGATTATATATTGATATTGATCATCTTATACTACATTGATTTTTTCTAAGTACTACTATTATAGACTAATCTTATGTACATATTTTCTCTCATATAGGTTCATACCACATTATTATCCATACTTTCATTTATATCTTTACTATTCTATATTTTATTGTGTCTTTTTAATTCTACATCTACTCGAGGGCATTTGAATATACCCTTGTCCATTTATTTGATTTTATCCAAGGGACATATGCCCATGTCCTTGTCTATGATTTTTTATTATGTATGTGGATTTTTTAACATGTCCTTCCATGTGGATATAAGCTAAAATTTCATGCTATTTTACATATGTGTAAATTTTAGCATGTCCCTATATGTGTTCCTTTTCTCAGACTTAGTGTCATGTGCCTATGTCCCATGTATTGTGGCCCCTTGGCCTAAATTTCATGTTTCATGTGATTATATCTATGAATTCATGTATTTATCATGGCCATGACAATTATCTATTGATTTTTTATTTCACATCTAGTTTGTAATTCCATGAGGGACATCATGCATCTCCCCTTCCTCCTTGGGTGCCTTGATGAACATCATTCCCCATCCCCCAAAGTACATTACTCAAGTTATATTCAAATATGTTTTTTATATACATTTTTAAATTTTTATATATATCTTGATAACATTTTTAATGTTATATCTAACATATTCCATACATTTCCAACTTATGCTCAATGTCTTTTACATTTCTATGTCATGTATACACATTTTATTAGTTTATCATGCAGATATCATATACTTTTAGTCCAAAATACATGATGCATGAAGTTTATTTAAATGCAAATTAGGAGGTCATTACTCCACTTTTACATTAAGTATAAAACACAAAGTTGAGTCACATAGACTTGGTATTTCATAAAATCCCATAAAAAAATGTGGCATTCCTATGGGATTATCATAGATATCAGGCCATCCTAGTGCACTCAAAATACACTTTTAACACATATACACAGATTACAAAGCTTAGACTCAAGAAAATACAATGAAATATAGTAGTAAATATATCAATCTTATTTATTGTTAGAAACAAACCTTCTAGACTATAACACACTAAAATCATAGGAGTGTAATGTACTATGGAAGTGTATTGTGATATAGTTGAACTACTTTGTCATTATCTAGTAGGCTAAAAAATAGAAAATTCTAGAATTATCAAAAAGGTATAAAAGGTATAATTTATATTTTCACAATATCAATCACAAAATATCAGATATTCTCAATATATATTCAATTTTTACATGGAAATACATAGGTTTGTTTATATTTTGGGGCATCATGTGTGTAACGATCACTCCCATTTCAATTTCAAATATATAAATCCATAGATTACTATACTTTGAGTCTAGAATCCATATGCAAAAATATCATAATTGGGAGAATGTGTATGGTACATTATTTCAATATGGTCAAATTTTCACCAATTATCTTAGATAGAATGATAACTCCATGTTATTCTCCATGTTTCATACTTTAGACACCATATGCACCAAGATTACACTATATTAATTCATCATTATATATACATTGGTTGTATTCCTGAGTTACCCCTGAGCCATTTTACATTTAAAATTTCCCAAGTGTCCCCTGAGCCATTTTAAATTTCAAATTTACTAAGTGGCCCCTAATCCATTTTACATTTCAAAGTTCCTGATTATCCCAACTCCATATTTTACAACTTCATGACACCACAGTTTCAATTTCAACTTCTTCTACTACACATGAGTAGGTAATGATAGTCATAAATTAATTAAATTATTGAGCAACCTACATAAGAGTGTTGGATAAGTCATTAGTCTAATCCAAGTTATTAAAAAGTTATGATGTACCAAACAGAGGTGGGAAATAATGGATTCAAGACTAGCTTGATTTATTGAGGCACAAACATATGGGGATTGGGAAAGCCATCAACTCATTCCAAGGTATTCATAATTTGATCACCATCTATACACATAGGATCTCATTAGGTTATTGAATTGTTTTGCATACCCAGTGAGGTGTATTCATTCCTTTCCTTTCCCTCTCAAATATCTTTACTTAGTTTTGTATTTTATTTTAATATTTTTTAAGTAAGGACTAATTCATAAATGTTTCATTTGTAGTACATGTGATGGAGCATAACTCATAGACTCAGACCCACATTCATGGGCTTCACCTCATTGGTAAGTCTAGATATATTTATCTTTATATTATCCTAATCATTTCACTTTGAGAAATTTATATAATAAAGGGAAGGGGTAATGTAGTCATATAAATTGTCATTTTAAAGTAATGAGCATCACTTAAGACCACCCTATCATTACTTATCCCTAAACCTATCTTAGGGCCTCATTTTTCTTTTTCCAACTTCTATGCTTATCTAGCCCATGCCTAGATATACAAAGAAACACATTGAGCCATCACCTAAGCATCCCCAATAGTTTTTCATATGCTCTAGTCACATGGACAATATCATGGCCCTATTAGCCTTTATCATAGCACACTATTAGAAAAGGGGGCATAATTATTGACCCTTAGGTTCCCTTTCCCCTTAAAAGTATATTTCCACTTCCTAAAGCATCTTAGGGTTGTACTATACTCATTTCATGTCTTGATAAGCATCATAAAACTATATAAAGACCACTCTCATTCATTTATCAGATAGACAATAATTCTCATGAATAGGCTCATAAATAACTATGAAAATTAAGTTTATTTATCGCTATTTACCATTATTTATATATACATCCATCTATATCAGCTCATAGCTAAGTTTTTATTAGGTTTCCAGTCTTAATACACACTCAAAACATTCAAATTAGCATTCATAACTACACATACTAGCATCAAACTCACTTCTATCATCACTTAAATTGGGAGGACTACATATATATTAATCCCCTTTCAAGTTATTGGTATGTATGTAACACTTAGCATATGGGGTGTTGAGGTCATGCCCATCCTACACTAATAATGCCACTATCCTTCCACTTGTATTCATCAAAAACTTAACAAGAATGGAGGGTTAGGTTTTCATAGTGAAATCAGTCAAAGTGAAAAATAGATGATGATTCGGGTCTCAGTCATATAGGTAAAGGTTTCCAAAAATAGAGAGAAAGTCTACCTATTATCTCACTTCTTCACCTGCACATGGTCATTATCATTATACAAAAGGTCAAAAATATAGTGTGTTATTGGAGATAGGGTTGTGTTATTATCCGAAGAGGGTTCTCACACCTATTCTCCATTGAAGACACTCTTCCTTACTCCTACATCATTTCCCATCCTACCACTTGTCCATATTAGTCATATTTTCTAGCTAAGTACATGTTTTCTTATTCATTAATTTTAATAGAATATTCAAATCAATTAGTTATTGTGTAAATAAGTAGGTGTTTATACAATATTATTTTATTCCCTAATTTATTACTCAGTTCTTTATCAACCTAGGGTTACATTCCATAATCCTAAAAATGATAAATTATTTCACTACTATATTTTCTAGGCTTAGGTATCAAATCCACATAACATAAGACCTCCAAAGAAACTAAAAATATCTTATTATTTTAGAGATTTACTAATAAAAAAAATGAAATCAAAAGATAAATATACTATTGAATATGATGCCAACATTTTTTATTTATATTTACTCTGAGAAAAATCTCAAATGCAATGGATTTAAAGATAAAGCTTCTACCAATTTAAATTTTGACAATGCAGAAAAATTGAAATATATTTGAAATATTTGGAGTGAGATGGTCACTATCGAGAGGAAACTAAATAATCAATCTAAAAATTCTCTTAAAACATTGAATAATTTTTATAATAAAATTTGAAAAAAAATAATTATTGTCATGTTTGTGAAATTCATCATGATCCTAATACATGCATTATTTTCAAAAAAATTAAAAATTTTATTCATGAAAAATATAATACTTATATCAACTTGGTATAAAATTAAAAAATGTGTATTTTTTATGAGACTTAAAGTGAAGTCAAAGTTGCTAATGCTTTTATTATCTAGAAAATAATAAAATAATAAAATAATTTTATTAAAGATAATTTTAATAGAACAAAATTTGATAATTCCAACCTTATTATTGAAAACCTTCACCAAAATATAATAATAAAACTATAATACAAAATTACATGTCTATGCATAATCCAAATCAAATAAATCCTTTGCCTACATGATATAATAATACACTATATAAACAAACTTGTAGGAATATAACTTATTCTAAAGTCCATACTAATGATGAACCTTAAAATATTATTAATGATTTATATAATTCTGAAAAAATATTTAATTTACTTTGGGTTGTTCTTCTACCTATATAACTTAAAAATATTAATGAATCTATAAAAAACCCTTATCCTAAGAATATTGCAGGTTTACAAGAAAAAACCAGTGATAGAATTTTTGAATATGAATTTGTTCAATAAAATTATCCAATATTTGATTATATTTATAAATTTTATGTGTCTATTATAATTTATGATTAAAATTACTCTTAATTTAATACTCCACATAGGTGCATCCAAAAACATTATGCTTAAGTTCAAATGTACTAATCAATGAGGCATTCCATATGAATGTGTTATTAAAACAAAATGTTGGTTTTAGATCTCATCAAGTAAAGAATTAAGTTAATTTTTTGGATATAGTTGTAAAGGTATCACATGATGAAATAATTAAATGCATTGGTAACATTGAATTTTTTTTTCTTGATAATTATGCAATGTTAATAGGAAGGGATTGGTCTAAATATGCTAGTACTTATATTGGGAATGATATGAATTGGGTTAATGTAGGAAATGGAATATCATTTATGCACAAGTAATATTTTTGTGACACACCTATTGGACCCATTTAAAATAAAATTTCATTTAATGAAATAATAATTGAAACCTATTGAATTTTAACTTTGCATGAAACAAATTATCAGTATGCATAAACTATTTCAAAATAAATAATCTAGTAGTTATAATTTGATAGATTTTTTTTTAAAACATGGTATTTGTGTTGGTATTTTTATTATTTTCATATAATTAAAATATTCATATAGACATAAATTAGTTTTTGAAAATACTAATAATACAATGAAATTCAAAGCAATATACATTGGTATTGAATGTTAAGTATAATATTGATCTGGGCACTTAATTTATATTTTTATATTTAGTTTATAATATGTTTTATTACTTTAGTAAGATTTATTAATTCATTTTTTTCATATATTAGTTGTTTGGTCGAATTAGTTATTGTGTAAATAAGTAGGTGTTTATACTATATTATTTTATTCCCTAATTTATTACTCAATTCTTTATCAACCTAGGGTTACATTCCATAATCCTAAAAATGATAAATTATTTCACTACTATATTTGCTAGGCTTAGGTATGAAATCCACATAACATAAGACCTCCAAAGAAACTAAAAATATCTTATTATTTTAGTGATTTACCTATAAAAAAAATGAAATCAAAAGATAAATATATTATTGAATATGATGCCAAAAAATTTTATTTATATTTACTCTGAGAAAAATCTCAAATGCAATGGATTTAAAGATAAAGATTCTACCAATTTAAATTTTGACAATGTACAAAAATTGAAATATATTTGAAATATTTGGAGTGAGATGGTCACCGTCAAGAGGAAACTAAATAATCAATCTAAAAATTCTCTTAAAACATTGAATAATTTCTATAATAAATTTGAAAAAAAATAATTATTGTCATGTTTGTGAAATTTATCATGATCCTGATACATGCATTATTTCTAAAAAATTTAAAAAATTTATTCATGAAAAATATAATACTTATATAAACTTGGTATAAAATTAAAAAATGTGTATTTTTTATAAGACTTAAAGTGAACTCAAAGTTGCTAATGCTTTTATTATCTAGAAAATAATAAAATAATAAAATAATTTTATTAAAGATAATTTTAATAGAACAAAATTTGATAATTCCAACCTTATTATTGAAAACCTTCACCAAAATATAATAATAAAACTATAATACAAAATTACATGTCTATGCATAATCCAAATCAAATAAATCCTTTGCCTACATGATATAATAATACACTATATAAACAAACTTGTAGGAATATAACTTATTCTAAAGTCCATACAAATGATGAACCTTAAAATATTATTAATGATTTATATAATTCTGAAACAATATTTAATTTAATTTGGGTTGTTCTTCTACCTATATAACTTACAAATATTAATGAATCTATAAAAAACCCTTATCCTAAGAATATTGCAGGTTTACAAGAAGAAACCACTGATAGAATTTTTGAATATGAATTTGTTCAATAAAATTATCCAATATTTGATTATATTTATAAATTTTATGTGCCTATTATAATTTATGATAAAATTACTCTTAATTTAATCCTCCACATACGTGCATCCAAAAACGTTATGCTTAAGTTCAAATGTATGAATGTGTTATTAAAACAAAATGTTGGTTTTAGATCTCATCAAGTAAAGAATTAAGTTAATTTTTTGGATATAGATATAAAGGTATCACATGATGAATTAATTAAATGCATTGGTAACATTGAATTTTTTTTCTTGATAATTATGCAATGTTAATAGGAAGGGATTGGTCTAAATCTGCTAGTACTTATATTGGGAATGATATGAATTGGGTTAATGTAGGGAATGGAATATCATTTATGCACAAGTAATATTTTTATGACACACCTATTGGACCAATTTGAAATAAAATTTCATTTAATGAAATAATAATTGAAACCTATTGAATTTTAACTTTGCATGAAACAAATTATCAGTATGCATAAACTATTTCAAAATAAATAATCTAGTAATTATAATTTGATAGATTTATTTCAAAACATGGTATTTGTGTTGCTATTTTTATTATTTTCATATAATTAAAATATCCATATACACATAAATTAGTTTTTGAAAATACTAATAATATAATGAAATTCAAAGCAATATACATTGGTATTGAATGTTGAGTATAATGTTGATCTGGGCACTTAATTTATATTTTTATATTTAGTTTATAATATGTTTTATTACTTTCGTAAGATTTATTAATTCATTTTTTTCATATATTAGTTGTTTGGTCAAATTAGTTATTGTGTAAATAAGTAGGTGTTTATACTATATTATTTTATTCCCTAATTTATTACTCAGTTCTTTATCAACCTAGGGTTACATTCCATAATCCTAAAAATGATAAATTATTTCACTACTATATTTTCTAGGCTTAGGTATCAAATACACAAAACATAAGACCTCCAAAGAAACTAAAAATATCTTATTATTTTAGTGATTTACCTATAAAAAAAATGAAATCAAAAGATAAATATATTATTGAATATGATGCCAACATTTTTTATTTATATTTACTCTGAGAAAAATCTCAAATGCAATGGATTTAAAGATAAAGCTTCTACCAATTTAACTTTTGACAATGTAGAAAAATTGAATTATATTTGAAATATCTGGAGTGAGATGGTCACCGTCGAGAGGAAACTAAATAATCAATCTAAAAATTCTCTTAAAACATTGAATAATTTTTATAATAAATTTGAAAAAAATAATAATTATTGTCATGTTTGTGAAATTTATCATCATCCTGATACATGCATTATTTTTTAAAAATTTAAAAAATTTATTCATGAAAAATATAATACTTATATAAACTTGCTATTAAATTAAAAAATGTGTTTTTTTATGAGACTTAAAGCCAAATGAAAGTTGCTAATGCTTTTATTATCTAGAAAATAATAAAATAATAAAATAATTTTATTAAAGATAATTTTAATAGAACAAAATTTGATAATTCCAACCTTATTATTGGAAACCTTCACCAAAATATAATAATAAAACTATAATACAAAATTACATGTCTATGCATAATCCAAATCAAATAAATACTTTGCCTACATGATATAATAATACACTATATAAACAAACTTGTAGGAATATAACTTATTCTAAAGTCCATACTAATGATGAACCTTAAAATATTATTAATGATTTATATAATTCTGAAACAATATTTAATTTACTTTGGGTTTATCTTCTACCTATATAACTTAAAAATATTAATGAATCTATAAAAAAACCCTTATCCTAAGAATATTGCAGGTTTACAAGAAGAAACCAGTGATAGAATTTTTGAATATGAATTTGTTCAATAAAATTATCCAATATTTAATTATATTTATAAATTTTATGTCTCTATTATAATTTATGATAAAATTACTCTTAATTTAATCCTCCACATAGGTGCATCCAAAAACATTATGCTTAAGTTCAAATGTACTAATCAATGAGGCATTCCATATGAATGTGATATTAAAACAAAATGTTGGTTTTAGATCTCATCAAGTAAAGAATTAAGTTAATTTTTTGGATATAGATATAAAGGTATCACATGATGAATTAATTAAATGCATTGGTAACATTGAAATATTTTTTTCTTGATAATTATGCAATGTTAATAGGAAGGGATTGGTCTAAATATGCTAGTACTTATATTGGGAATGATATGAATTGGGTTAATGTAGGGAATGGAATATCATTTATGCAAAAGTAATATTTTTATGACACACCTATTGGACCCATTTAAAATAAAATTTCATTTAATGAAATAATAATTGAAACCTATTGAATTTTAACTTTGCATGAAACAAATTATCAGTATGCATAAACTATTTCAAAATAAATAATCTAGTAATTATAATTTGATAGATTTATTTTAAAACATGGTATTTGTGTTTGTATTTTTATTATTTTCATATAATTAAAATATCCATATACACATAAATTAGTTTTTGAAAATACTAATAATATAATGAAATTTAAAGCAATATACATTGGTATTGAATGTTGAGTATAATGTTGATCTGGGCACTTAATTTATATTTTTATATTTAGTTTATAATATGTTTTATTACTTTAGTAAGATTTATTAATTCATTTTTTTCATATATTATTTGTTTGGTCAAATTAGTTATTGTGTAAATAAGTAGGTGTGTATACTATATTGTTTTATTCCCTAATTTATTACTCAGTTCTTTATCAACCTAGGGTTATATTCCATAATCCTAAAAATGATAAA
Organism: Torreya grandis; assembly: GCA_037957365.1. Lineage (NCBI taxonomy): Eukaryota > Viridiplantae > Streptophyta > Pinopsida > Cupressales > Taxaceae > Torreya > Torreya grandis. Next base: position 423,125 of record JARHVA010004306.1, read on the forward strand.
TTATTTCACTACTATATTTTCTAGGCTTAGGTATCAAATACACAAAACATAAGACCTCCAAAGAAACTAAAAATATCTTATTATTTTAGTGATTTGCCTATAAAAAAAATGAAATCAAAAGATAAATATATTATTGAATATGATGCCAACATTTTTTATTTATATTTACTCTGAGAAAAATCTCAAATGCAATGGATTTAAAGATAAAGCTTCTACCAATTTAACTTTTGACAATGTAGAAAAATTGAATTATATTTGAAATATCTGGAGTGAGATGGTCACCGTCGAGAGGAAACTAAATAATCAATCTAAAAATTCTCTTAAAACATTGAATAATTTTTATAATAAATTTGAAAAAAATAATAATTATTGTCATGTTTGTGAAATTTATCATGATCCTGATACATGCATTATTTTTTAAAAATTTAAAAATTTTATTCATGAAAAATATAATACTTATATAAAATTGGTATTAAATTAAAAAATGTGTTTTTTTTATGAGACTTAAAGTGAAATCAAAGTTGCTAATGCTTTTATTATCTGAAAAATAATAAAATAATTTTATTAAAGATAATTTTAATAGAACAAAATTTGATAATTCCAACCTTATTATTGAAAACCTTCACCAAAATATAATAATAAAACTATAATACAAAATTACATGTCTATGCATAATCCAAATCAAATAAATCCTTTGCCTACATGATATATTAATACACTATATAAACAAACTTGTAAGAATATAACTTATTCTAAGGTCTATACTAATGATGAACCTTAAAATATTATTAATGATTTATATAATTCAGAAACAATATTTAATTTACTTTGGGTTTTTCTTCTACTTATATAACTTTAAAATATTAATGAATCTATAAAAAACCCTTATCATAAGAATATTGCAGGTTTACAAGAAGAAACCAGTGATAGAATTTTTGAATATGAATTTGTTCAATAAAATTATCCAATATTTGATTATATTTTTAAATTTTATGTGTCTATTATAATTTATGATAAAATTACTCTTAATTTAGTCCTCCACATAGGTGCATCCACAAACATTATGCTTAAGTTCAAATGTACTAATCAATGAGGCATTCCATATGAATGTGTTATTAAAACAAAATGTTGGTTTTAGATCTCATCAAGTAAAGAATTAAGTTAATTTTTTGGATATAGTTATAAAGGTATCACATGATGAAATAATTAAATGCATTGGTAACATTTAAATTTTATTTTTTCTTGATAATTATTCAATGTTAATAGGAAGGGATTGGTCTAAATCCACTAGTACTTATATTGGGAATGATATGAATTGGGTTAATGTAGGGAATGAAATATCATTTATGCACAAGTAATATTTTCATGACACACCTATTGGACCCATTTAAAATAAAATTTCATTTAATGAAATAATAATTGAAACCTATTAATTATTAACTTTGCATGAAACAAATTATCAGTATGCATAAACTATTTCAAAATAAATAATCCAGTAATTATAATTTGATAGATTTTTTTAAAAACATGGTATTTGTGTTGGTATTTTTATTATTTTTGTATAATTAATATATTCATATAGACATGAATTAGTTTTTGAAAATACTAATAATACAATGAAATTCAAAGCAATATACATTGGTTTTGAATGTTGAGTATAATGTTGATCTGGGCACTTAATTTATATTTTTATATTTAGTTTATAATATGTTTTATTACTTTAGTAAGATTTATTAATTCATTTTTTTCATATATTAGTTGTTTGGTCAAATTATTTATTGTGTAAATAAGTAGGTGTTTATACTATATTATTTTATTCCCTAATTTATTACTCAGTTCTTTATCAACCTAGGGTTACATTCCATAATCCTAAAAATGATAAATTATTTCACTACTATATTTTCTAGGCTTAGGTATCAAATCCACATAACATAAGACCTCCAAAGAAACTAAAAATATCTTATTATTTTAGTGATTTACCTATATAAAAAAATTAAATCAAAAGAAAAATATATTATTGAATATGATGCCAACATTTTTTATATATTTAATGATGAATAAGAGGCAAATGCACAAGATTTATTATATATTTAGAGTTCCATATACCTAAGCATTTATTCATGAATTATAGGATGTGATAATGCACATAAGGCATATAATACCTTGGATACTTAATACAAAGTATTTACTAAGGTAATATAATAAAAAATCCAAAGCCTTAAAATGAATTTTGAGAATTTAATAATATTAGATTCTGAAGTAGTAGGAGATTATTGCATAAGCGAAAATGATTTAGTGTATATACTAAGGATTTATGGAGAAACTATCCAATATAATTCTATATTAAGACATATTTTAAGATATTTAGCTCAAATACCACTCCATATTTTTATCACTGTTGAATATTTTAATTACATGAAAACTATCAGTGTCGATGACTTGCTTGGTTCTATCTTATCCCATGAGTATAATAAGAGACTATACACAAGAGATCAATAACATGAATTTGAAACCAAGGCAGTGGTTTCAAATATCAAATAAAAATGAAAATTAGAATCACTGGGGATATAAAAATCAAATTTAAAGGTAAAATTTGAAGCTAACTTCATATATAAGAGTAATAAATACTCTACTTATCATTAATAAAATAAAGTAGGATGCATTATTAAAGATTGTAGGATACTACCGGCTAATAATTAAACTAATCAAGAGAGAGAAAAGAAAGATTTTCATTATTATAAAAGTGGTGTTCAAGAATTCAATGTTGGAATAAAGTAATAAAATAATTAGTGGTTTATTGATTCAAGGTCCTCAAATCATATGACAAGTGACAAATATGGTTTCAAAAAGTTTAGGTGATTCTTTAAAAATCAAATTATAATTAGGAGATGGAAATTCCATCCAATTTGAAGGAGAGGGAACTATGGAAAAAAATGGTAAGATGAAATTAAGGATGTTTGTTTTTATCAAAATATAAGTCAAAATATAATTAGTGTTGGTCAATTGGTATAAAAGTGTTTTAAACTACTTTTTAAAGATTATCTTTGTTTTAATTTTTACAAGAGGCTTCTAAATAGATTGATTAGAAAATAATATATAAAAAATAATATGATGTTTCAATTAAATATAAGTATGAGTAATATTTTTATTTTTTTTCTCCACCATTGAGGATGTTAAAATGTTATTCCATTCAAGATATGATCATATCACTTTTAATATATTACATATTATTGACACAAAGGGTATGGTAAGAGGTCTTCCCAAGATAGATATAAAGAAGGATGATACATGTAGGTCATTTATTATTAAGAAAAAATATATAGTGTCTTTAATTATCATAAAATAGATAGAAATCAAACATTTAGATATGGTACACTTAAATATATGTGGACTAATGTCCTATATAATATTTGGTAAGAATTTGTATTTCATTTCCTTTAAATATGATGTTACAAGGTTTATGTGGGTTTATCTATTGAAATAAAATAGTGGATATTTTTCATCTTTAAAAAATTTCAATTTTTTTCTAAAAATATTTTGGACATTCCATGAATTCCTTAATATCATATACAAGAGGTGAATTTTATTCTAGTGAATTTAATTAGTTTTGTGCTTCATGTGGAATTAAAAGGCAATTAACATCTCCTTAAACACCACAAAAAAATTATGTTATTGAAATAAATAATAGATCCACGTGGATTTATAAAGGAATATGTTAGATAATAAGAACATATAATTTTTTTTGGCTGAAGTAGTAAATATAATATCCTACATAATTAACATAAGTTTTACAATGGCATTCAAAGACATGACATATTATGAAGCTCAGTATGGAAAAAATGAGTTATTTCTCATATTAAGGTATTTGTTTTTTTGTTTTTTTTTTTTAATTATACATGTTCTATGTTACAATATGAAAAAATATAACTGAATATTTTTCCTCATATTTTCATAGGTTATAATTATGAAAGCAAAACATATAAATTTTATAATCTTGCTAGTAAATCCACATTTATTTCTAGAGATTGTATTTTTTATAAAATGAAGTGTATGATGATTATTATAGTGTAGATAAATAATTAATAAGTTAATGGGTATCTTATTTAATTTTATTTTTATGTATTTCAAATTCCCTCACATGTTTCAAGTTCAATAAGAAATAATACTAGTTCTTCACATGCGACTAGTCATCCATCTCCACCAGTTCCATGTAAGGATAAGAGCTTTTTGAATCCAAATCAAACCAAAATATTATTGTATAATAATTATGAGAAGAGAATTAAATATTTTAACATAATTAAGTTTTTTTTTTAATGATTCTTATGATGAAAATATTATGTTTTCATTGTTAAGGATGGATAGTGAACTTATAGATCATGCAGAAGCTAGTCAAAAGAAAGAATGGGTTGATGCAATGAAATGGATAAAATTAAGAGGAACGAGATATGTAATTTATTTCAAGATAAATTAAAAAAATATTTTATTTGAACTAAGTGGGTTTACAAGACCAAATTCAAGAGTGATTGTATAATTGACAAGATAAAATTTAGACTAGTTTCAAAAGGATTTGCATAGACATATAGGGTTGACTATGAATAAACATATGCACCTATGAAACATCAAGATACTATAATAATAATTATAGATATATATTCTCATAAAGGAATTAAAATACATAAAATTAATGTTAAGATTACATTTATAAATGGATTGATTGAATAATAAGTATATGTGGGGTACCCACAATGTTTTGAGGTAAAAGGTAAATAATTTTGGGTATATAAGTTAAATAAGGATATTTATGGGATGAATAAATATCCAAGATATTATTACTATATAATTTTTTTCCATTCATCTTGGCATGATTGATAACAATTGGGATAATCTCATGACTCACCTCTCTTGAAAGGAGATTCTAGGAATATCCCCAAGGTTTGTATCTACTTGATCTAGGTGTATTGATCCTCATTTAGTGGCTCATTATGAACATTATATTAAACATGAATTTTATAGTTAAACATTCATACTTCATAATTAATTTCAATAGGTTTTGGGTACTTGAACAATGTACAAAAATATTGCCAATTTTCTATTTTTGTTTGATTAAGTTTTGTGTAGGTGCTAAAAAATAGATAACCATGCATTCATCATGGTTTTTCCCAATTTAAAATTAGCATGTGTAGGGTTTTATTTAATTTTTTATTATGGTTTAATTTTATATTCATTCATTCCATTATCACCATTCAAAATTTCATTTTTGTAATGGAAATGACTTTAATCATGATATAATGATAAATATAGATTACATGAAAATAATTAATCTAATCCTAGCTAACCAACTTATAAAATAAATATTAAAAGAGGTAGGGAAATAATAAATAAGGCATGTTATCATGAATCAAAATCCGTTCATATTTATAGTAACCATTCCCAAAACCAAACCCTCACCTATCTAGCATGGGTAAAACAATTCAATGGGAGTAGTGAAAGAGTCTAAGGAAGGAGGAAGAAAATAAAATAATACCCAAAGTCACCATTGACACATGCATATGAAAAGTAAATAACTCATCCACTTCTATTAATTGATACATCTTAAGTTGGAAATGTGTCTGAATAGACTAAAATTGATCTATCTAAATTTTTATAGCAAATAGTAGGATAAAATATGAGGGAGATAAAAATAAAATGCAAAGTGATTGGTTTAATATTTATCCAAAGAGAAACTAAGAGCTAACCCTGATAATGGGCCAATTGTGGTAATATATAACACTTTCTATTTCTTCAATGACTTCCTTTTCCTACTAAAATTCCTTCTCCAATTTTTATTCCCACCGCTTTCACTACTCACCTATAAAACAATACCAACATTGAGTCAAAAAATGAAATAAAAGATCTAAATAGTGTATTTGACTTTAGAATGTGAATAAATTTTAAATTTGTAAAAATTATGCAAAATTGGAGTTACTGGGTTGCCTATGATGCAACCACATTTCTAGAAAATAAATTGGATAAAAAAACTAATAAATTTTACTCAAGATATCATTAAAAAATTGAAGGTAGGAAAAACATAGTCCACAAAGACCTATTCAATATTTTGGAGCCACTTGGTTTGTGTTTTAAAGTTACTATTCGTTTTAGAATTTCCTATTACTAATTAGGATTATAAGGCTCAAATAGCTCTAGGGGCACATTTAGCATGTTACCATATTTAATCCGGAGTTTTCAAAATGATTTTATAGTTTTTAGGTGGTAAAACATTATTTTTGGGGGTCTAAAATCGAATTTGGCCTTGGACCCAATTAGATCTTAAAATTAAATGCATGGCTTGTTCAATGTTGAATGAGGCCAAAACACTAATTATCGTTATCAATGGACTATGTGGTTTTGGTTGGGAAAAATCACACATTTAATAGGACTAGGGAGTTAGGGAATTGGGATAATGATAGCTTGCATATAATATGACTAGATCAAGCCCCCCCCCCCCAATGTTGATGTAGTTGGGGTTTGATCCTTAGTTAGGTCTGTGGGGAACATTTGAGGCTCCATGAGACCCAATTAGGGAAAACATTTGACTAGAAAATAATCCCACCCCCTACCCACCTCATAGACTTACCGAAGACCTATACAAGAAATAAATCCCACCCAAAACTAAGACCAACCCTCACCTAGAATATAGACCTGGTCAATCATAGAATACTTACCAACAAAGAGATTGATGGAAAAACCATAGTGAGGACCTAGTCCAAGATTAAATCCCCAATCATAAACAAGGTCTCAAACACCAAATGGAATTGACCCCATCTCCTAATAGGACCTATGTGGAGTTTCAAACTCTAGTTATAACAAAAATGACTCTGCCACTTCCCTAAAGACCAATTCAAGATTTCAAAGCCTGACTAGGTCTAGGGGTTAAAATTTTATAAAACTTATAAAAATTTTCATGAATAATATTTATTAGGTAAGGATAATGATATTTGAATCTAGAAGATGAAACCAATGATTTTTATAAGTTTTTTTCTGAGAATTAAGATATGGAAAATACAAAATGAGGGCCAAGGAGTCATTTTTGGGAGAAGTTTAATACAACAAACTTCCTTGAATAATTCTAGTGAGCATAATGGAGTGTTTTTAGAGGATTAAATGACACAAACTAAAATGACACCATATATCAAATAGAGGAACATGAGTAAGTCAAATAATGATAGATCTAGAAACCTGACAAGTGGTATAAGTGTTTCAAAACTAATATTTCATTGAATGAGTAAAACATTAAAATAATCCACACAAGTGATAAAAATAAGATTGTATATGTCTTTTAGGTCTAATATTCATAAAAAATAAAGTGAAACTCTGAGGTAGCTACAAGGAGCTAAGAGAATTGGCAAACAAAAAAGCCATGTGAGTGTCAGTTTAGTAAAACTTTGCTTCATGATAAGTGTTATATATGAAAATTTACCTTTTGGGCTTGGTCATCATAATGCAATAGGTTATAGGAGATTTAAGGGCATGGATATTGAGATGAACCTAAAGAGAAAGCTAAGAGATCTAGGAGAGAGAAGAGATCTAGGATTTAAATGCAAATTAGGATGTCATTACTCCACTTTTACATTAAGTATAAAACACAAAGTTGAGTCACATAGACTTGGTATTTATAATGGTGATGGTTTTGAGTTCTATTTTTTAATCAAATTGATATGGGACACCCAATAAACTTGTGATGCTAAGACGAATGAACCATCAGTGTAATTAGGAGTAGATAAAAAGGTAGGAAAGAGAGGTTTAATAATTCTTGGAATAATGAGGGTGTGTTTTACAAGCAACAAAAAATAGATACTTTTCTTGAAAATACTCCTGAGTATTTTGAAAAGATATAAATATGTATACTAACCCAAAATATCTTGGTAAGACTACACATGCAACATGAATGTATTTAAAAGAGGAGAATATTGAAGTAGATAAAATACCAAATCAAACATTCTCATTTACTGAGTGTGTGCAAATGAGTTAGATTACCACTTCTTAAAACTTGTAAGGAGTAGCTACTATGGATCTAATCATCAAGCTAGTGAATCTTAGCTTGAGAATTCTTACATAGACATTATTATACTAACAAATATGTATCCATAGAATTGAAAAAGTTGCCTTTTATCCCATTCTAGGCCTTACTCCACTTTCAACCATGTTGGAATGCCCATGGTGGAGTTGCTTAAATCACCCAAAATCCATTTTTTCTTTTAATTTCCCTTTTTTTTTTCATTTCTTGTCTTGATGTATCTTTTTATTTATTTATTTATTAGTATTTTGATTCTAGGTTGGGAATCACTAAAGGAAATTAAATTTAGGACAGTAGATTTTTCACCATAGCAAGTTCATGTCAGCAAACCTTGAAACCATTTAGATGTGAATTTTGTGATTGGTTTTGATAGAATGTATTCATTAGCTAGTTTTTTTTATGCAAATTAACCTAACTTAAATAAATTCATAACACACATGATAGCTAGACCTTCAAAACCTATCTAATAATATAATCTAAAGACATAAACTACTCATATAGCTTTTTCACTAGAAGAATCAATCGATATACCTAAGTATAAGCCTTTAGTTTTTCATTATTTTGACAAACTAGTAAAAATAGGAAGGTTGAGATAATAATATACAAGAAACAAGGCTAGACAGATAACAGAAAATGAGAAAAATAAGGAAAAACAATTCAAAATAATAAAAAATTAGGAAAGGACATAAAAAGTATTTACAAGAAATTGACAAGCTAATCCAATTCTATAAGTGAGAATGGGAAAAATGCCAATTGACAAACAATGAGACATCCTCATTATTTTTACACCTAATATAGAATGCATTCATGTTCAAGATTGTGAGAAGATTGGTAGAGATCTTATTGAGAGAAAAACATGTACATACACCTATGACGACCTCTATGCTCATGGATAATATCCTAAATACTTATATCTACATTGTTGTTATGTAACTTAAGCAAATTATGATTGTTCAATTCAGCTTCATACATACAATTAATTTTTTAAAAGTACTTAAGATAAGATTGGATAAATACCTCTACCTTCATATTGAATTGTGGTGATGGGTAGGGGAAGAAATCAACACATACTAGAATGACTTGAATACCTAACTTGGTATAGATATGTTCCTCATTATGGTATCCCATCGATGGGAATGAATGTTATGGAAACATCCTCATTGTCAACTTCATCATCCTAAAGGATTAATAATGGTTCTTCCCAAGTTAAGGATATTATATACTAATCATATGTAGTGGAGTTATATGGGTAACTACATTAGATCAAATTATCTTCAACTCCAAATTAAATCGGTTTCAAATTTTCATTGTTGGGGCATCCATCCTCATAATTATGAATTTCTATCTTGGATTTCCACATTGCTATGAGGAGCACATTACTACTATAATATTCTTTCTCAGGCTAATCAAAGTGATCTAAATCTTCAATTATAGGAAAATTAAATTAATTTTATTATTTTTTCCATCTATCTTGGTAATGTATAGGTGATGCTCTTTAATGGAAAGAAATCTCCATGAATTCACCATCTAGGTTTAGGTTAATTAGATCAAAGAAAGGTGTTGATGCCTTAATGTGTACCATAGGTGCTCAGAGTTTTTAATAAACACTTTTCATTTTTGAATGCCTAGGAATCCAATTCATGAGTTTTAGTTTGTGATAATCATATTATATGTTGGTGGAATAGAGGCATAACAATTATCTTTTTCATAATATTTATAATGTTTGGTAGTTGGGAACCACCATGGCCAAATAATAGATATATGTAAATATGAAATATTTTATGCTAAGGATGGTGAATTATGATTAAGAACTAACATAGAGACTAATTTAAGATGGCTATTTATAATGACAAGTTAGACTAAATTGATTCAGTTAAAAAAGAAGTAAAATGAAGGGTAGGGTAGAAAGAAATGTTGTTGATCTTCATTCCAAACATCATGAAAAGGTTCATATTTAATCTATACATGCACTTAACCAATGATTAACATGAAATGAATTAATCCCAAATCCTATCACACATCAGGAAAAATACTAAAAAAGGTGAAAATAGTGAAAATTAAATTTGGTCCACTTTAAATATTTACCCCTACAAGTAAACAACATTAACCCAAATGAAATAAGAGTAAGAAAAGGAAATGAACCTAAGGAATTTTAATTAACCTAACATTAGAACAAGTTAACAACTCTAAAATAAAAATTTAATACCAAGAATTATTGAGAACCATTCAAATTTGGAAGTAAGAACAAGAAAATGATAGAGAAGCCATGATAATAAACACATATATAAAAACTAGACAATCTTTTTATAATTCCTTATATTGTTTTCTCCAATTTTACAAAGTAATTTTGGATCTAATAACTCCTTCCTTCTTACAATTGACATATCCCTTTTATATATTGCAAGGAAGTATGTCAGTTAGTCATATCCAATTACATTTGTATATGTGTATCAGATAGATATCATTTTGTTCTATTCTAGAATAAATGATTTTTTCTAATGGATTAACTTATAGACAACATGCTCTTACAAAGTGTAAATTTCTATACAAAAATAATATCCTATTTACAAATATTATATAATGCTGGTTACAAAAATAAAATTATTATTTAACCTAAATTTGGGACCCACTCGATGATTATGGGTTGAATCATCTTTATACATGCAAAAAATTCAATGCTTTATACCTGATTATGGTGAATACAAGGTCAAATTGGGGATTACGTAAATATTTCATAGTTCTCAAATGGCAAAAAAAATTGGAATTAAGTGATCATTATGCCTTAAATCATGTTTTTTTCCATGCGTCCATCCACTAGATCATTAGTTCATATTGCTTTTATACCTATATGTCATCATCTTGGCATCTATGTGGCATCCCTATGGCACTTTTGTAATAAAAACACTCCTTAATGTTGAAATATTTATCATTTCCTTTGAATTTGGATCCAAGTATCTATATTTAAAATTAACATCCTCATGACCATCATTTGACATTCATGTGAACATATTTGATGGGTGAGTGACCATAAAGTTTAAATGCATCATCCAGGCTCTTTGTTATCTTAAATTTGACATCCATATGACCATAATTTGATGTTCATGTGGATGTCATTTATGGGCATGGAACCATAAACTTTAAACACATCTATAAGTACCTTTCCTATCTTAAATTTTACATCCACATGACCATCATTTGATGTCTACATGGATGTCATTGATAGGCACATGACCATCAATTTTAAAACATGTCTTAGGGACTATTTTCCAAGATTTCCACTTGTCATTTTATGGTTCATTATACACTCTATCAATTCTTTATAGAAATGTCTTTTTTCCATGTGGTGGTCTCATCTTTACTTGAGGATCCATTGAAAAGTCTATGTTGATATCACACCATTGGATCGAGCTCATCCAAATGAACACATATTGTTAAATCTCAATCCAAGAAGTGGATCACCATTGGATGTTTAATATCCTTTAAATGAAATGGTGACACTTATCACCACCTTGATATTCCCAAAGATTAATTTAAATTTTGAATTGACACATGCCAATAGATCAATTTGGTGTGAGTAAATGTAGACTGTAGATTGGTATTCAAGTAGTTAAACTTGATTGTTCCCTATAGTCAATGTAAATATTAAGTTAGGCTCAAGAAACATATAGAATTTGGACTAAGGTTTTGTACCAAGGTTTTACTCATGATAATAAACATGAATAAAACTTTTGGATAATGTTTACACAAAGCTCAAAGCATAATAAAAGGGACCCCATGAAAAATGACTTAGTATAAGGTTTTAAATTAGGATTTTATTATATAA
>JARHVA010004306.1:440000-512500 GCA_037957365.1 Torreya grandis
GTACTTAACTAATTTGTAACATGAAAAAAATTAATCCCAAATCCTATCACACATCAGGAAAACTCCTAAGGAAGGTGGAAATACTATAAATTAGAACCTGGTTCACTTTAAATATTTACTCGTGCAAGCAAACAACTTTAGCCCAAATGAAAGAAGAGTAAGAAAATGAAATAAACCCAAGGACTTTCAGTCAACCTAGGATAAGCACAAGTTAAAAAATCTACAATGAAATGTACACTCCAATAATTCATGAGAACCATTCAAATCTAGAAGCAAGAACAAGAAAATTAGAGAGAAGCCATGATAATAAACGCAGAGACAAATACTAGATAATATTTTCAAAATTTGTTTCTTGTATTATTTACTCTAAGTTTAAAAATTAATTTTGGATCTAAGAACTCCCTCCTTACAATTGACAATAATCCTTTTATAGATTACAATGAAGTATGTATGTCAATCATATATAATTACATTCATACATGTATATATGATATTTTTCCTTTTGTTCTATTATAGAACAAATGTTTTTTTCTAATGGACTGACTTATAGACAATGTGCTCTTAAAATTTTCACATGTCTATAAAAATATAATATACTATTTAAAAATATTACACAATGTTGGATATAAAAAGAACATCTTATTTCATCTAAATTTTGGACCCACTGACTGATTATGGGTTGAATCATCTTCATATACGCAACATTTCAGCTCTTTGTACTTGATCATGGAAAATACAAGGTCAAGTTAAGGCTCACTTAAAGATTTCACAGTGCTCAAATGGTGGTAGCATTTAGACCTAAGTGAGCATTATGCCTTAGATCACGTATTTGTATTTTTCTTTTCATGGGTCCACTAGATATTTATTTTTTATTGTTTTTCTTCTTATGCGGCGTCATCCTAGCATCTACATGGCATGCCTATGGAACTTTTGTGTAAAATTGCTCATCAATGTTTAACTAATGATTTTTTCCTTTGAATTTGGATCCAAGTAGTTTTATTTAAAATTGATGCCCTCATAACCATCATTTGATGTTTGCGTGAATGTCTTTGATGGAAGCGTGACCATCAATTTTAAATTCATCATTGAGGATCTTTGATATCTTAAATTCAATATCTACATGACCATCATTTGATGTCCACATGGACATCATTGATGGGTGTGTGACTATAAATTTTAGAAACATTTACAAGTATCTTTACTATATAAAATATTATGTCCACATGATAATAATTTGTTGTGCACATGGACATCACTGACTAGCACATGATCATTAATTTTAAAACACATCTTTGGGAATATTTGCCAAGCTTGACACTTGTCATTTTATGGTTCATTCTACACTCTATTAATTCTACCAAGAAATGCCTTTCTGCCACATCAGGGTCTCATGTTTTCTTACAGCTCAATTAAAAAGTCTATGCTGATCTCACTCCATCAGATTGATCTTGTTTGAATGAACATGTTCCTTCATTTCTCAATCCAATAAGTGGACCACCATTAGTTGTTCAATATCCTATAAAGAAAATGGTGACACTTTTCACCACTTCGCTAGTCCTAGAGCTTTATTGAAATGTGTTGTTAGATCAATCTAATATGAGTAAACAAGGATTATAGATTGGGATCAAAGTATTTGAATGTGATTGGTCCCTGTAGTTGATGGGAATATTATGTTAGGTTTGAGAAACATACAAAATTTGGCCTCAAGAAACATATGTAAATATTATGTTTTGGACCAAGGTTTTATTCGTGCTAATAAACATGAATAAACATTTAGGCTAAAGTTTAGACCAATCTCAAAGCATAATAAAAGGGACCCCATGGAAAATGACTTAGCATAAGTTTTCAACCTAGGGTTTCATTGTATAAATATGATGGAACTTTGGGATAAGGACTTATGCTAAGTAATAAAAGTGACCCTACATTTTTAGTTATACCATGCTAAGATAAAAGGGACCATCGATTATGAGATATGAAAAGGGATGAATCATGAATTTTTAAACTAAGGTTTTGTTTGTTAATAAACACAACCAAGCCTTATTATAAAAAATGGACAAATTTCATATCATTTTAAAAAAATCTTCCCATGTAAATTTTTCCCATCATATTTGAATTCAAATGAAGGAGCCTAAGCTAGGGTTTCTTGAACAAGGGTTTTAGGATGATAAAAATGGATGCAACTTGACTTTTGAATAGACTAAAGGCTAGTGAAAATACCAAATTGAGATAAAAACATGAAACCCAAACATTTTGTTTTCCAAATAGACTCCATTAGACCTACCAATAGAAAAAATAAAGATCTAATGTTAGAAAAATTAAACAAGGGAAAACAAAAATCATGAACAAATATGCTAACCATGTCAAGTGTGGATGATCTTAAAGTAGAATAATGTGCAAACATGTTAGTGACGCTTTGATGTAGTGAATCTTCAATTTCAAAGTACAAATTTGCATAATTTGGCACATGGGTCCCCATTTTTTAGGAATGGGGGTATGTTGAACTAAATGGCATGGTTTTTTAGAGGTGAGATATCTACCATTTTGACCTCTTCCAATTTACCTTCCTCAAATGTACAATCTATTTCATCTTTGTTTTCATCTATATCATTCATTTACAATGATGATATGGGTGATACACTATTACAAATGAGTTTTTTATCATCTTGAATCAACTTACCAAGTGTAAGAATAATGGTATATGAAAAATAGATTTATCGAAATGTATATGATGCATCCTCCTCATGTAGCTGGCCTTGCTTTTCTAGTAATTATTTTAGTTTATTGAAAGATATTCTTAATTAGTTTTCTTATGTGGTTATATCATAGTTATTCTAATTTTCATCCAATATGTCTCCTCAAACAACTATTTCTTATTATTCATCATACTCATCCTCATCACTACTCTTAAAAACTAATTCATGCTTATGGAATGGTACATTATCAGTCAATACGACTGTTTCACCACTTATATCATTTCCATATCTATATACACCATGTGGTGAAATTTTGATTACAATATTTTAGGCCATTTCATGCATTTATTTTAAATTATCTACTACAAAACTTGGTATTAGATTATTAAAATCACTGAAATATGATTGATCACTAAAGCAAGAAAAAATAGCCTACTATCCACATTAATAAATCATCATAAATACATGTATTAAATAAATAATAAGTGTGTAATTTGACTAATTACACACTTGATATAATTTTTCACTTAATATGAATATTGGCCAATGGGTAGACTTTTAAGAAAGCAAATTAAAGGATTTTGGGTGTAAATACCTAGCTATCAAAGAAAATAAAATGGATCTACACAATAGCCATGAAACATTAATTGATATTCAATTATGAAAACCTCTTAGTAATTCAACACCATATATGTGAGATAATATGGAGTCCTTTAAATGAATGTAGAAGTTATGGAATACAAAATTTTGAGATAAACCTCAATAACCACCACATTTGTTTGTAGGAAATAGTCTTTTAACCTCCTGTATAACTCATGAAATCAAATGTTTAATTTACTAATGGATTCATTGGCTCCATATAGGGTATGTAAAACTAGTATTATAAGGTATAAGGGTCAATAAGCACACTAAAATGTTTGATAAACAAATTTTCAAATATTTCCCATGAGGTGATGCATCCATATTTCAGACCAAGGTAATAAATATATGTTTCGCTATCCATGGAGTAACCAAACAAATGGCACACAACACATTCATGTTAGATTTGAGTCTAGACTATGGAATCATTGAATTATTGAGTGTGTTATTCTACCATCCAAATCCCAACATGTGTGTATTTTTGATAGAATTCATAGAGATCTTTGGGAAGGTCATGGGTACGCCCTATAATGTTTGTAAGGAAGAAACCTCCACCTAACTAGGAAAAATCCATAGTTGGGTAAAAAATTAATCTTTTCAATCTTATAACCTATAAAATTAGTTAGGAAAATCCTTAAAATATTTAAGTTTAAATTTTATACTAATATTTTAGTTTTATATTCACACCTTCCTTTTAGGGCTAGTTCTTTGACATGTCTTTTAAGCATGCAACATGATCGGAGAAACATAAAGGAGAGTGAATACATTTTAAAATTAATGATAAGTTTGAAATATTATGATTCAAGAACTCTTTATATCACTAAAAATGTTGACATTTATCTTTGCATGGTTGATAACAACTAGGCTCATCTCATGACTTGCCTCTCTTTAAAGGATATTCTAGAGAATACCCCCAAGGTTTGTATCTACCTGGACTAAGAACATCAATCCTCACTCAGTGGCTCATTATGACCATTATTTTCAAGGGGTCTTTTTTGGTTCAACCTTTATACTTTAGACTTCATTTTAGTGGGTTTTTAGGCACTTGAATAATATAAAACAAGAATTCTAATTTTATATTTTTGTTTCATTAAGTTTCATGTAAGTGCTAAAAAATGATAAACATGAATTAGACATGGTTTTTGATAATTTAAAATCACAATGTGTAGGGTTTTGTTTAATGTTTGATTACAATTTATTTGGATATCCAATCATTCCATTATTACCAATCAAAAATGCATTTCTGTAATGGAAATGAATTGAAGTCATGATATAATGATATAAATAAATTATGGGAAAATAAATACTCTAACATTAACTAAAAAAATGATAAAATAAAGAGCAAAAGAGGAAGAGAAATAAGAAATAAGGTATATTATCATGAATTAAAATCCGTTCGTCTTAATAGCAACCATTTATAAAACTAAACCCTCACTTGGCTAGCATGTAAGAGTCTAAAGAAGGAATAAGCATGAATAAAATAAAAATAAAAATAATCATTGATAGACAAATTTAAAGTAAATAACTCCTCCAATTATATTAATTGATAAATATTGAGTGGCATAACATGTCTAAGTATATTACAATTGATCTAGCTAATATTTTATAGCATAACATCAATAAAAAACAAGAGGGAGAGAAAAATAAATTACAAAGTGGTTAGTTGAGTATTACTCCTAGGAGAAATAAAGAGTCAACCTTGATAAAGATCCAAATAGTGTATTTGAATTTTCAATGCAAAGTGTTGTTCCCAAAATTTGTCACTCATTTTTGGGACAACATATGAACTATTTTGGTCCTGCAGGCCAAAAATTCCCTCTTCCCTTCTCAAAAAATTGTTCTAGGCATTCAAATTCTCCATTTTTAAAGATTTTTTAGCTAACGGACTTCACTGGAAGAAATCTATGGACTCTACAGGCTAAAATCTATGGACTCTACAGGCTTAAATCTATAGACTTTGTAGGCTTAAATATATGGACTTTGGAGGCTTATATCTACGGACTCTGTAGGAAAGAAACAAGCTCTCAACACTTGGGCAATTTCAAGGTTTGTTCAACACCAAGGTTCAACGACATCAACAAGCTTAAATAGTTAAGCACTTTAGCAAAAGTTCAAAGTTCAACCACTTCAGCAAGTTCAACAGCTTCAAAAGACTTAGTGAGAAAAAAGAAGGCTTGAACCATTAAACCATTAAACCTTGAACCAAAATGGTTCAAAGGTTCAATGGGTTCAAAGGTTCAATAAGCAGTTGGTTCAATCAGTTGGTTCAAGCAGTCAAGTGGAACATAAGAAGAAAGTGATTGAACCATTGAACCTTTGCACTATTGAACCGTAGTTGGTTCAATCAGTCAGTTCAATCAACCAATTTAAAGGAATGCCTGAAAGCGAAGAGACCAAGTGCCCTTGTAGAGGGCAATGAAGAAAAGAAGACTTTGAAGAACAAAGGAATGAACTGTTGAACCATTGAACCATTGAAACTTGAACCAAATTAGTTTAATGGGTTCAACGGGTTCAATGAGTTCAATGGATTCGAAGAGATCAAGGGACTTATAAAAATAGAGAAGCGATGGAACAAATGATGAACCAATGAACCGATTGAACCTTGAACCAAAAAAGTTCAAAAGTTCAAAGGTTCAAAGGGTCAATGGTTCAAAGGAAGTGCCAGACAAAGGGATGATTCAATCAAAGACTAAGAAAGTGATTAAACTGAGAAAATGATTGAACTAAGAAAGTGATTGAACCGAGAAAGCGATTAAACTAAGGAAGTGATTGAACTAGGAAAGTGATTGAATCAGGGAAGTGATTGAACCATTGATGTCCTCAGACATCAAATTTAAGATAATGAAATATCCATTGATTTTCAAATATGGCACAAACCCTATGAACAAATTCAGTGACCGGCCAAAAAGATAGCCCAAGAGCTCAGATCACACAAATAAGGACAAAATATAGTGGAAGTCACCACATGTCCCTTTTAAAACTTGGAAAAAAGCACAGAGTGTCAACGTCCACCATTTCTTCCTTTTGTCTCATTATTAAGTAAGGACTTTGGTGGGTCCCAAGTGAATTGCTAAGGTAAGTAGAACATGCCAAGTGGCATCATCCATGTGAATCCAAATGAGTCCCACATGTTTTTATAGTATTTTTAAAAGCTTAGCAGAAGTTGCCATGTGTCATCTTTCACAGGACTATCAAATGATATCTTAAGCTTCTATAAGGTCAATGGATGCTACCAAGTGTCCTCACCTACTTCACAGTGGAAAGTGCCACATGTCCCTTCATTAGGAATAAAGTGCCTGAGAGCTCAACATATAGCAACGAAAGGGGAAATGATGGAGAAAGATAAAAAAATATCCATGCATGGGATATGTTTCTAGAAGGTGAAGTAGTTGACCAAGTGGACATTGGAGAGTGCAAACATTTAATGGCATAGCCTATTCTCTTGCATTGAGTAAAGCAAAAATAGCTATGCACACATCACAAAACACATCAAGTGGCCCATATTTAAGATTGATGCCTGATTCTAGCATAGCCTATGGATAGAATTTAAAATGCATTAAAGGAATTGAATGCGTCACATGGCATCATTTTTGTGAAACAAAGTGCAAAAGTCTTTCTTGGAGCACTATATATTGGATTCTCTCTTATTGTTTTAAGGGGATCTCTTTGTTATCAAAAACAAAACTCTACCCAAATTGAAAGGCATTATTAAGACTTTGAGCTCAAATTGTTGATCATATTTCATTATTTGAATAAGAAAACAAGTGACTTTTCAGACTTTGTGCTAGAATAGCTTGGTTGTTGGGGAAATTGTTCTTATGTTTGTTTCCTTAATACATTTTTTGTCCATTTAATTAAATAAGTAAAATTAGTGAAAGTAATCAGGAAGGTGTCTTGAAGCTGGCTGTGAAGAGACATTATGATGCCACAATCATCTTTAGTTTGTCTATTTTTTGTCTCTATGTAAGGGATCTTAAGATGACTTTATGCCCTCATTATCCTTCATATTTCACTCTTTGGTAGTTGAGGTGGAGACTTTGTGGTACATTTCATCTTGTTGTGTTACTACACCCTATTACAGTTACTTGTCACTACCTGAAAGGTTCGTGTTGTCTATTGAACAACACTTCTGAAAGAAGAGGAATGCCTTCTATCATTTCATTAAGATTTATCCATTGATTGGTGAACATCATATCTCAAAAAAGAGAGATGGATGGTGTTATCCTACCCCTGAGTGTTATTTTTAGCTTGTTTATAGTAGATTAGCATGTATATATAGCCCCTTCATATTGACATGAAACCTCCCCTTGATGAGAGGAGAGATTTGTCCCCTTTTGATGTAGTAAACCTACATATATAGCTGACCAATTTCCCTATGCTATGGTTGAAGAGACCTATTTTGCTCATTAATTAGTTGATTGACAAAATATTCACCTTACAGTTTTTGGTGACTCCACTAGGGATTTACGTGCAATCTAAAACCTCAAGTTTCAGATTGAAGCAGTCCCTACCCTTATCCATTGTAGACTCTAGCGACTCCATTTTATGTCTTACCCATTACCATTATAGCCTTACCATATCCCTCTACCTCCATGTCAACTGGGATAGAATGCGCAGTTTGGAGCCTCAAACTTCAAGCTGAAGCAGAGCTAGTTCTTTCCCATTTTTGTTTTACTATCTAGCAGATCCATGGTATACATGAAGCCAAAGGGCTAAATGTATTGTTAACCCTATATTTGAGTTGGTATAACAAAGTAATTTTGATCCATTTCCTTCACCATCTCACCTCCAACAAATGAGGAGCTTTCCTCCTACTAAATTCAAGTCTTCATTATCAGGCAAAACATCCATTTCTGCTATTAATAAAGCTTTGTCAATACTTACCCCTCTGAGATTTGTTATTCCACCTTTCAATAGTCATACTATGGAAATTAAAGGCCCTTGGGGTAACTCTTTTGGCCCACTCAATTTAACTCCACCTCTACATGAGCTACCATGCAATTCAAGGAAAATTTTTGCCAAGTTCTATGGTGATGGGAAGGTCCATCCTGATGAAAATATTATAGCCTTTAGCATAGCCTATGGTGTAATGGGTGTGGAGTATGAGGATGTAGTAGTTAGGTTGTTCATAAAAACTTTACAAGGTGCTGTTATAGACTAGTTTTATCATCTGTAGGCCTAGACTGTGACTAATTGGAACACTCTCAAAGCTAAATTTGAAGCCAGATTCAAGCCTGTAGAAAATGTGCATGCCCTGCTAGCTCAACTCACACAAATGAAGGAGCCTCATGAACCAATGAGGGATTTCATAGCCAAGTTTGAAAAGTTGAGGAATAGGATTCCTATAATTGCTTAGCCTATAGCTGAGAATCTCAAATGTTTCTTCATCAACTCTCAGTTGCCTGAAGTGAGTTTTTTGTTGAGACGTGCTAGCCAAATAGACCTTATTTCAGCTCAAGATTTGGCCACTGAGGTAGAAGATGACCTTATCTTGGTAGGAAAGATAAGGAGATATCCTAATAGAGGTAAATCTTCTTCATCTGTAAGTATTCATCTACAAGCACCACTAATCAAATGGTGCAAAAGCTAGAAAATGAACTGCTAGCCTTGAAAAGACAAGTGGCCCAAGGTATGTCTACTCCTCCTTATCAAGATATGCTAAGGAGGACATTTAAAAACCAATCACATCAAGGAAATGTTGCTAGAAGTCAAGGGTAACCAAATCATCTACCTTCCCCATAGGGGAAACTTGCCATTAAAGCAGTACCAGCTAACTCAATAGTTGGATATCTGGAAATAGAACATGACTTCTCTTTCCAACCTAAGTTTGAGTAAGAAAATGATGCTAATGTTTTTGTAGTAGAGCAATAAGAATCAACTACTGACTCCAAGATTGGTTCTTGAATTACCAAGATGAACCTAGAGATAAAGGTGAAGCAGTTGATAGATCATATGTTGCATTCACCTGGTCCCAAAACTAGTTAGCCCAGCAAGCTGATAAAGTAAAAATAGGGGAAAGTTCTTAGCCTACAATTTCAATTGCCAAACAAGGAAATTCTCTACCTTTCCAATCAAAGGACCCAGTGAGTAATAAAAAGGTAAATACATCAAGCATTCTTCTATCTTCAAATTCAATTCCACAGACCAGTACCACCCTCCTAAAAATTAGAAAGATGAACTGCCTTCCTCTGTTCCTAGTCCATTTCAATCATTTGACATAATCAACCATGTCAAGAAGAAAAAAAATCAAATTTATAAATTTGAATTCTTGCAATCCAATCCTGAGTAGGTTGATAGGTTAGTTCAGTGTGTGAAAAATAAAGCCATCTTTGTAGGACAAGATGTAAAAAAGGTAACTCATGATCCCCCAAGGAACATGTCCATCCCAAACAACCTTGTCATTGCTCTTCCTACTACTTTCGAAAGGACTAAACCATTCTATCTCCCTACTGATAAATGGACATCAATTGAATAATTGCATCATAGACTCAGGTGTGTCAAACAATGTCATGCCTACTAAAGTAGCTAAATCCCTTGGTCTCACACTGAAAAAGACATTTGGGAGATGTTTCTCCATGGGGAACAAACAAGTGCCACTACTGGGATAAATCAAGGACACCCAATTTTCATTTGCCACCTTTTTAGAAAAGAGAATCAAGATGATAGTCCTGGTGGCCGATGCCCCAGCCTCATACGACATCCTTCTTGGGTGAAATTTTTGCAAGGATGTTGGAAGAGAATTGAGCATGGACCTATTTGAAGTGAGGATCCCTATCAAAGGCATCATGCAGAGGCTACTTCTTGAAAATGAGGAAAAATATGTTGTCACGCAAGCATTGATCCCTGAAGCTCAAATTCTATTTGAGTCTTCAGGCAGGGGTAACTATTTTTTGTCTACTGAAGATGTTCCTGTTACAACAGATGAAAGTCCTATAGGTGGAAATGCAAGAATTAGTTCAGATAAAACAACAAAAGGAATGAGAGAGAATAGTATAATCCCAAAGGAACTCTCCTCTCCAAACAAAGAAAAATCTAAGAAAGGAGCAATTTTTGATGATGTATAGATACTAGGATTTGATGGCAGCTGCTCTTCTAGCAGTGCTGGA
The DNA here is from genome assembly GCA_037957365.1 of Torreya grandis. NCBI lineage: Eukaryota > Viridiplantae > Streptophyta > Pinopsida > Cupressales > Taxaceae > Torreya > Torreya grandis. Next base: position 450,439 of record JARHVA010004306.1, read on the forward strand.
GCCAGGACTGTGTTGATATCTCCTCAAGGAGATATCTTTCCTTATTCATATAAGTTGTATTTCAGCAACACCAATAACACTACTAAGTATGAATCTCTGTTACTTAGGTTGAAGGTTTCTCAAGACAAAGATGTCAAACTCCTTCATGCCAAAGGAGATGCTAATCTGATGGTTTGTCAAGTATCTAATGGGGACTATCAATTCATGTGCTAGACTAAACTAGAAGAGTAACAAGATATGGTAGTGGAACATACTACTACATGCCAAAGTTAGGAAAAGGAACTCCTCACCAAGAGAGCAAAGATTTATGGTTTTTAGATTGGAGACCACACCTTGCCATGGGGTAAGAAGAGAGAACCAAAAGGAGTGCACAAAAAATGTGATTCTTGGTGGAGACTTCCATTCACCCATCACCAATTCTAAGGAGAAAATGGTTTCTTACTAGTTTATTAGGATGGAATGCCGTTCTCACTATCTCATAGTGGGTGGCATTTGAAGTGCTTGAAATCTTGAGGCATCAAATAAGATCATCTGTATATATGTATATTTGTATAGTATTTAGTTCTATTTTTTGCTTTTCATTTTTGTTTTTGGTGCCTTTCTTTTTGGATAGCATGAATCCGTAGCCCAATGGCACACTTCAAGGCATTAGAGATTTTGGTTTCTACTTCCCTTAGCTATTCTAAGTCTTTAATTGAAAGAAGTTCCCCAACTGGAGCTAGCTATTGTTCCCAAAATCTTTCACTCATTTTTGGGACAACATATGAACTATTTTGGTCCTACAGGCCAAAAATTCCCTCTTCCCTTCTCAAAAATTGTTTTGGGCATTCAAATTCTCTATTTTTTAAGCTTTTTTAGCTAATGGACTTTGATGGAAGAAATTTATGGACTTTGTAGGCTAAAATCTATGGACTCTGTAGGCTTAAATCTATGGACTCTGTAGGCTAAAATCTATAGAATATGGAGGCTTAAATATATGAACTCTACAAGAAAGAAATAAGCTCTCAACACTTGGGAAATTTCAAGGTTAGTTCAACACCAAGGTTTAATGACATCGGCAAGCTTAAAGAGCTGAGTGTTTTAGCAAAACTTCAAAGTTTAACCACTTCAACAAGTTCAATGGCTTCAAATGGCTTTAAAAGACTTAGTGAGAAATAAGAAGGCTTGAACCGTTGAACCATTGAACCTTTTACCAAAATGGTTCAAAGCTTCAATAGGTTTAAAGGTTTAATAACCATTTGGTTTAACCAGTTGGTTCAAGTGGTCAAGTGGAACACAAGAAGAAAGTGATTGAACCATTGAACCTTTGCACCATTGAACCATAGTTGGTTCAATCAGTCGGTTAAAAGCAATGCCCCAAAGTGAAGAGACCAAGTGCCCTTATGGAGGGCAGTGAAGAAAAGAGGACTTTAAAGAACAATGGAATGAACCATTGAACCATTGAATAGATGAACCTTGAACCAAATTGGTTCAACGGGTTTAACAAGTTCAATGGATTTGAAGAGATCAAGGGACTTATAAAAATAGAGAAGCAATGGAACAAAGGATGAACCAATGAACTGATTGAACCTTCAACCAAAAAAGTTCTAAAGTTTGAAGGTTTAAAGGTTTAATGGTTCAAAGGAAGTTCCAGACAAAGGGATGGTTCAATCAAAGACCAAGAAAGTGATTGAACCTAAAAGTGATTGAACTAAGAAAGCAATTGAACCGAGAAACTGATTGAACTAAGGAAATGATTGAACTAGGAAAGCAATTAAACAAGGGAAGTGATTGAACCATTGACATCCCCATGGATGTCAAATTTAAGATAATGAAATATCCATTGATTTTCAAATATGGTGCAGACCCTCTTAACAAATTCAGTGACCAGCCAAAGAGATAGCCTAAGAGCTCAAATCACACAGATAAGGACAAAATGCAGTGGAAGTCACCACATGTCCCTTGTAAAACTTGATAGAAAGCATCGAGTGTCAATGTCTACCATTTATTCCTTTTGTCTCATTATTGAGTAAGGACTGTGGTGGGTCCCAAGTGAATTACTTAGGTAAGTAGAGCATGCTAAGTGGCATCATCCATGTGAATCCAAATGAGTCCTGCATGTTTCTATAGTATTTCCAAAAGCTCATCTTTTGCAAGACTCTCAAAGGATATCTTAAGCTTTTATAATGTCAATAGATGCTACCAAATGTCCTCACCTACTTCACAGAGGAAAGCGCCACCTATCCCTTCATTAGGAATAAAGCACTTGAGAGCTCAAAATACAAAAAGGAAAGGGGAAACGATGGAAAAAGATCAAAAAATATCTATGCATGGGATATGTTTCTGAAGCATCTGACAAAGTGGACATAATTTAAAATGCATTGAAGGCATTGAATGCATCATAGATCATCATTTTTGTGAAATAAATCACCCAAGTCTTTCTTGGAGCACTATATATTGGACTCTCTCTTATTGTTTTAAGGGGATCTCTCTATTATCAAAAACAAAACTCTACCCAAATTGAAAGGCATTATTGAGAATTTGAGCTCAGATTATTGATCATATTTCATTATTTGAATAAGAAAAGAAGTGAATTTTTAGACTTTGTGCTGGAATAGCTTGGTTGTTGGGGAAATTGTTCTTATGTTTGTTTCTTTAATACATTTTTTGTCCATTTAATTAAATAAATAGAATTAGTGAAAGTAATCAGGAAGGTGTCCTGAAGCTGGCTGTGGGGAGACTTTGTGCTGCCACAATTATCTTTAGTTTGTCTATTTCTTGTTTCTATGTAAGGGATCTTGGGATGACTTTGTGCCCTCATTATCCTTCGTATTTCACTCTTTGGTAGTTGAGGTGGAGACTTTGTGCTACATTTCATCTTACTGTGTTACTGCACCCTGTTACATTTACTTATCACTACCTGAAAGGTTCATATTGTTTGCTGAATAGCACTTCTAAAAGAAGAGGAGTGCCTTCTATCATTTCATCAAGATTTATCCTTCAATTGGTGAATATCATCTCTGAAAAAAGAGAGATGGATGTTGTTATCCTATCATTGAGTGTTATTTTTAGCGTATTTATAGTAGATTTGCATATATATATATATATATATTTAGCCACTTCATACTGACAGGGAAACTCCCCTTGATGAGAGGAGAGATTTGTCCCCTTTTAATGTAGTAAACTTGCACATCTAGCTAACCAATTTCCCTATGCTATGGTTAAAGAGACCTATTTTGCTCATCAGTTAGCTGAGTGATAAAATATTCACCCAACACAAAGAAATTTTAAAATAGGCAAAATTATGTTATATTGGAGGTAGTGGGCATCTATGATGGAGCCACATTTTTGGCAAAGTAAATGGATCAAAAAACTAACATTGTATACTCAGGTTATCATTAAAAATATAATTTGGGTAAAAAAATCACCTAGGTATATCTATTTAGGATTTTTAAGTCATCTAGTTTGTGTTTTAAGTTATTGTTCAGTTTTTAATTTCCTAGTGATAATTAAGCTTCTAAGGCCTAAATAGTACTAAGGGCATGTTTATCATGTTAAAAAACTTAATCGATGGTTTTTAAAATGATTTTATAGTGTTTTGGTGTAAAACATTTAGTTTTGGGGGTCCACGGCTTGATTGGTGGTATTTGCATGGTTGTTTTGATGTTGATCATGGTCAAAAACTTGAGTATCATTGTTAATGGGCTACATGGTTTTAATTAGTAAAAATACCATAATTAACAAGAAAATGGAGTTAAGGAATTGGGGACTTGATATCTCACATATAATAGTACTAGGTTGAGGCCCCCCAAACATAGACTCGGCCAGGGTTTGATCCTTAGTTAGGTCTATGGGGAACCTTCAAGGGTCCTTGAGATATTATCAAGGGAAAAAGCCCAACTATAAAAGAATTACAATTATAGACTTACCTAATACCTATGTAGGAAATAAATCCAGCCCAAAACTAAGACCAACCCTAGCCTAAAACATAGACTTGGTCAAGCTTAAAATCCTAATAAACAAACAACTCAACAAAAAATAATAATAACAAAGATCCAATCATGGATTAAATACCTAATTGTAACTAAGGACTCTATCATCAAATATAATTTATAAAAACATGAAAAATGGACCTAAAAACACTAAACTTAACCCCAACTCCTAACATGATCTATTCATAGTTTAAAACACTAATTATAACTAAAATGACTTGACCAAACCCCTAAAGACCTATTTAGGCTTTCAATCTTGATTAGGTCTAGGGATTAAAATTTTAACAAACATAGATAAATTTTAATGAAGATTATTTATTATGTCAAGATAGGTAAAATGGAATAATAAGACCAAACTGGGGATTTTTACAAGTTTTTTTGCTTGAGAATCAAGATCTGACAAATACAAAATGAAGGTTAAGGAGTCATTTTTGAGAGAAATATAAAACACAAAACTTATTCAAACGAGTATAATGAACATGACGGTGTATTTTTTATAGGTATAAATGGAAAATAGACTTAAATTACACCTCATAAAATATATATAAACCTGATCAAGTTAAAGAATGATAGGTTTAGAGACCTATCAAGTGGGATAAGTGTCTAAAAATTGAGTTTTTGCTCAATGAGTAAAACATGAAAATTATCCAAAAACTTGATATGTATAAGATGGGATAATTTATATATGTCTAAATTTCATAAAAAATCAATTGACCCCTCAAAGTGACTATAGGGAGCTGAGAGAGATAATAGACAAGAATGCCATGTGGTTTAACTACAATAAAAATTCACTTCAAGGCCAAGTGTTATATATGAAAATTTATAATTATATCTTGGTAATAAAAATGGGATAGGTCTTAGTATCCATAATGGAATGGATATATAGGTGAAACCCTAGAGAAAACTAAGAGAGCTAGGAAAGCTAAGAGATTTAGGCTTGAAATGCAAATTGGAAGGTCATAACTCCACTTTTAAGCTAAGTGTAAATTATAAAGTTGAGTCACATAGATGTGGTATTTATAATGGTGATGGTTTTTATTTATATTTATTTAATTAAAATTATATAGGACACTAATTTGACTTGTGATGTTGAGACCAATGAACCATGGGCATAAGTGGGAGTAGATAAAAAGGAAAAAAATAAAGGCTCCCTATTTCTTGGAATAATTAGGGCATGTTTTGCAAGAAACAACAAAATTTATATTTGGTTATTGGATCAACACTATTTAATAAGTCAAAATTAACCAAAAATTTACATACAAGTATTGGGTTCTAATAAATTAGATGTTTGTCTCTATGTAGATGACTTTAAATTTATAGGTAGCTCCATGGTGATGTTTAGTGGATTAAAAGAAGATATGAAATCATAATTTGAGATGACTGATATTTGAATTATGAATTAATTTATTGACATGTAAGAACATATAAATAAAAAGGAAGTATTAATTTATTAAGCCAAGTATATGTAAGACAATTAAATAAGTATAATATTTGAGATTCAAATCCCGTAAAAGATCCAAATTTAAGTGGAGAAAAGATTATGATTGAGGATTTATTTCCATTATCTGATGAAAATACTTTGAGAATCATGGTAGGAGGTTTATGTATGTCACTATGACACCTAATATCAATTATGGGGTTTTACTAGATTCTAGATTTATGTGTAAACCCTCACTCAAGCATTTGTAAAAAGCGAATGGTGTTTTTAGATATGTAATAGGTAATTATATTAATGAAATTCATTTTAGAAAAGAAATTTCATTATGCGATGAAATGACCTATCTTCCAAAGGTCATAACTTTTGACTCATTAACTCTATTCAGCTCCCGTTTACATGAAAATGAAGATAAATGAAATAATAATGAAACCATAATAGCTTAATTAATTATTTCCAATGTTAAGATCTTTGGATATCCATAAAATATCATCTAAGGGTCCAAAATTGCATTCTAATATCTTTAGTCATTATAAAAATATTAGAAATCAAATAACTTTTTAACCAAGCATGAAATTGGGTTGAAAATCAAAATCATGAAAATTTTATTTAAATTATATGTTTAAAATTTTAGGCACATCCAAATTTCCATGAAAAATTTATTAATAAAATGAAGATTTTATTTATAGTAGGGGTAGTTAACTCTAGCTAGTTTATTATTTTTTAGAAATTTTAGTTTTACTTGTCAAATATATATATATTTTTTAAATTTTTATTTAAATAATTTTATGTAATTATTTTATTAATTCAAGGATAATTAATTAATATAATGGTTTTAATAAATTATAAACACTATACCTATTGATATTTTTCACTTTGCTAGTCTATGGATTCATCATCTAGTATCCAAGAAAGTTTGATTTTTGTAGGTAACATATTTGTGAGTTTATATTGGGTTTTGAAATTATATTTACTAAGAGTATTATGTGATTGAAAAATAGGTGTAAATACACTATTAGGATTAGGAATAATTGATCATGTGAACAATACTCAGTAATATATGTAGAGGCAAGTGAAATAATTAACCACAATTATTACAAATCAAAGACAAAGACATGTGGAAGATGAAATAGAGGAAGAAAAATATTATGAAGATGAAATTTGACAAGAATAATAATTATAATAACCACCATCAATGTAATAAATTATGGTTATGGGTTTGTGTATAACGAATTAAAAAATCAAGGTTGACATTAAGGATTATGGAGATAGTTTAAAATGAAAAGAGTTGATATATTTGATAAACATGAATATTTTATTAAGATGTAAAATATAGGAAAATATATGAAATTAATGTTTTCATGCATTAAATTTAAGCTTCATTTAATGATTTAGTGGGATCAACTATAGAAAGAGAATATGAGAAAGGGTAAAGAGAAGATCAACAAATGGAACAAGATGGAGAAGAAACTAAGGGATACATTTATTCTATTAGATTATTCATAAGTGATATATAGATTCCAAAATTTAAGGTAAAATGGTCACAATATACAATAGTATACAAATAAGTTTTACAAGCTTTACATAAAAGTGGAGCATGACAACATAGAAGAATGGTTGCAAGGTATGTGAATGGTTTGAGGTTTTGTACTCAATATGAATTGAGAATGCATAGATAAATTTTATGGTTAATGCTTGTCAATTAAATTTAAATAAAGAATAAAAATAAAATTGACAAACTTTTAGAATATCAGCTGGTCTAAGAAGAGGAAAACCACCTCTAGTAATGGGATCAGGTCAATTTAATTCCACTAGAAGAGGATCTCCCCATTGTAAAGAAAATAAATAATATAATAGATAAGGGTTTTAATATAAACAAAGAGTAAGAGGATTTTAGAGAGGATAAGGCTACGGTGGTGATACAGTGTGGTTTTCTAATCAATGCTTATTTTATATTTGTTGCATATGTAGACAAGTAGGACATAGAGAATTTGAGTGTCTAAACTATGAAGAATAATAAAGGGACAAGAGGACTACCAGAGAGTAAATTTTATGTAGAATAAAACAAAATAAAAAAATATATATGTTTAAAAATTGGCCATAGGAGAAAATATCATGATGAGGAGAATAATGATAACTCCAAGGAAAGAACGATCAAAATAAATAAGGTGATGATTCATGATTGCATACAAATATTTTATGAATAATGTGAACTTTATGATTTAATATATGTAAAGTAATTAATAATTTTGTTTCTAAAGAAATGGTAGAGAAACTAGGATGGAAATATAAAAAAACATCCCTATCCTTATCAGATTTCATGGTTTAAGAAAGAGAATGAAATTTTTTAATTGATTTTGTTATACGAGAAAATTATATATATGAAATATAGTGTGATATTATTCCAATGGATTCATTACATGTATAACATGTAGGGAATTCCAGGTAAGTATGATAGAAATGAAATTCATGATGCATCACAGAATATATATCATGTTTGAAAATGTGGTAGAAATGTATTTTAATTACCTGTTAAAGATGAAGGGCAAAAAATATCATGTTTTCCATGAAATAATTTATAAAATACATGAATATGATAGGTTTTCATTATGAATTAATATAATAAAATAAGACAAATAAGTAGTGCAAATACGAACATAAGCATCAAAAGTGTTGAAAGAATACGTAGATGTTATACCTGATGAGTTACCAGATGGTATACTAGTAAAGAGAGACATTCAACATCATATTTATTTGATTCTAAGATCATCTATACCATATAAATTATATTATATACTAATTATAATAGAACAATCATAATTCAATATATAGGTTACTAAACTGGTAAGAAAGAGTGTAATAAGGGAGAGCATGAGTCCATGTACAATAAAAACATTGCTAAATATAAAGAAATATGAGATGTGGAGGATGTGTGGAGAAACTAAATCAATAATTAAAATATCCATCAAATACATGTTTCCTATACCTCATTTAGATAATATGATGTATATGATTATAAGAGCAAAATACTTTACTAATACTGATATGAGGAGTGTTTATTATTAGATTCATATTTGTGAATAAGATCAATGGAAATCAACATTCAAAACTGGGGATAAATTATATGAGTGGATGATGATTCCATTTACATTATTTAATTCACCCAAAATGTTTATGAGAGTGATGAACATAGTGCTAGGAGACTACATTGGTAAGATTATAGTGGTTTATTTTTTTGATATTTTGATATTTAGTATGAGTATAAAATATCACTTAAGGAATTTGAGAATGGCATTAAAATTGTTAAGAAAGGAGAAGCTTTATGAAAATATAAATAAGTACAATATTATGAATAATAGTTTGGTATTTTTGGGTTTGTATTTTTAGAATATGGTGTAAGAATGGATGAAGAAAAGTAAAGACAATTTTTGAGTGGTCTATTACAAACAACATAATAGAGGTAAGAAGTCTGATGGTTTAACAATTTTTTATAGAAAGTTCATTAAGTATTTTAGTATTATTTTTTCACCAAAAATAAATTTCACTATATAAAAATAATTGGTATGGATGAATTAATCAATGTAAATATTTCAATTTTTAAATAAGAAGATTACAAAAAAAACCCATTCTAGTATTACATATATTTTAACAAAGTGATTTTTGTGGATTGTGATGTTCCACATGTGGGAATTGGTATTCTTTTGAGTCAATAAACAAGGCCAATAATATATTTTAGTGACAAATTGAGTGATGTAATAAAGGAATATTATAAATATGATTTTAAATTTTATGACATTGCACAAAAAATAAGACATTCAATGGATCACCAAGTTCCTAAAAAAATTATCTTATTAATAGGTCATGAAAGTTTGAAGAATGTAAACACTCAAAAGAAGTTAAATAATAGACATGAAAAGTGGGTGTCTTTATTATATGGATATAATTTTGTTTTGAAACATAAATTAGGTATTTTGTGTTTTGAGAAAGACAGTGAAACTATTAACTACTATAGTGAGTGAAATAATTGGATTTGAAGTTATTAAGTAATTATATAATACTAGTCCATATTTTGGAAATATAGTTGAGAAATTCAATAATAAATTAGTAGGTGAGACATGTAATATTCATTATGAGTATCTTATAAATGATTTTTTTATTCAACATTAAATAATTATGTATTCATGTTGATTCTCTAAGGGATAATAATATAAGAGAAATACATAGTGGTGGTTTGGATGGACACTTTGATAATACTAAGACAATATCTTTGTTAAAGGATAATTAGTTTTGGCCAAATATTAAGAGATATGTGGAAAGGTATGTTTAAATATTTATGATATGTTAGGTTGTTAAAATCCATACCCAAAATATAGGCATGCACATGACATTATTAGTTCCAAGAGGACCATGGATAGATTTGAGAATGGAGTTTTTCTTAGGGTTGTCAAACACATAGAGAGATAATGATTCATTTTTTTTTTCATAGAAATATTTTCTAAGATTCTTAATTTTATTATATGTTATAAAACCAATGATTCCATTATAGTAGTAGGATTTTTTCAAAGGATGTTATGAGATTACATGGTGTTCTAAAAACCATTAATTCAGATAGGGACATCAGATTTATATGTTTTTTCTAGAGGAATCTATGGAAGAAACTTGGAAATAAGATATAATTTATTAGTTCATACCACCCATTAATATATGGACAAATATAATTAGTAAACATGATATTGATAATTTTGTTAAGATGCATAGTTGGAGAGAATCCCAAGCAATGGGACTTAGTTTTACCACAAGTTAAATTTACATATAATAGTTAAGTGAATACATAAATAATAAATCCATAATTTCAATTTTTTTATGGTATATATACTATGGGTATTTTATATCTAGTTAGTTACCAGTTGAATAATGAGTTAGTGATGATGTAGAAGCATTTGTAGAGCATATACAACAATTACAACAAGAAGTAATAATAAAGCTACATGACAGTAATGAAAAGTATAAATTAGTATTATATGTTACAATAAGGTCAAATGTTTCCCAAGAATAAGGATAATTTTTGAAGGTGTATTTGATAAAATAAATATTTCCCAAAGAAAAATAAAAGTTTAAGTACAAGAAAATTGGTTTGTGTAGAGTTACGAATAAATATAATGACAATGTTGATGAGGTGAGTTGACCACACTATTTTGATATTTAATTATTCATATTTATATGATTTTCATGAATAATATGGTGGATAGTAATAATTTCAGGACGTGGGTTGGAAGAAACATGTACCAATGAAGAAAAAAGAAAAGATAATACATATTATGGATAAAAAGACATTAAACACAAGATAAGGAAATTATAACAGGCATTTGGTATAGTGGGAAAGATTACAAGAGGAAGTAAAAACTTGGATTATATAATGGGAGATGAAAAATGTTGAAAAAAATAAACTATATGAATAGAACTAGGGAAACTTTCATGAGTTGATCTATTTTTAACTGAAGGAGAATGATGTAGGGACTTATCTTCTAGAAGCTATAATTTTGGACTCATTAACCAGATTGAGATATTGTTTATTAATACTAAAGATAAAGGAATTAATAATGCAACCATAACTTGATGAAAAAATTAGTTCCAATTATAATATGTGTGTATGTCCATACAAGATCATCTAGGGGTCCAAAATTACATTCTAGTATTTTTAGTCATGCTAAAAATAACAAAAATCAGATAACATTTTAACTAGACATGAACTTGGGTTTAAATTCATCCAAAATCATGATTATTATTTATATGATATGTTTTAAATTTAAATCCCATGCAAACATTCATGAAAAAATTATTAATAAAATAAAGTTGTTATTTATAGCATGGGTAGTTAACTTTAGGTAGTTTATTGTTTTTTATATTTAATAATTTTGCATAGAAATTCAAATTTCAAGTTGAGGTTTATTTGAATAATTTTATGTAATTATTTTATTCTTTCAAGGTTAATATATTAATATCATGGTTTCATGAAATTTTGAGTATTGTGCATAGTGATATTTTTTTTCTTTGCTAGTATGTGGATTCATCATTTTTTCTAATTGTTTATAAATATTCACACTAAGGAGGGTCTCTTGATGACATGATGTCAAATTTAGGTTATTTATTCACACTTTAAATTGTTTTGTTTTAATGGAATTAAAATAAAAATGATACAATTATATTATCCTATACTAGAGCTAAATATAAAACCCTTACATAAATTTACACACAAGGATTATGCTGAGAATAATCTTCGCTGATTTAAAGAGGCTCAACTTGAGCCAACACAGTTTTTCTGTAATAACATGGAGTGATAAATAATTTCAAAACTCTAATTTTCCATGATAGAACCAAACACATTAAACTCCAAAATAATATTTTTAGAGACTTGATCAATGATAAAATATGTATCATTGAGTATGTGAAAAGTGAAGATATTTTTTTTATAATATTCTCACCAAATTATTTCACAAGATTATTAATGGAAGACTTAAGTATATGATATGCATTCAACTCTTTGCATTAAAGGGGGAAATGTTGATTATGATGCCAATATGAGAATTTGAGTTATATTTTAGAATTAGTTTATTCAATGTTTTTTGAATTTAAAATTTTTAACTAATTAATTAATTATTGTCCTAAATTAGTTGTTTGGTTAATTTTGGACCATTTTGAAGAACCTCATATAAAATAGATGGAAATGCTAGTTAGAGTCTAGTTCAGTATAGTTCATTGAATGTGTACATAATTGATATTGAATCATTATCCATTAATCCTTAAGAGGTGGGGCACACTTTTTAAGTTAATATAATTGATATTAATTTTTTTTTGATCTTATTTTCTATACTTAACTTAATTGGGGTGCCTAGGTTGGCTATGATGACATTTTGGTAGCATGTTTGACTGTACTATTGAAGATGTTTTTTGCATGATGGCCAGCTATTTATAGTGAGTTAAAATTATATTTTTGTAGCTGTCTTAGTCTATTTTATTTTATATTAGTGGTCTAGGAGTTTTATATTTATACTTACACTTTTATAATTTACTTGCATTACAAGTTTCCTTGTAATAAGCTTTCATTATATTTATTTAGTTGAAAAACGTTCACATAATATAAGTGTAGATCATTCCTCTTGGAGAAGATTTTTTCATATTTTATTTATAATATTATTTTAATTTTATATTAATTAGTACCAAAAATCAAATATTTTAAAGTTTGAAGCTGTTAAATATATTTTTTGGTCAACAATTTCACTTACAAAACAACTAGTTTGACAACTAGTGTTTTAAGGACATTTTTTTTAATGCATAGACTAAATTTTAGAGATAAATAAATATTATTTTCACTCAATCAAATAATTAAAAACCTTAACCACAAAATACATAGAACTAAACATAACATATCTATAGGTATTCAATGATTCTAAATTATTTATTAGGCAAGCCAAAAAACACTAATCAATCACATATACATAATTATACAAAAAAGGTATGGTAACCTATTTAAAGTTTTAAATCATTTAATATTTCAAAAAAAATCATATAATTTAATATATGTTATGATAAAATTATTGTTAATGTTTCTAATCTTACTTTAAGAGATGTATAACCTCATTTTGATTAATTTTTTTATATTTTTTCAAACCTAATATACCATATTCAGAAAATAGTTAGTTTGTATTTGATTATGATGAACATATCAAAAGTTTCATACAATGTAATAATTTCAACATAATTATTACATATTAAACTATGATAAATACATTTATCTTAGTTTTAATAAATTAACACTTGACTTGGTAAGCCTTGAATCAATGTTTTCTCGTCATTATTTCCCTAATGTATCTATAACTAAAGAACCTTCAAGGAGGATTATAAGATAAACCATTATGACTAATATAAGAAATAATTAAGATATGAAGTATGTTTATCTAGGTATCTAGTGCATTAACCTAGAAAATATACTTTATACTGAGTTATTTAAACAATTCATTTATATTTTTTCTTGTCATATAAATATTTTAAATGTTATGAAACTATTATAATTAATCATGATATGCTATTTAAAATTAAAATATAGATTTAGGAATATAATATTAAAGGGGATAGAGATAGTATAGGGCATAATGATGGTAAATTATCTCTATAATAGGCTAATTAACTTAATAACTCATATAAATAATTATTTAAATTTATATATTGAGATATGCTAAAAATAAAAAGTACAACTAGTCTAGTTGTTACAATGATAACAAAAATGAGATAGATAGATTAGTATCTCCATTTAGATCTAATATGCCATGTGATGTAAATAGACTAGATCTATATTTTGGATCAGTTGTCATCTTCTATAAATTTGACCTCTATGACCTCAGACACTTGCATCTAACATAGATGGTTACGTTGATAATTTTGTCTAACTTGGATGTAGGTGTCTAGTATAAAACACATGTTAGATCTAAATGTAACCACCTATAATGTTATGGGTTTTATGTCACCTTAAATCTAGTGTGATCATATATGGATCATGTACTATCACTCCTTGACCAATGGCAAAACCCTTTTTCTTCATCTTCATACTGACTATGGGAAAAATAATTTAGTGGGATTATAGTGTTGATTTAACCCAAAATACCCCTCTATTATTTGGTGTTACATAAATATAAAATACTTTGAAGAGGTCCTTAACATCATGTATTTATCCCTAATGTGTGGGATTGTGTGTGCTTAAGGGTGAAATATGTGATAAGAAAGTGCAATAATTACTAGCTTGTAACTTGGAAATATGGCCCTTGGGTTGCTCCTTCAATACTTTAGACCTATATATGCATTTTACGTATAATTGATATAGAAATAGGGGAAAATAGGCAATATTTTCTCACTTGAATAATTGATTGAATGTGTTTTATAAGTTTCATTTTTATTTGTTTGGTCTTTGTTATGTCTATTGAAGGTAAGGAATGAATGAGGGTTGATAATATATTGCTTTAAAAAGCTTGGTAAAACCATAGGTATACATTTCATTTCAAAATTAGATGAATTTTAGGGTGCAAGACACTTGCATTGAAATATGATAATAGTGTTGACATAGGTGTTTGGTTGAGATGTAAGTGTCCATGTAGCTAGAAAATAGGCATAATTATATAACTTGGATAGTTAGAAGATTAGTAGTTTTATAACATTCTAAGAATTACAAAAGTTTAGAGTCATTAAAATAACATTGGCTAGACTAAGAGATAATAAATAGGCATATAGAGATATTGTATGCCAGCCTTTCATTAGTGGGAAATGTCTAGCACTGAGAGGAAAGCCAAGGTCTATATTTTCCAATTATACAATATTACAGTGTTATATAATTCAATAATAGTGTCTAAATTTCCATCCATTTAATATATTAAATAAATCATTAGTTTAAAGGAAAAAAAGTATAATTAGGTATGTAGAGCACACCTTGCCTTTTTGTGAAACCCACTTGAGTTTTTTTTTCTAGTAACTATCCTATAACCAAGATCATATTATAGTATATAATAATTATATATAATCTAAAATAAAAATAATTAAAATGATTAAAATTTAAAGAGATATTTTTAGGAGTACATGTGTATTTATTTAACTACATTTAATTTTGGAAATTTGTATCATTATACACCATTAGAGATGATATTAAGAGAAATATAGATCTTTGAAGTCCATAAATATATAAATATTTAAGGAAAAAAAATTTAAAATCAACCTAGGATAAAAGATGAGTTTACACCTAATATTTGAGATTATCTCAACCATTCAACCCAATAATACTTATAACTTGGCGAGCGTGAATGAACCAAGTAAACCCACACTATAAATCTAGTTGGGTTAGATGATTTATTAAAATCAAACCTATGAAATTGGAAATATTGAGTGATTTAATCACCTCAACCATACCATAAACAAATAAACTATTGTAATATTTTATCTCAATATAGTGTGCAATAATCTAACCTGGTGAGTTAAAGTATATAGAAGTGTTTAAAATATGAAATCTAATTTGATTTTATAATTTTAGGTGTTCTTTAAAATATCATATGCATATTATGTATGTATAATGATGAAACTTGTATATACCAATGGTACTAATGTATATAATTTCACCAAAAATATGTATCTAAATCATATAACTGTCAATTTTGGCTAATTCATAAATTTTGCAAGTGTGGAGAACATGTTTAAAAAACATTCCCCCACTAAAATATGAAACTAAAACTATTCTAATTTTTGAGAACATATTTTTGTAACATGCCCCCAATATATATTTGAAACTGAGAATTGGTATGAGTGTGGATAACATGTTTTCAAAGCATGCCCCCACTGTAATATGAATATATGAATAATGTGGAATCCATTCCTCTATGGAATTACCCCACTAATATGGTCCCATTTTGGAGAAAATTGGAAGTATAAAATGGTAGTTAAATTATCTCAAAAGGATAAGATAACCATGTAAACTATGAAGGCATAATGTAACATATATGAGTATCATGTCTATGTAGATGTATCATTAACATACATAAAATGAAATCACATCAAGTCGTAATATGCATGATATATATCATAGTAACATATAGATATTAACAATACAATCTCAACAAGAAATCAAGAACACACACAAGAGAACTCAAAATATAAAAAAATTACAATGGTATAAGGAGAAATCAAACAATGGGCATGTTAAAATTACACATAATCAAAAGAACATGACTTCGTCAAATATCCATAAAATCAATCATGACATATTTAAGTGTCCATACTATATAAAAATGACATATGTAAATATCACAATGGGAAAACATAGGCACAAGGGTTGCAAAAAAATGGAGCATACTCAAATGCTCAATCAAGTAATAAAATGCATGATAATATAAATTATCAAACACACTCAAGGAAGTGAAAAAATTAAAACATGGACAAGAAAAACAAATGTAAACATATCATACTATCCAATAAATCATGTGTTAGAGAAAAAACATTAAGTACATAGCATATCAAGTACACTGTAAAATATATAAGCATGGATAAAGGCATTTATTTATCCATTATCTCAAACATGAAAATGCAAAGTGATAATATAATAATATAAGCTATATGTATAATGATAAAAGAAGAGGATTCATCTAATGTCTACATGACATGAGTAAAGTGAAGGCCCAACATTTAAAAATGCATAGATCATGTATCTATGTCTGCTTGTATCATGATCAAAGGATGTGTGAAATGCATGTATGTAAAAATAAATGATAGTCTATTCACTGAAATTTAACTAAAAAAATAGATTCTAAGGAGTTAATATAACATACTGAGTATATTTAAATATTTTTTAAGTTTTTAATTTTTTTGTGTATTTTTAAGAATATTTTGAAAGAAAAGACTATCCTATGATTTCAAGATGAGTTTTTAAATCTATGAGGTGTGGTAAATTTGTAATGTATTTTGAGAAATATGTGTCATATAAGTGCATAATATAATAAAAAATTATATCATGCTATTTTTTCAAAAGGGTGCAATGATTATTAATGTGCTTCTTACTCTCTAGTGATGCTAGATTTAACAAAAATGTTATTCCAAAAAGCCCTTGTTTTATATTTTTTAATATTTTATATGTCATTTGACTTTAATTATATATAATTATTTTTATTTTTTTACATCGCATATGTCAATACATTATTTACATCATGAGTTATATGGTTTTCTTTGCCTTTAATAGTATTTGGTTATGTCCTTTCTAGAGATGGGTTCAATCGATATGTATAAGGTCTTATAGGTATAAATAGATCATGTGGTAAGGTATTGAGTTTATAAAAACTATTTTTTTTATCAATTTTACATCTAACATATTGGTATTAGGAATAATATCCCCATTTTCATAATCATTAGAAATTACATTATCTTATTATTCGATATTGAACAACAAAAGGAGCTCACATGGTTTATTTTATGGTCGATTGAATATCATTAGTTCCTTTGGTAATTGTATATAATTTGGATTTTTTGGAACCTTTGTATATTATTTTTTCTTTTGACCCTTCTCTTGCTTTGAATTTTATTTTGGTAGCATATTTGTTGTTTTCTTACTTGTGCTTAGGGAGAGGTGTTCATAATGTGAGTGGTTTTCTTGGTTGATGTGTCAATGTATGACCAAAACTACATTTTTGAATTTATATTTTTATATTTAATGCAAAAAAATAATATGTATGAGTCACATGCATTCTATGATATGCGCAATAGTACTTGGATATCATTATAGGATGTAGAGGAGGTAATTGAATAACTTTATATCAAAACATGTATCTTAGTATTTCACTTGGACTCTTAGTATACTTTGGTATAATATTTGAATCACTTGTTTGATATGTATTTTATTTTATATTTTCATTTGTATGTGAAACCTTGTTTAGCATGACATTGGTACATGAGGAAGAAACACATGATTAACACTACCATGTGTGGGATTTTGTAGGTATGAATTTTGATTTTCCAAAAATGTGATATTAGAACTAATATTATTTTTTTCAATCTTATATTTACCTTCTCATAATGATTATTGTATCTTTTAATACTTCACAAGCACAAGCTGTAGGTGATATAGATTAAATATGAATAAATGAATCATCTACCCTACCGCTTAAAGTTTTGATAACATGGAATTAGTTAGAGGGATGGTAGGTATCACCCTCCTTAGGGTTATGAGAAGGAATAAATTATTTTTTAGCCATATTAAATGTTATTTTAATAAATTAAATTCTATTTTTTGAAATAAAGTGTAACAATGTAGAGATAAAAAATAAAAAAAATAATAGAGGACATTAGGAGTTCTATGGAAATAATTTAGGTTCACCAAATGTTTAGCCTAAAATATCAATTAAGGAATATATGGTTAAACAGGATAGAAATATCCTAGGGTATAAGGGTTTTAAACTATCTCTATAGTGGTAAATTTAATTTACACACTCATATAAATAATATTATGAATTTATATTATGAGATATGTGAAAAATAGGAAGTAAAACTATGATATATATTGTAATGATAATGAAAACAATATAGTTATCCAAATTATAGTGTGAATTCATATAAAATATGGCATAAGATATAAATACATTGGATCTAGATTCTAGATAAATCATCAAAGTTTATAAATTTGAGCTCTTTAACATCAAACACTTGTATTAATCTCACATAGTTACATCGATACTTTTATCTAATAGGTTTTAGGTGTCTAGTACATAATATTTATGTTTTTTTCACCTTCGCTCTAGTGTGCTTTGATCTATATTATGCCCTATCACTCCTTGTTAAATGGAAAAACCCTAGTTATTCATCTTTAGAGTGATTTTGTAAAAAAGGGTTTGGTCCCATAATGATGATTTAAACCCAAAGACCCATCTATCATTGGGTGTTTCCTACATATATAATACTCTTAATAGTGCCTTAGACTCATGAATTTGTCCCCTATCTGTGGACTTGTGTGTGCATAAGGATGCAACATGTAATAATAAAGTACAATAGTGACCTAGCTTGTAACATGGAAAATATGTCTCTTGGGATGGTCCTTTAGTAATTTACACTTGTAGATGTGTTGATCCTATGATTTATATGTAAATAAAGTAAAATAGGGAAGCTTTGCTTGCTTGAATTCTTGATTTAATACTTTTCATAAATTTCCTTATGAGTTATTTGGTATGTGCTAGGTATATGCTAGGTAAGGATTAAATTAGGGTTTAATTGTGTAATCTCTATGTGTGTGTGTGTGTGTGTGTGTGTGTGTGTGTGTGTGTGTGTGTGTGTGTGTGTGTGTGTGTGTGTGTGTGTGTGTGTGTGTGTGTGAATGAATAATTTTGTATAATATATCACATTAAATAACTTGGTCTAACCATATTTATACATTTAATTTACAAATTGAATGGATTTTATGTCACTAGACACTTATTTTATAATAGGACATTACTTTTGAAATAATCATCTGACTAGTACACAAGTGTCTAAGTAGTTAAAAAATAGGCATAGGTAAAAAACTTTTATAAATAGAATATAAGTACATTTATAACATTATGAGAAAGATATAAGGTTTGATTAATAAAAATAACATTGGTTTAACTAAGATATAATAAATAGGAAATAGAGATAGTGTATGCAAGCCTTTCAATCAAAGGAAAGGTCTATAAATAATAAGAATAACCAAGGTCTATATTTTCCAAGTGTACAAGACTAAGGTGCTATATAATTAATAAATAATATCTACAGATATACATAAAACCTAGATAAAACATGTTAGGAAAAAACCCCATAGAGTCACACCCTTATTAGAAGACACCATCACCAAAGAGATTAATAAAGGTTTGGATTGTAGTTTCATTTATTTAGTTAGATATTTTCATTGGGTAGATAATATTATATTAGTTCAGATAAAAAATGTGATTTTCATGTTTGCATTCAATTTATAAATTTGAATCATTCTATTATTAAATATAATTTGACTTTACAATACATAGATCATATTTTACAAGTTGTTGGTTGTGAAATAATGTCATTATTAGATATATTTTTAGGTTATAATTTTATTTTCTTAATATATAAATATGTATAAAACTAATTTCGGTACACATATAGGAAATTTTACTATTAATAAAATGCATTTTAAAATAATAAATGTAGGTGCCACTTTTTAAAGAGAAATGCATTTAGATTTTGAGGAGTTTAATAACACTATCATTTATGTCTATTTAGATGGTCTTAATATTCATTATAAAAAATAAACAAACATCTAGATCACTTGGTTGAAATCTTTATTAGGTGTAGGAAAAATGGTATAATACTAAATCCAAATAAATTAGTTTTTAGTGTGATTAAAGGTAAACTCTTAGGTCATGTAATATCTATGAATAAAATTTATGTAGACCATAATCACATCAAATCCTTAAAATAACTTCCTACCCTAAAGGCCAATCTTATTTGAGGTCTTCATTTTTAAATGTAAACTTTGTTCACAAATTTAATTTATTTTGATGATAAATAATCCATTGTATATTTTTTAAAAACAAAAAAATATATATGTGGGATGCAGGGTCAAATATGGCATTTTATGAATTTAAAGATGAAATATAAATTTATCATGTACTTGTAAAACTATATATGAAAAAATGCATTCATTAATTACATTAATGTGTTCAATAAAACAATAGACATTGTCATTACTCAATACAATCAGAATCATGATGAAAGACTCATTATAAATATGACCAAAGTGTGTAAAATGATGAAATAAAGTATCTATTAAATGGAAAGTTTTTCCTTTCATTATTTTTATCATTGAGTAAATTTAAATATATTTTAAAGGGAATTAAAGTGATCATATGTTAAAATGTACTTATTTTGTCTTATTTGTTAAAACAATCCACAATGAATGGTTAACTAGCTGAGTGGATTTTTAGAATCTAAAAATATGACATTACATTTCAAACTTATACAATAATCAAAGGGAATGACTTAACTAAAAATCTTAATGAAAACATTACTTTTGATGTTAATTTTTTAGTTCTTTTTGTTGATGATAAATTGAATGTTAAACATCATTTTCAAACATTAAAAATTATTGATATTATTTAAAACTTCAGAATTGGACTTTAAATATGAGAATGGGATTAATTAATTTCATAGGATGATTTGTATCATGATTTAGTTTAGAACTTTAATAATTGTAATTTCTTTGACTCATTAGACAAACATCAAGAAGATCTCTCAAATTATAGTCTTTAAATTTTTTTTACTTGAAAATGTTGTGTTTTATAGAAATACATATGTAGTTCTATTACATTTATTTATACATTATTATACTCAAAATGTTCTTATAAGTTTCCAATAATGTAGTTAGGGCAGAAATTTATTTTCAAAAATAATAACACAGAATTTTATGGTCTAGTTATTATTGGTCAATTCTCTTCAAATATGCCTTTCACCTAGTTAAATCATGTAGGCATTATTAATTATTTATGGGAAGAGACATATTACCCATAATGACATTGAATATAATTAATATCCATAAACCTTTCACTTAATGAGACAAATAATTCATCTATACATCCTTTATCATCGGCTATTCATAGATACATTTTTACCACAACTAGTTATTTTATAAAATGGACTAAAGTTATAGCTCTCAAAAATTTTGTCACTTCAAAAATAATTTATTTATTCTAAAATCATTTATTTTCACATTTTAGAGTCCCTTATGAAATAATTTCAGATAATGGTCCTCAATTGACTTTACATTATCACTTAAAATTATTGGGAAGTTACTTTATTATTTCAAATCATTCATCTAATTATTATCCTTAAGGAAAAGGACAAGCTAAATCAACCATTTTTTTATATATTTCAATCATGAAGAAAATTTTATGAGAAAATTAAATAAATTATCATATTAAAACATTTTAAGCCTTATGCTTGATTGTATTATAGTCAAAGATAAAACATGTTAGTCTCCTTTTATGTTTGTTTCTAGTTTTGAAGCAACAATAGCAATTGAATTATAAATTACTTTGACAACTGTTATTTAATACACTTACAAAAATATTGATATAATGTAAAAAATCTGAAATGATTTCTTAGAATTAGATAAATCAAAAGATACTACATTACAAAATAAATTGAAAAATGTAAAGAAAAACATAAAAATTATATGATAATAAAGTTTCTAAGAAAGTATTCAAGGTAGGTGACTCAGTATTATACTAGGATAAATCTTATGAATAACCTAGAAAACATTATAAATTTTTAATGTTTATGACCTAGACCTAAAAAATTACTATTATTCTTGGACCAAATGCTTTTGACTTACAAGGCTAACATGGAAATTGTTTGTGTCATATAGTTTATGAAGATTTTATATGATTGATATCTCCACTTTTCATTTTTTTCTTTCTTTTTGTTCTCTTATTATTTAATTTATCTTTTTGGTTTTGTTAGTTTGATTCATCTTTTATATTCTATGTGTTTATTTAAAACTCAATATCTTAGTTGCATTTACAAAATATTTTTTGTACAAACCAAGATGGAAAATATTGATGTGACTATAAGAATTTTTCACTCATCAAAGACTAATTTCTTAGTATATTTTGATTGATGAGTTCATAATTAAGTAACATTCAAACTAATGTTGTTTAAAGTGTCACTTACTTTCAGATTTATGTTATAGGTTGTTTTAATAATTCTCATCTATCTTTAACTTCCCAATAATTTATATCCCATTATTTCTTTCATGCTAGCCAAAATACCATATTTTATTAAAAAAAAGTTAAATGGGTTTCTACTTAGCTTCTTTGGAAACATTTTACCTAGATTTCACTTCTAACTTCATATAAATATTGTTATTTTTAATTGTAGCTCAATTTCATGTATAAAAATCTACAACAAGTTTTCTAGTGTTACCACATATTTTTATACCCTGGTCAAAATCTCTAATAAAATAATAAATATAATATATCACATCTATATCAATACATATGGTAGGGAAAAACTTATTTTATAACACGTGATTTTAATTATACTTTTTTTATTATGCATTGATAGTTTTATTTGACATTTTCTAATGTAAGTAACAATATACTCCATAATATATCCTTTCAGACATGTTATGGCTCCTGCATGCGCGAACCCTCAAAATTTGAAATCATCTATTGTGAACCGAGCAGCCGATGTGATTGTGGCTACCGTTATGAATGAGGTTTTTTCTGCTAGTGAAGGGAGGAACCAGAATACCCTTAAAAGGATTTCTTCTGTGGGGATTGAAGATACTACAGCCTTGCATCTGGCCTACGTTCTTGGTTTAGGGTATGGACCTGGGGGGAGAACCTATGCAGATGTGGCAGCCTTCAAAGCAAATATACATGATGCTCTGCCTCATACAACATCTAGACCTATCCACGTATCACATGTAAGTGCTTTAAAACCTATTAGGGTAACTCTAGACCCTGAATTAACAAAAAATATCTTCCAAGAGGAAAAATGGTTTTCCTCTTATGCTGCCATTTTTCATTTTCATGGTTTTTGGCCCTCTTTTATAGATCTACAAAATTGGATTGCCAAGAACTAGTTACATATTAAAGATGGTCAAATCTAGCCTTGTGCCAGGGGTTTTTTTATAGTAATATTTCAAAGCCCTGAAGATAGAAAGTCTATATTATGTCACGATAATTTTTCTTGGTAGGGCAGATTTCCTCTTATGGCCAAACCTTGGCATAAGGATTTTAATCCTCTCTCAGAATCCTTTAACAAGATCCCTATATGGGTGTAACTCCCTTATCTTCCGATACACTTGTGGCAAGAGGTAGTTTTTAAAACCATTGGAAATGTTATAGGGGAGTTTTTATATGAAGAAGACAGTATGAAGAGTCACCATTCAACTTGTGCACAATTTCTGGTTGATCTAGATGTTTCAAAGGGCCTTTCTGAGGTGATATGCATTGATTCCACAAGGGGTACCTGGACACAAATCTTGGATTATGAGGGGATCCCTTTTTGGTGCAAGAAGTGTCACCAGACGGGACATATTGTTGCTCATTGTGTTGCTGGGAAAACCAATCCCAAATGTTCACCTTCTTGTTGGCTTAAGTATTTCTCTGAACATAGCATGGACAAACAACCTTTGGAAGCAACAACAAAATCCAAGAAGGAGAATGAGGAAAGGTCACAATCTGAATTGGAAGATGAAGAGGAATCATTGGAGAATCATTCTAATGAAGCCCCTGTGGAGGCTGTGGTTAGTGATACAGCTGAGCTAGAGGAGGAGGTGGTGGTCTCTTCCCCTTTTTTAGAGGATATTTCTAAGAGCTAGACTATGTTTGACTTTCACAAGGAGGCTATGCCCACTAGAGTCCAAAGATCATTGTCTTCTGAGGCATGGGTTGCTAAGGCAGTTAAGGTAAAGGATGGTTGGATAGAAGTTAGAAGAAAGAAGTCTAAGCCTTTGGTCCCTCCTCTAGAAATGAATCTTTGGACATGCAAAAAGAAAAATATTAACTTAAAAGATTCATCCAAAGTTCCCTTTTGCTGACTAGTTTTTAGGGGGCTGTTAACTGGTCACTTTTTTGGTTTGCTGGTTACTAGTATGGAAGATTGTTCAGCTTGTTCCAGTTGGTTAACTTTCAGATCAGTGTTTTGATAGCTATTTTTTCATGGTCTTATTTTTTGGTATCAAGTCCCTGTAAAACATGGTTTAGGTACTTTTCTGTAATTAGGTTCTTTTGTTAACATGGTTGTGCTTTAAGGTTAATCTTTCTCCTTGTGTAGGGTTTTGGGGTCCCTTCAAAACCTATTTTTACCATAATCTAAAATGATATACTCCATAGTTTTTTTAATAAAACATTTAACAAAGCAATCATTTTGATTTCATATAATAAAGTGTCATTCAATTCATATTATCTAACTTTTATAATAATGATGTGTTAAAGATAATATAAGAGATAGGTTTTATAAGAACAATGTTTGGTTGACCCTGTAACAAATTTTGGATTGTAATGATCATTTTGATATATTAAATGAATAATTTTAGTCTTGTAAAAAAATTATCCATTTCTGTGACATTTTTTATGAGTCAACATCATGTTAATTTTGACACTTTATTGTGTTGTGTTTTCTTCTAATGCAAAAAGTAAGCATATATTTCATAGGTCTTTCCATGATCTTGATAACCTTAGTATTTTACCAAATATAAGTTACTAACATCCTAAAACCTAATGATACCCTAAAAACCAAAACCTATCTAACACCATGATCTAAGTTCTCTTTTTTATGAATATAATCATAATTAGTATACATGGGTATGAATATAATTATTATTATTATACATGAACATTAGATTACTTTCAAATTATATTTGGGTGTTATCATTTTATTTGTATGTTACCATATTTGAATTAGTATATAAGCATTTATTTTTCTATGTGCTTATAAAATTGGTCTTGGTTATTTAGTCTCTTATTTTTTATCTTCAAACTCAATACTTTATTTGAAATTCATGCATGTATGCTTGATTTCATAAGATGGTTTCATTTATTGGGTTTTATTTGAGGCACCATATTTTATATCTAGAGTCATAATAATTTTATGAATAATTTTCAAATGTTTGTAAAAATAATAACTCTTGAAGCCTATTTTTGATGAAGAATACTTGGCCATTTTGTTTTTTTTTGCATGAACCTATTTTGAAGTTCAAACCATAAATATTAATAATTCATTAGGGTTTAATAGTCATAATAGAATGATTTTGCTTATGTGTTTAAATACATATTTCATAAAAGAATTTTTGTAAGTAGTGTGGATATATTTTTTGGATGAAAATTTATAGGATTTAACTCTACGTGCATATTTTTGACTCATATTTATGATGGATTATTGGTGCTGAAGTAATGTTAGTTGTCTTTGGAAATATGGTTTCAATGGTTACATAGCCAAAATTATCTGATTTTGGAAGTTTGTTTGTATTTACTTTTGAAATTAATTTGTTGAAAACTTATATGTGATACTAACTTTATATATTCAAATATGGATATGAGGTTTGTATCACATAACTTTAAGACTTGTATACATATTTATGATATTCTATTTTTATCATTTATAATGAATTTATATCAGTATACATAAAGTCTTATAAGACTTTTTGGTTTTTTCTAGTTATTAATAAGCATTCTCAAATGGTTTTAGACAAGATAAGTTTATTATATATTGGTAGTTATGTTGTGCATTAATATAATGTTGATTTTTTACAAACATATAAATGAGATTATTATGTTTTCTAAGATTAAATGCATGAACATATTTCATTAGAATAAAATGTGGTATTTTTGAAAGTGTGAATGAATTATTGGGTTCCTTATTTTTAGAGGGTTTAAAATTATATTATGATCTATTTTCATTTTAGATTCAAATATAAGCACAATGGAAAGACCTCTAGTTTATTTCAAAATTAACATTAGATTTTCATTTTGAGGATTTTGTAAATTAAAGAACATGTTTGAAGGAGTGTAGTTGAGATATACGTCTCTCTAGATGATTTTTATATGTTGAATTTAATTTTGGTCTATAAATTTATACATAAATACTACCATATTCATTTGGTTAGATTCTTGATACCTCAAAGATAAAATTACGGTCTATTGGTTGGTTTTCTAATACAAGACTTTAATTTAGTTTTTATTAATTATTATGCTTTTGAAAAGTAATATTTTAAATTTCAATAGTATTTTAAAATATTTTAAAATTTAACAAATAGTTATATATTTTACATTAAAGTATTTAATGTTTAAATACATTTTAAATGTCCACTTATCTTAAATGATTTCTTAAATGATGACAAATTTATTTCAATTTTTTTTATTACTCTTTTCCCTCTCCATTTTAAAAAAATAGAATGTATGGTTGGAGTAATAGTTCTCAAATTTATGATAGAAAACATATTTGGGGAGGATCTCAATAAAATGAGATTGTGCCATTTATTTGATAAAATTATATATGGAGACCTTTTAGGGTTTGAATGGCCTCTAGCATGTTCACATCAAATTTTAGTTATGGCACTTTTGTTTACCTTAACTTTGATGTTGGTCATCCTTCAGTTTTTTGGATATATATTAGGTTTTTACTTCTTGTTATTTGTCATCTCATGGTACTCATTATTAGTGACCATTTCATAGAGGTATTTGGAGATCTCATCCTTCTAGACATAGTTCTCCAAACAATTCAACACATCATGTGTAACAAAAACATAATGTGATAAATACAAATGTTCATTTTGTTCACAAAAATAATGCCTTATTGAATAAGGGAGTCTTAAAGCCTAATGTTTACCTAACCAATATTCTTTCCTCAAGTTGTAAATGTCCTAGTATCCCTTCATCCACACTAATGATAAGTCATATTATGAATAAAATTTAGTTAGAGGTCGATGATGAGTCTAGAGGCATTACTAGGATTGAGATGTTTGATATACCTATTGAGTACACTAAATATAAAACTAAAATGAAAATATTTAAATGGTTTGGTTTTAGATGAAAATAGAGTATCATAAATATGTATACAAGTCTTAAAATTATGTGATACAAACCTCATATCCATATTTGAATATATAAAGTTAGTATCACATATAAGTTTTCAACAAATTAATTTCAAAAGTAAATACAAACAAACTTCCAAAATCAGATAATTTTGGCTATGTAACCATTGAAACCATATTTCCAAAGACAACTAACATTACTTCAACACCAATAATCCATCATAAATATGAGTCAAAAATATGCACGTAGAGTTAAATCCTATAAATTTTCATCCAAAAAATATATCCATACTACTTACAAAAATTATTTTATGAAATATGTATTTAAACACATAAGCAAAATCATTCTATTATGACTATTAAACCCTAGTGAATTATTAATATTTATGGTTTGAACTTCAAAATAGGTTCAGGTAAAAAAAATAAAAAATGGCCAAGTATTCTTCATGAAAAATAGGCTTCAGGAGTTATTATTTTTACAAACTTTTGAAAATTATTGATAAAATTATTATGACTCTAGATATAAAATATGGTGCCTCAAATAAAACCCAATAAATAAAACCATCTTATGAATTCAAGCATACATGCATGAATTTCAAATAAAGTCTTGAGTTTGAAGATAAATAATAAGAGACTGAATAACCAAGACCAATTTTATAATCACATAGAAAAATAAATTCTTATATTCTATATTTTATTTATTATTGATACTCTTGAAATTCTTAAACTTTGATAATATATTTTAATAATACTTTTTTACTTTTAGTATTCAATTTTTTAGTTTTTTATTGGATAGATTATTATAATGATAGATCTCTTATGGTCTATTTACCTACATAGTTTTCTAGTTCTAGTTTATTTCATATGAGCTTCAATCTATTATTTTAGTAGGTATATATTAACTAGTTGCTTTGGATAATTAGATGTTGTTTATTATGTTTTAACATTATATAATAATAAGCTTTGTAATTTAAAAATGGATATTAAGGGATGTGCTTAGATATTAGTCATTTATGAATAATTAATTCATATTAAAACTTGAATTAATGATAAACCAATTTTTTATATCTAGGCCCCCAATCCATTAGATAAAATTCATTTATTATCTATTAATATAACATATCCATTGAGAAAATATGAACATAAAATTATATGTGGTGAAAATCATAGTCAATAATTTTATATTCCAAAATAAATAAATAAAATACATTGTTCAATATAAATCCCATAATAGGAGTAGCTATAAATAACCACAACATTATCAACAAAATTTAATATGTTATTAAATGGTATATATATTAGGCTTAAGATTATAAATTATTCCTAAAACCCTCTTTAAGCCTAAGTCTACCAAGTTTTTATTCTCTACAACTATTGTGATGTAGATGGTACACATAAAACTCTAAAAATTCACAAATAAAGATGAAATCACTACATGTGATCCATATCTATTCCTATAAGGAATCACACCTAATCATAATGTTTTCTATTTAACCATGTGCCAAGAGAGAGTAAAAATAAGTAGATAACTCAAGATGGTGCTCATGAGTAACCAAAAAACCCAATATTATGATAAAATTTCACTATAAAGCCTTAATATCTCAATATAAAAATTTGAAATAATATTAGTGCACAAATATATCAAACTCAATAAATTTAGGCATACATGAACACATAAGAAACAACTAATACAACATAAAAATTATGCTAAAACTCAAAATATATGTTGAACTAGCTCCATGCATAGTCATAAAAAACCCATACTCACATATATCACATATGTAGTGTCAAATGATAGAATTATAAATATATGATATTTCATCAAGATCACTCAAAATATGGATAAAAATCATGGGACCTATAACATTTCCCATCTTCAATACTACAATCATCATGACCAAACACTACCTAAAACTATCATAATATGCAATGTGAAATAAGTTGAAATATCCTTCAACATGAAATATATATAAATGAAAAATATAATTAGTGTTGAATTACCACATCTGGGATAACTCATTGATAATATTAAATTACATTAATAATCATTATGTCAAGATATATCTAGGTACATCACTTGGAATATATTTAACTCCATAAAATATGATATACATACAAAATGACTATAAGTAGTGTGTAAAATACACAACCAAAAATTAACAAACATTTTTATCATAATTATTGAACCATATATTTGCATTTAAAATCATAAAATATTGAGTAATAGGGTATACAAATAAGTGATATAATCATTGAATAATAGATAATTTAAAAATTTTAAGTCACATGAAATAAATCCATAAGGTGAATAAATAAACATCTAGTGACTCAACCATGTATCAAAAAAGGTGTTCTTAATATATATTAATTGTCAAATAATAACTCAAATTTAAATCATGTGAAAATAAACAAATGTAAGTACTCAATTGGTAAATCAACAAAAACAAATACTTTATAATATATGATTAAGCTAATTTATCTAGATACATCTCTAAAATATTACCAAAATTAGTATCAAATCATAATATTACTAAAATATCCACAAAATCATGATCTATCCAACTTATTTTCAACACAACTCAAAACTGTGATTCTTGATAATAATTAAAAACTCCAAATATGACACCACATGTTCACCCCATCTAAAATGAGAGTGGATAAGTAATTTATATAACCCCATATAAATGGAATTACTATGAATCAACAAACCTTATTGATAATTATATAAGATATACATAACTCAATGACACCTTTTTGAGTTTTCATCACAAGTCTCCATTAAGCTGACATTTATATTTTTTTACTAAGTGAGAAGATATTTTAAGATTAAATTTTGTGTTTTAATTTGAAAACTTAGGTTCATAAGTTTATATTTAACAAGATTTAATATATCAATCTCTATGACCTCATATAATCAAAATAAAATAGTAACAACCACCAACATCATCATATATTGCATATCTAGCTTTCTCAATAGAAAAAATATGTTGATCAATAAACATCTGACTAATATCATCAAAAATATCATCATCATAGATAATATAAACCCTATAGTAAACCTTGAGAACTGGATCAACATCAAAATTAAATATCTAAAAAATAGGAGCATTAACAACCAAGTTAGAATTTGGACCACTATAAGTAAAATCAATAAGATCAACAAGGATAAACTTATCATAATCAAGACTGACACTAATAGTATCAACATCCTCATCATTAATAGATAATTCATCATCATCAATAGTGAAATTGAATCTCTTATATTATGTGGTCAACACAATAAACTCAAATAACCATATCAAATGACTGATCCAACCAAAATACACATGCCTCATAGAATTTGTAAGGGGATTTGGAAGATAATAAAACTCAACATAATCAATAGATTGACTACATGATAAACAAGTATGTAGTCAAAAATAAATTTATAAAGGTATGACCTCAATGTCCACAATGACATGTTTGGAATTCAAGAATTTTACTACAAGTTTTTGTTTGGATGACAAGATAAATCATAAGAGTTGACTTTACTAAGATGATTAAAAGATGAAGACTCAATATAATTTTTTTTTATAATATCCCCAGACAAAAATATAATGGGTTTTGAATACTCTAGTAGATTAAATCCTACATTAACTTCAGATTATATACCAACATGATGTTAACTAGGTTTCTTTTATTCCAAACTAGTAGAACATGTGCAGACTCAAAATAGGACCACATACATTTATACATTTCATAGTAGGTCTATATAGATTTTTAATAATACTAGATTAAAAAATAAAAAATGTGACAACATTTATATCAAATTTAATCATACTAAGAAGCTAATCACTAGTAGATGGAATAAAAATGCTGATCATAAAATATGAAGTATTAACTTGTTTGTTATGAACATTTTCCTCAACTTGTAGTCAATTAATCTATGTTCAAAAAAGAGAGTATTGTGAATGTGGGTTGAATGTTATTTTAGCATTCAAATATCATGTATGCTTCATGAATTTTAGTGACATAAATACATAATGATAATATTCTTTCAGAAGAGATTGTAGATCCCATATTTTAGATGTTATGATAAGAAGGCAAGTCTAAAATATACACTACTATCTAGGCCAGGATTAACAAAAATTGCTTATAAGTATATAAAAATACTCATGTAGTTTGAAAATATCACAAGATCCAAGATTAACAATTTATATTGAAAAAATGGAAACCAAGTCATGTAACACCAAAAAAATTTAAAAAAATAAAAATGTATAATTTTATATGTTCCAATCACTATTTGTCATCCCCATTAAAATTCCTCAAATTTTTATTCTTAGGAATTTATAAAAAAAATAATAATATAAAAATTATTCACTTGAACCAAAAACAAACTTACACGTATAAAATTTTGTCTATAGGGTTTTGCACTTAACCTCCATGTAGAACATGTAATATGTTTTTTATTTTTTTGGATGGTTTTAAAATTTAACTACAATAAAAAAATGTAACAAAATTACCCTTATGTCTCCAAAATTACACATTTTCACTTCTTTACATTCACTTCGTAAATCACTTTCACTTAAAAATATAATATACGAAAAGTATTCTCTTTACGAACTTATTTTAACCAAAACAAAATTGACAAAAAATTTCTTTAAGGTTTTGAATCTTGGACCTCTTGAATTTCATTTTTATGATAAAATTTCATACACCACTTTCTCTACAATTCTTAATGAAGTATTTATATAATATATTATATTTAAAATTTATTTTCTTCTAAGTTTGCAAATAAAAAAAAATTGCATTGCATTTTATTATTTACTTCCACGTGAATAGTGATGTGAATAGTGTTGTTCAACTTAGAGGGATCCACTTTTGTATTTTATGGTATGATATTTATAAAAAAAATGAATTTATAAAGTTATTCCATATATTCCAATTCCAATGCCATTATTTGAGTCTAACTCTATTTTCAATGCCATTTTGGTTGTTCCAACATCATAATGACAAAAAATGCTTTAATCCAACATAATAATGATGAAAAATGTTTTAATCATATATTACACACACCTTAATATATAATTTAAGCATTACATTTCTAGTTCCATTCCAACACTATATATATCTCTAATGTATATTTAAGTGATCTTTCTACACATACCATGCTTAAACTATTTTTTACACTTGTTATGCTTGATTCTTTAATTATACAACACATTAAATCATGTAAATAAAATTTATTTCAACGTTTTTCAATAAATTAAATAATTTTTAGACATATTTATAAGGAAATAAATATTCTTCTTTTATCCCCAATCAAACATTATAATTTCTATGTATGTTCAAACAAACATAAAGAATACAATAAAAATGAGATTTTTACTTCCTTTTGAAAGTGTGCATTTATTTAAATTTTATTAATTGGTCCACCTATATCACGTGATTTTTAAAATCACTTTTCTTTCTCTCAACCCATTCCCACCAAGCTCTTGAAAATAACCTTCATGATTTTTGATACTTTTGTTACAACATATCCATTTAGAAACAATGAATAAAAAATTATATGTAATAAAAGTCATAGTCAATACCCCATTAATGTGTCATTGGTAATTATTTTAGGTAAGAAAAAGAGAGATGGAATTGCCTAGTTGCTCCCAAGGCTTGGGTGGTTCAAATTAAACTTTGACAAGCTTTCTGAAGGAAATTTGGGGGCTTCTGGAGCAAGCTACATGATCAACGACTATAGTGGTTCTCCAATCTATGTGACATCCATCAAATTAATCAATGGGATGAATAAATAAGTTGAGGTGAAGGAATTATTATTATCCAAATGTAAATCTCCTATGGGATTGAAAATTTATAAGTCAAAGGAGATTTTTAGATTATGATCTAGGCTTTGTAGAAGAAAGGTCCCAAATCATGTAATTTTAAAAACATTTTGGATTTTACTTAGTCCCTCTTGAATTCATTCACTTTTTTGGATAGCTCCCACTATTTTCATGAAGCTAATTCTATGGATGACTTCATGGTCAATATAGGGATTAACTAGTTGGAATCAAGTCACATGGAAAATTATCATGCCACTTTTGAAGACACATAGGGCATCACCTCTATTGATTTTGACACTTGATGTGGAAATGATACACACAAGTGGGATTGTCACCTTGTATAAGAGGATGGTTTCATGATTTACAATATATTAATGATTGGGTTTGATTAATCTTAACTTGTAATCATGTCCTCACTTTTATTATGAGTAATGGTGGTAAGGTGTTAATTACCATGTCAATTATTGTATTCTCACCTTTTCTAGTGTTATTTTCACATTAATTTTTTTA
This sequence comes from Torreya grandis, assembly GCA_037957365.1. Taxonomy (NCBI): domain Eukaryota; kingdom Viridiplantae; phylum Streptophyta; class Pinopsida; order Cupressales; family Taxaceae; genus Torreya; species Torreya grandis. The sequence goes on from JARHVA010004306.1 coordinate 484,270, forward strand.
AAGATTTTATGCATGTTTATAATGGACCAAGCTATGTTGGAAGCACTAGTTTTTAAAACAAAGTTTGATAAAAGAAAAGTTAGGGAAATGGTATTTGATGGATGTGTATCTCTTCAACATCTCAAGAAGGTTTTTTAGATACCATCGAAGGAGGTGCTAGAAGTGGCATGTGATGTGATTGAGAAACCTTTACTCCATGACATCATGAGAGTTAAGGTAAATTCATATATTTCCTTTCTCTTTTCAAATAACTTGTTAGTCATAGTAGTAGATAAATCTAATATCCTCTAGTTAGTGGATATTTTCATTCTACTTGGTTGTTGGGTGGATTTGGGAGAGGATCTATCTAATGTTGATAATGACCCTTTTAAGCACGTAAATTTTTATGGAAAATATGGTGTTGGTTTCATCTTGGTCTCCATTTTTAGGGTGTTCGAGGAAAATTCATCAACTTGTTGGTATATTTATAATAATTGTAGGATAATTTTAAAATTTATTCTCTAGTGGGAACTATCTTCTACAACCACCATGAGGTGAGGTGTTGTCCCCATTCTAGATATGGAAGTATGGGTAGTATCTCATCAATCTCCTATTAGGCTGGTGATGGTATTTTTTTGGCTCAAGGGATGTATCATGGAGAAATATAGGATCCAAGTTAGATTTTGTTATCTTCCCTTAGGGTGTCCCCATGGATCTTGTAGGATTATTTAAAATCTATGTTGACTCATTCTCATCATGGGGGTTTTCACTATCTTTTATCTATTTTGGTTAGATCAAGCTTGGGTACAAAGCTTCAAGTTTTTGGCATGTTGTCAGGTGGTGGTTTAGATGGATATGATGATACTCAAGTTGTTATTAGGGATGCAAAGAATCTGAAATAAGGATATTTAGAGTGTAATAACATTTTTGATTGATATGGTTTCAATGTTAGTAATATGGATTAATGTGTCATAGTAATTAGTATTGGTTTTTATATACTACTAGCTAATAGGACTATTGGTAAATATTTTGTAAGCTTTTGTTTTGCTTAATAGGATACAGATATTATTTTTCATGGTTTTATGTAATATGGTCCTTTGTCATATACCAATCATTTTTTATACTGATATGTAATACTATGGAAATATGTATCAATTTTCTACTTATATAGTTAGGGGACCCACCATCCCTGATATCAATTAAATTTTTTTGTAGTCAATAATTTACTATTTCAAAATAAATAACTCACATAACATGAGTAACCACCAATAACCACCACAAAATTAATAATGTTTAATATGTGATTAAGTGGTATATATTTAATATTTAGGATTATAATTTATTCCTAACATATATTAATTTAATTAAAAAAAATTGTTCATTATAAGTTCACTTTATAAACATGTTATTTAAATTCCTAATATAAATTGGTTAACTTTAAATAAAGTAAACCTAACTTTATTTTAATACAACTAAGAGTTAGAAATAAATCAAAGCACAAATAACTTATATAAGTCAAGGACAAAAAATATTTTAAGTACATAATTCAAGAAGGATGAAATTAGACAGGTACAATAATACTTAAGTTCAAGTTTCATACTATAATTTCTCTTATATCATAAATCCCTAGGATCCAGTATTACTCATAAGAAGACCAAAAAAATACATTGTATAATAGTGACATGCAATTATTAGTATTTTAAAGTATATACAAGTTGATTATGAGATTTATAAACTAATTATATAAATACTTTCAATATTTTTAATCTTTTTATGACTACATAATAACATAGTCATGTGCATGGATCATATTTTTACTTTTCTCAAATAATGAAGAATACTTTGTACTTTGTATGACATATTATTTAATTTTTAATATTTTTAATTTTATCCTCTTATAATTATTTTAAATGATTATTAAATTCATATTTTTTTAGTAAAATGTATACTCTTTTGTTATAATCTACCTTACCTATGATTTCATTCTTTTACATTTAGTCTTTTTTATTGAATATTAATTTATTTGTTGATTCCTTATTAAGATTTTTTAATTGTTTTTAGATTAATTTTATTTATAATTTTTATTCTTTTCCTATTTTAATTATTTTATATTAATGGTATCACTTATTTTATTTCCTCTAGTTCTCTTTTTCTTAAAGATTAGTATATGTTGTCTTCTTTCTAATTTTCCTTGTTTGTATTCTTGTCTTCTGTCAATATTTCATTCTTTTGGTTTTTTTTGATAGAGTAATAATATAAAATTAAAGGAAATCATTCATATAAATATATTTTTCAATCCTTTATATAACATAAAAGGGATTACATTTTGAATATGTTATTTTAGTTGGATAGGATTAATAACACTTGATACAACTTTGATACTAGAAATTAAGTAAAGATTATGCTAGAATATTCTATATTAATGGTGAAATTTCATTAAAAATTTCATATATTTTTTAACATTGTTTAATCATTTGGAAGAAAATATTTAATGGAACCCTAAATTTTTTTAAACTCTTATACACTCTCTTAACCATTGAAATACCATTTACATGCCTTATAAATCATATTTAGTCATAGGGTACTATGATTAAAGTGGAATAATTCCAATTTAAATTTAATGATATAAAAATGGGTGGATTTATTAATGATAAAATGTTAACCTTAATCGTGGTGTTACAAACACCATTATTTCAAATAATACTACTAAATTTTTAATTTAATTTTTGAGAACCTATAGAAGAACTTGTGAACTAAAATGAATTTTAGTAGTGCATACCATTCATAGGCTAATGGATAAACATACATAATAAATAGAAATTTGTAAAATATATTTAGATGCATTGTTAAAGAGAATCTCAAATAATGGGACTTACATTACTACATGGTGAGTTTGCAATTATTAATGTAGTGAACAATTCCAAAATCATGTCACCATTCCAAATTATTTAAGTCATAAATACTAAGGGTATTTAACCTTAAATTTAGATATGTATGGTTATCCAGGGTTAAGGGGTATTAAATTAGATTTTACACAAGGATGGTGAAATAACCCAATAATCAATTGAACTAAACAAAAAATGAGACACATAGTATTCTAAATTTATACAACTAAGATAGCTAAAAGGAGTAAAGTACAACTATTGATAGATATTGTATTGAATTGGAAATAATGATACTTAGCTAGTTTTATATGTGCATGTAGGTCTGATTTGAAATAATATGGAAGTGGTTTAGAAGATGACCTAGACTAGTCATCATATTTTTGGAATATCCTTTCTATGGCCTCAAATTCTTGCATCATATTTGAACACTTGCATCAATGCATGTGTCTAACCCAATCATAGGTGTCCTATATAGAATAATAATTAGATTTGGAAATTCTATACTATATCCTTGTGATTTTTATACCATGATTATTCTAATGCATATATATCACATGCACAAGATGTCCCTCTTTATCAAATGATCAAAACCCTAGTTTATTAACCCTTAGAGTGATAGTAGGAAAACTAGGTTAGTGGGCTCATAGTGTTGATCTACCCCAAGGATATCTATGTTAACGGGAACTAGATACTTAGTTGATTATTTTAAAAGGCCCTAGACTTGTGTAGTCATCCCTTACTTATTGGCTTGTATGTGTATGAGGACGCAATGTGCATTATGCAAAGACTTTTAGTGACATATCTTATAACTTGGAAAATATGGCTTATGAACTAAGATTTGAATGATTTGGAACTAATAGAATAATAATCCTATGATTGATATATAAATAGGAATGAATAGTGTAGTTTTCTCATTTAAATATTTGATTCAGTACTTGTTGGTATATTTCCTTATGAGTTTATGGTGTTTGATCAATGAATAATGAATGAGGGCTGATATTTTATATATACCAATACCTTTAAGAAACATCTCACCCTAAAAAAAGCAAACTAACCTTTAGGATTTGCTATATTTGGAAATTGGATAAATTTTGGGAACTCGATACTCTGTAGGAAAGCTAGACACTTGTACTAATATAGGTGTCTGTCTAGGATGCAAGTGTACAGGAAATTAAAATATAGGTATAAGTATAGAACTAGAAGTGAAGGATAATAATCAGGTTTAGATATTTTTACATAGTATAGAAGGCATAATCATTAGAATGACAATGGATAAATTAATAAATAAGTAATTTAGGCACAAAGAGATATTCAACACGAGCCTTTAACTATGGGTAGGTAATAAAATTTAAAACTATGATATGTATTATCCAAGTGTACAATATTGAGGTACTACAAAAATTAGATTTTAGTATCTACATACCCCCTTTATCTAGTAATGAAATTTCTAGTTTAAATTAAAGAAATGTGTGCCTGTGTTTGTATACATGTATTATCTTTACATAATCCAAGCTTGAGTGATTTTTTTGTGTATGACCTTCAACCAACAAAATGTTACAATATATAGTCAATTTATGAAATTTGAATTTTTTTTTGTAAATTCTTGAAAGTAGAAAGATAAATTTTAGGAGTACACATGTGTTGATGCAACCATCTTTCCTTTTTTAAATTTGATTTGAAATGATGACTCATTATGAAGCATTAAAATTGAGATTAGGATAATTTTGAACCTATAATTGTATACATGTATAGATATTAGAGGAAAAATCCCCAATATTAGTGTAAGGGTGATTTGAAACATGGACATGAAACCTAAACATGTGTATAGTCTGGTGAGTGTGAGAAATTTAATCAACTCACACTATACATCTAGTAAGGGTGAATTATTTTATCAAATAAAAACCTACAAGTCTGGTAAAGTTAGATGATTATCTGAAGTATAAATTATGATATTGGTAAGATTGATTAATTTAATAAACTCAAACTTATTAAGGTGAACCAACTATTATAGTAGATTGGCTAAATAATAGTCCATACGAGTCTATCTTGGGTATAATAATACCCAATAATATTATTTAAATTCTAGAGTTTTCTTTATTTTATAATTCTATGTGCCCTTTTACTAGAATATGCACCTTGTATATGTGTCAAGTTGAAATCTAGGTATAATAATAATACCAATGTATAAAATATGACACACAAATACGTATCTAAATTATATAACTTTGAAATCTAGTGAAGTTAAAATTGATGCAAGTGTGGAGGACATTTTTCTATGACATGCCTCCACTAAATCTGGGAAATATAAGAAGTGGTGTAAATGGGGAGAACATGTTTCCGTAGCATACCCCCACTGTAATATATAAATGTTGATTATTGAATAAGTATGGAGGTCATGTGTTTTTGACATGGCCCCAATGAAATATGAAACTATGAAAATGTGGAAGTAATTCCTTTATGACATTCCCCCGTTGATATGCACCCATTTTAAGGTGAGGAAAAATATAATTTATTAGTTACCTTACCTCAAAAGGATAAGATAATTATATAGACCATGTATGAATCATGTAGCATATATGAGTAACATGTTTAGGTAGATATAGTAGTGATTAACATAATATGTGATAACATCAAGTCATATTAAGAATGACATAGATCATGGAAATGTTTATAGAGTATTATAACAATCTTAGAAATAAATCAGGTGGAAACACAATAGTAATTAAAATTAAATCAAAAAGGAATGTTAGAAGGAGACCTCAAGAAGGGGAATGTTCAAATGCCACATAATCAAAGGGACATGACTTAGTAAAATGTCCATAAATCATGGAATGACATATTCAAATGTCCACATACAAAAAATAATGACATATTCAAATGTTTAAATAGGAAAACAAAGGCACGTGAGACATAATAAATGGAACATATTCAAATTATCAAAATAGGAAAATTAGTTCAAGACAATATCAAACAAAGAATACACTTAAAGAAGTGCATAGAATGGAAAATTAAGACAAATATAAGTAAACAACATAAACCTAGCATACTAGTTTTTAAGCATATGTGTTTACAATATGTTAAATACATAACATATCAAGTACTTTTGGAAAGGTATAATCATGGACATAGGAATTTATAAGTATTTATGCTCAATCATGATAATTGAAAGTGATCATAGAATAGTGAAATGTGGGTGTATCATGATCAAATTATAAAATGGCCCCAATGTACTTATGATGTGAGTGGAGGGAAGTCCAAACATCTATATGTATGAATATCATCTATCATTTATATCACACACAAATGAAGCATGAAAATATGGGTATATAGGAAAATAATGATATTCCATGTACTAACATAAAAAAACAACATATGCATAATAAATAGTACAACTAATAGCATGTTGAAATTTTTTGGTATTTTTTTGATTTCTTTTGGTTTTTTGGGAACATTTTTTTTTTTGAATATTTAAAGAGGTAAAAATATAACAAATTATCCTATATAAGGGATGATCATATACAAGTGATATTAAATTTTAATATAATGAATCAAAATGGTGATGCTTTTAAGTACAATATGTGTATCATATATAATACTAGAGAGCTAGCAACACTATATGTATCCCTTATATAGTATGAAGCCATGGAGTAAAAGTAGAAAATATACTAGTTTGAGAAACCTATTTTTGAGTGTTGATAGGTTTCTTTGGAGTAAAATTATGAGAAACATATTTAGATTCTATTGAGTATTCAAATATACAAAATTTATAAAATGATATTAATATTAGGATCATAATCTATGATGAATAAAAGATGTATAGCCTTTCCTGAATGAAATGTGCCATATGTGTGCATAGTGTAATAATAAAGTGTTTCATGATTTTTTGGTAAGTTTTTACTTGTTATATTTGGTTTGCATTTATATACATTTTCAAATTTCTCCAAGACATCTCAATAAAATTAAATGCACACACAAAAACTATGAAGTAGGTGAGAGAGATTAGAAAAAAGTAAAGAGCATAAAATGATATTCCTCATTAACTCTAGATGAAGAATACAAAGGGAGAGGTGTGTGTGTGTGTGTGTGTGTGTGTGTGTGTGTGTGTGTGTGTGTGTGTGTGTGTGTGTGTGTGTGTGTGTGTGTGTGTGTGTGTGTGTGTGTGTGTGTGTGTGTGTGTGTGTGTGTGTGTGTGTGTGTAGGTGGGAGAGAGATTAAAATCCCACATTCTAGTGAATTTGGGACTAATCTTCCCAAATGACCCAAATGGACTCTAAGACCCTAAACAAGCATAATAAACCATGTATACAAAAACCATAGGAAAAAAGTATACACCAACACCCCCCTTAATCTTATCTTATGTGGGATAGATAATTAGGTCCTAACATCAAGTCTTGATGAGGTACCCAAGTACATAGCAATGATCTAAGTATCCTAAAAACTATGAAGGATGTGTATGTCTACGAAGAAGAGAGAGAAGGTAAGTGAAGAATGTTTCGTGATAAATTCTATAGTAGGTCTCTTTACAACACATGATATCTCTTCCTTTTAGAATAAAGAAACTTCAAGCTATCAAACTATTAAACTCCCAGACAAGTGGAATGCATCTAGGAAGTAAGATGTATATTTATATAAAATTATCAAATGTCTCCCTGATAATTTTTGAATGTCCCCAATTTTGATCAAGTATCATAGGACTAACAATATAATATGTCAAGAAGAAGCATATAATGAATGGGATAGAATAACTAGATAATAAGATAGATATAGAACATTCACTAAAAGAATGTCCTTGAGAAGAGGATAAAAAGGCTCAATAAACATCAATATTAAAGACTAGTCTACAAATGAATCACTCAAATCTATAATATGAATGTACATAGGATAATATGAGTCATCGATACTCTCACTAGAATCAATAAAGTACTTTGAAATGCAAGTTTCTGAAGGCTCTTATAGAGCAATAATCTTTATAAGAATGTATGTAGAATTTATAATGAGATAACTAAGGTATCATAAAATATTACCCTATAGTGGGGCCTCAACATAAAAAGAACATTTCCAACCATAGATATATCATCACAAGAAATAAAAGCATGAAGATGTAGTAAAATAGTCTCAGAAGAGACAATAGGAAGCAAAAGAGGAGGTGTGACATAAATCATATTAGGATACTTGAAAATAATATAAATATTACTCCAAAAGTGGAGGGATACTATATGTACTCCACATGGCAATGTAGATATCATAAAATATGCAACAAAAAATGACCATAGACATAGTCATAAGAGTTAGCCCAGTCATCATATTGACCTAGGTTAATAGGAACAAGAATCTATCCATATAATAATGGAATAAGGTCCTCATCCATGAGTGAATGTTCCATGTACACACACTATGAGTCATAATTGGTCTTCCCAAGAAGGACCTTAGGTGTAGACACAACCTTCCTCATCTAGAGTACCTCAAATGCAGTGGTCATGATTGAGAGAAGACACCAAAGATGTTTAAGACTAGACAATATACTCTATAATTAACCCCTAAGTCATGCTCATGACTGTGACATTAGGCACAATTGAGAATACATCTAAGTGAGAAATAAATGGAGTGATAAATGATAATGGACACTCAAAATGGGGATGTTAAAAATAACCAAAAATGCATCCATGTGTTAGTAGTAATTATACAAAGTATAATATACAAAGTAGTAGGTCTTATAGCATAGATAACCCCCTAGTAGTGATAATACACACTCAATAATAAGACATCAGACTAAGCCAAAAATGCATCCATGAATACAACAAATTATGATAATATAATCTAGAAGAATAAAAAATGATGTTTGTGTTGCTTGTGAGGAGGTCTGACCTAATACTAGACTGGACCTCACCATCTGATCCTTGACAAATGATAGAGATAAGGTATGTAAAAAATAAGGAATATTCCCTCAAAAATTTCTCACAACATATAAAATGCATCACCACTAAAATGTCACAACATGAAAACAACCCATAAGCACAAAGTAGCATAACCAATGTAAAGAGATCCCCAAAAATGTATCACTTTATATTTGAATGCATTTTACAGTGTAATTAGGACCAATGCATGGGAAATGAAAAAATATTAACTTTTTAAAAATATGGAATTCAATTTCAAGCTACTAATCAAAATTTATTAAAGAATCAATTTCCCATAAATGAGTCCTATTTAATTAAAAAATGCACTAAAATTTAAAAAAAAAATGATGTGGCTAAGGTGGACCTAGCATTCCAAGCATTCATTGGAACTAGAATGGAATGTAAAATGAAATTTTTTAGATCATGAGGGTGAATTGACCTTCTACCAACTTGGGCCTCACCCTTCATCTTTAACAGGAAAAAATTTAAGTTTAAAATCAAACAATGAAATAATCCTTAATAATATATATTTTTAAATAAAAGACAAAAAAAATTTAACTGTATTTTTTTTTATAAAAAGACAACCAAAAAATGCATGCCTCCATCAAAAGATATTATCATCCACTCATTAAAAAAATGTTTTCCACTTTATAATAAATCCCACTTGGCTTATGTCTCTCACTTCTCTTGTATGTCACCCACAATTCTAGCCACCTCCACCAAGAGTCCTATCAAAAGACAATAAATATAAAATATTTATGGAAAGGAGGTTATATTGTGAGATGTGAAAAGGATATTCAATAATAATTTAAATTCACAAGAGGCCAAGGCCCATTCCCACTATATTATATCTAGTAAAAATGAATTTAGTTAAAAAATGTTGACTATCACTATCATAATAAACACAAAAATAAAAAAGATGGCCCCCATAACCCACACAAAAGGACTAGGCTTCTTAGCTCATGGATAGTATTACTCAGGTGATGAAAAATCCAAACATGTCACCACAAGCCAAGGGGAGTTTCTTTCCTCGCCTGCCACTAATAGTAACATTTGGATTACATATAAACTAATAGTGCAAAAATGCCTTTTCACTAATCTATTAATGTCATTTAAGGTTGATCCATTTGCCTAGATGTGATGTTGAGTCCAAAAGATCTATCATCTACAAAAGAATAGGATGGAATGGGATAAATTTTCATACTAAGATCCTTTCAACTACCAATGGACTTTACATGGCTTTCTAGGAGGAGCCTCGATGCTAAGGGAGAAGGTTAAAGGTAGAGGAGTAGGCTGGTTAATTAGGTGGACTATAGAAATGGATTATTGAGGTAGGAGCAAATAAAGGTTGATGGTCATAGATTTGGGATGTAGATTAGGATGTACAACATAGAGGCTAATTTGGGTAGAGGTAAATTAGTTAAGTAGTTTGTATGACTAATATGAGGTAGTGTACCAAGTTGTGAGACCACTAGCCATGTTGTTGAACCCTCATAGAAGTATTTTTTCACCCCTTCTATAAGTAAGGCATGCATTTAGACTAGATTTACACCAATAGTTAACATGTAAAAATCTCCTACAATTTTTTTGGTCACTTTGGGTGATCAAGGGATTTTAAAAAATCCTAAGGTTTTTAATATTTTTATTCAAAAACAACCCTACAATTTTGTAAACCCTATAAAAATTTGAAGATAACTATTATACTTTTCAAAAAAAACTACATTGCCACCACAACACATACCAAGAAAAAATCACTCAGATCTCAAATAAAATAAGTAATCCCTCCAAGAAATCAAGAAAAGGTAGATTATCATTGAGTTAGCCTCTGATACCATGTTAGATTTTGCCAATACCTCTCAATAATATTAAATGTATACATAAACACTATGGAGTAGGTGAGAGAGATTACCAAAATCAAAGAGCATAAAATGATATTCCTCATTAACTCTAGTTGATGAATACAAAGGGAGAGAGGTACATATATAAGTGGGAGAGAGAGAGTGAAACCCCACATTCTAGTGAATATGGGACTATTCTTCCAAAATCATCCAAATGGCCTCTAAGACTTTAAGCAAGCATAATGAACTATGTAGATAAACCCAATAGGATAAAATTATATACCAACATACATTTTGTTTCTCATTTTATAATGATGGATTAAATTGATAGGGACTAGGTCCTATAGATATGAATTGATTATATGGTATGTTATCAAGTAGATTAGAACATAGTTTATTGAACTATTCATTTGAAGATTGTTTACTATCTATGTGAGTAGTGAATTTCACTTAATTTGAAGAAATGATTATTGCTTCCTCATTTTTATACATATTTTGAACCTTATATTTTCCAAGTCTCTTCATTTTCACCTCTCTTCTTATAAATTATATTTTAAACATTTAATGTGCCCATTACTATTTTTGTAATGTTACCTTTTTATATTTATGATTGATTCTTTGCTTTTTTAATTTTTAGGTTATTATGATTTTCATTAACAAAATGTATATTTGAATGATTTTCATCAGTAATTACACTATATCCTAAGTCTTATCAATCATTATGACTATATATAGAGATAGGACAAGTGACACCTTGTGCATTTTACCAATCCTTGACCTTGATAACCATAGTGGTTTATATATTATTGTCCAAAACCATATTATTTCTAAATTTTAATATCATCATTGAAAGGTAGATTTGTATCCTTTTCTTTGTTTGATTTTGTTTTTTGAATCTTTTCTTATTGTAGGTTTGTCATTTGAAACTCTTTTTACTCTAAAATATTATTTGGTATGCATATTTTTTCTTTTTTGCACTTATTTCTTAAAATAGGTACTCATAATGTGAGTGGTTTTCTTGGTTTATGGATCAATGATAAGATCATGACTTTATTTATGATTTTGAGTTTTGTTATTTAATGTAAAACAATAATATGTATGATGCCCATACATTCTATGATATTTGCAATATTATTTTGATCCCCTTATAGGATGTAGAGGAGGTATTTTAATCAATTTATTTCAAATCATTTATCTTAGGGTTTTAATTGGACTCTTAGTAGTCTTTTTGTCAATTTTTGAATTACTTATTTTAGATGTATTTTTCTATAGCTATTCACATGGATATGAAACCTTGTTAGATTAAGATGTAAACACATGATTAACACTAGATTGTTCGAGATTCTAAAAGTATGCAATTCTATTTTTGAACTCTTTTATTAACTTTATCATAGTGTGGATTTGATATTCTAGGGATTCAAAATCATAAACCTTAACTACTTCATATTGAACATTCATACACATACGATCTACCTTACCCCTTGAAGGAGTGCTAACATGGACCTAGTTAGAGGGATGGTATATATCACCTTCCTTAGGGTTAGGAGGAATAATAATTTCCTTGTTAGTAATATTAAACATTATTTTAGGAAAATAAAATACAAATTTTTAATTAAATTGTAACAATTGAGAGATAAAAAATAGAAAAAACATAGAGAACACTAAGAGTTGTATAGGACAAAAAGTTTGGGTTCACCAAATGTTAAACCCTAAATTTAGATATATGTGGCTATTCAAAGTTGGATATTAGATTAAGTTTTACACAAGGATGGTTAACTAACCTAATGAGTTGGGAAATTAATATAAATATCATATAAATAATATTTTGAATATATATAACTAAGATAGATAAAATGGTAAAATATAACTATTGATAGATATTTTAATGAATTAGAAATAAATGATATTTATTTGGTTTTCTAAGCACATGTAGGTATGTTCTAGAACAAGCTATAAATGGAACAAAATATTATCTTGGAATAGTCATTTGATTTAACCCATTAGGGTTTTAGAAGTTTAAATATTACGTTCATTAAATGGCTAAGATGTCTAAACCAATTAGAAAATATGCAATAATTAACTACTAAATTTATATGGATTTTTAATTCTTTTGAATTTATAAAAATATTACTAAATATGCATAAATAAAGACTTAATGGAAAATTGACTATCATAAATGATCTAGGTTCTAAAAATGAGGTTCTAGATAGGTCTAAGTGTCATCAATAGGGTCCCATGATTTGCTTATTCACTAGATAGAAACATCCCATGTGAATAGTAGTGCCATACTACTATAGTGTCATCAAAGTGGTTCTAGTGTCCTCTTTATATGATTTTTCCTATTTTTGGGGAGAACTTACTCCTATGTTTCTATGTCATATTCTTATGTGCATGAAATTTGAAATTCTATATTGTGCTTGTAAAACTTGATTTAGTGTGCAAACCCTAATGCTCTTTGGAAATATGGCATGAGATAAAAATGTGTGTTCATTATTAGGATAGGTTGGACATCTTTAAGACCCCACTATGAAGAGAGTTTCTTACATACCAATACTCTGAGGAGGGATTAAGCCTGATGTTGTTATCCCACGTAGTGCTTGGTGTAAGTGCAAGTGAATACTAGAATGATAGTGGACTTCAATTACTTGAGTGTGCTTGAGATTTTAAATCTTTAAAATCTGGTCATAGGGAAATTATATATGGTAGTATGCATAAGTAGGGTAGAATAGAGATAAAATAGTTAGGAAAAGGGACACTATCACCTAGTTTAGGACACTATCTCGATATGGCTATAGTGTCCTTAGTGTGGCACTAATGTCCACTTGCTAGACTATTGGGAACACTAGGTTGGGATCTAGGAATTTATTTATAGGACTATGTTTGGGATAAAAAATATGTCTATTGTCTATACAATGTATGGACAAGTGTGGTAAAGGCTCTAGAATAGGTCTACGACTAATATAGGAACATTATATCTCAAGAAATACTCTTAGAATCCTAAAACCGCTTTTAGGTGATTACAATTTCCCCCTATTTCTATTTAAAATTTAGGAAAGCGAAATGAGTAGTATAAAGAAAAAATAAGCATACCTAGATTTACATAGGAAGTGAAGCCCATGTATCTTAGTTTAAGTTTGTGAATCTAGTTCTATGTTTGTGAAACATGATCCAAATTACTGACCTACAGTTAAACATGAAAAAAATAATCCTTACTTTAGAGATTATCAAAATCAAAAGACTATTCTAAATAAAGTAACCAAGTAAATTTGTGTAAAGAGAGAGGAAAGGAAATAATATGCCTATTTAGGTACATGAACTAATTCATGAACCTAGTGATAACCTATGTGTGTGAGTGTATATAGTGATCATATCATTAAATAAATTAGACTAAGCTAAAAACTTGCTTAATATTCATATGGGTGGCTCAATAACTAAATATATTTTGAATACATCATTGGCCATCCATACTTAGTGGATCATGACCTTTTAATACCTTGGATAAGACTATAAGTGTCTAACCCTCTCATGTGGGTGTATCAATAAATTAAGTATGCCCTAAATACGTAATTTCCCACCCATGTGAAGTAAATGAATATAAAACTATACTATAAAAAGTGTTAGAAGTATTTAATTAGGTATATCTAACTATATATGATGGTTATGAAACCGCTCAAGTACATTAGGCATATTTGGGTCACTCAAGAATGCCAATAATTATTGATTGAATAAGGCATGAAATTGGTGACAAATTGGAATGTGAGATGAAGTGTATACAATAATTGATTGCATAAAGCATGAAATTGGTGACAAATTGGAATGTGAGATGAAGTGAATACAACTTAAATAATGACATGGAGTTTTCCATTCCATCTGATCAACCTATGTAACTAAGCATATAGAAACTATATGCCATACACATGACCCCAATCTGATATTTGAGTATATTGATTCTAAAATGATTATGTAATAACTAAATATATGTATCTGAATTGAATGTGGGAGTGATCATGTCATGAATGATGCAATAAAATTTCAGCAACTAGTATGAATATGAGTTAAAATGAGTGTATCTAAGAAAAATTTAAACATAATTATCACACTTGTGACTATATATATATATATATATATATATATATATATATGTATATGTATATATCTATATATATATATATATATATATATATATATATATATATACAAATTTTTACTATGCCTAGTGTGCTATTTATACTAATCTAGACCACCTTAAAGTTGATGATACTAGATAGTAGCACCCTATGACATTAGTGTCTCAATATGGGTGTTAATGTTTATTTGGTCTAAAATATGGGTAATTTTAACTACTTTTTGAGTCTCTATTCTTTCCTATGTCTAAATTTTAAAATTGAGCCTATGTGTTGGAAGTAATATGTGCATATCAAAGTAAGAACCTAATCTGTATGAGAAAATACTATCAATTCCCCCTCTTTTATAGGTAGTTATGAGACCTATGTAAGAACTATCCTCAAAAGAGGTATCTCTACAAAATGTGTTAGCCATAGCATATATATGATAACTATGTGATATTCCAATATAATGTGCAAACATAACATTGAAATGTAAGCATATCTAAGCATAAGTATGTCATGTAATATGTATGTTGTAATCTAGGATTATACCAAGGTGTCAATATAGGTTTAATTTATGTATAATAGAAAATCTAAGTAACTGCCTACGGGGATGGGTCATGATTCCCATGATGAAACTCAAGTAGAAATGGTATATGCATGAGGTCCTTCATGGAATCAAAAATTTGTGTGTGTGTATGTGTAACAAGAAAATACAAGTGTCATGGTGAAGATGCATACAAGGAATCATATATACAAAACACATGAGGCATAAATAATTAGGCCAAGGGTCCATAATATAAAAGACATGGGTACATGTCACTAAATTTGAGAATAAATACATAAAAGGACATGTTCAAATGTATATATACATAAACAATAAGTAAACTGGATTAGAGTCACATACAAAAAGATGTTCAAATGTTTGCATATACAATCAGGAAAGCACACATAAGGGACATGAGTAAATGTACAAGGCCTACAAACATAAAAATGGCATAGACCCAAAGATAAATGACATAATAAAATTCCATAAAATATGTAATAAGCATAGGAAACAAAACCAAGTCTAATATAAGAAAACTACAAATTAAAACATGTATAATCATATAGTATAAATCTAAGTAAATGCTAAGATGTACGTTTGTTGAGTCAAACTAGTGATAGTTAGAAAAAATTGATCAATGAGTAGCAATGAAAAATATTAATATATATTAGTGTGTAAAATGGAATGTATACTATGTAATGATATAACATGGTATTAGCAACTATGTATGAGATTTCCTTAAGTGGGTAGATGTATTGAATAAATAAACATTGACTGGTGTGTATACCCCTAGTCGGTAGATAATAGAAAGTATGGATCAGTATAGTGGACTAAAGTCCTATATGTAATCTAAAATCACTCAACAAGAATATGTAAATAATATATGTATGATAAAACCAACTATACTAATATCTCTAGAAATATGTAATATCTGGAAAGTGTAATAAATGTAAACTTAGCAATGCATAAAATTTGCAAATTTGTATTTTTGAGTAATGTTTGAATGTTTTTGTATTTTGACATGTTATATTATTTTTATGTTTTTTTAATTTAATATATGTATAATAAAACTAAAATAAATTATTTATAAAGAGTGAGAGAGAGAGACAAAATTATGTACAAGAGTAGGAACCATATTAACCAATGAATCTCATGGGAACTCTCTATCACCATGACTTGTGTCAAATAAGGGAAATACGATCATTCATGCAATGTGAAAGGGTAATTATGATCCCATAATATATGGTTATTTATAATATATGTCTGAAGATGCCTATGTGGTGATTCTAGGAAGTTGTGGAATTGACTTTGATGCCCTATGAACTATCAGGGTCTTAAGAACCCATCTAGTATAATAAGAGGTTGTGTGTGAGGTAGGTGCCTTATGATGAAAACCTTTAGAACCCAATAAAACTAATCATAGAATAAACTAAATAGATGAAGGTCCTCTATAATTTGTGACATATCTCAGATGCAAGGGTCTCTCTAGTAAAGGTCTTTATGGGAGAGTATGTGTATGTCTAGATATTATAGGAGTAAACATAACCTACACTAATGACTCTAATTAAATATATGATGTATGTTTAAGATTTTTACTCTAAAATGTATATATGGTAAATATCTACTAATAATGCTATATCTATAATTATTATCTATGCTAGAATAATAAATGGAAACTATGTTAGAAATACCTTTGGGATGGGTAGGGGATATTCATATGGGACACCCACAATATTAACCACATAATTGACATGTATATACTTTAGTAATTAATTTAATATAGGTGGGATGGATGAAATATTCCATAACCATGGCCTACCCATTAATATATGTAATACACCTGATCTAGGTACTACTAGGAATCGAGTGGTTATATGTGTTCGTCTAACCTATAATGGAAGCATAATCTCCCCAATGTATTTTTGAATATGGCTACTAAAACCACTAACAACTATGTTTGTGGAGAATATATACCACTCTATGTATCTTAAGTACTATAAGAGTGTCATAGTGCACATGCCTATGGTTGACCCATTATCAACCATAACACTTTGAATAATATGGTGGTCTATGTATGTTCATATGAAGAGCAGATGTAAATTTGTGTCATCATCCACAGTCTCCTACTCTAAAAATTTTATAATTAGTCTAGGTGGAATTTTAGTGTGATACATGCCAATAATATTATAAAATGGATATGTCTCCTTTGAAATTGTGATAGTAATCTTGTGGTAAATGTTCCTAATATGTACAGTGAATACCTGATGTGCCCCTATTTCATTCATTGTATACTTTGGGAATGGATCTAAAAATATTTTTAGGTCTTTAATATATGTTTGTTGTGGTTTTTTTTTCCTCTATGGGTGTGCCCACATCAATAATATTATCCTTAATTATATCATGTATCTTGTTCTTAGCTAATATATCTATTTTTTATGTGGCTAGGGGCCTTATGATACTCATAAAATGCATTTCAATCATAGATATTTAGAAGAGGCCATGTCATATCAATCACTTTAATGGGATGGATAGATATGACATTATGTTCTAAGAGCTATTTTTAAACCTATGATGGTGACTCTAAAATAATAATGAAAACTCTATGCTGAGGAGTGGATACAACCAATCTAGGAGATGGATCGAAGGCTATGTTGATTGTGAAATTTTGATCACATTTGTTATCTATGACCCTTACCTTTTATGGATGTTTGATTTAAATCTTACTAGTTAATTATGATCTTTTTATGTACTTAAGTTTGCCCATTAATAATAACATAACCTCTCTTTCATTGATTGTTTGGCACAAATTAGTAAATGTAGTAAACTTATTAAAAAAGATAGATTCATGCAATGAAGGTAGGAGACTTTGTTTACAAATGTCTTGAAGCTCTTTATTTTCCATGAGGATAATCAATTTGGCTAGTATTATCTTGTATCATAAGACCTAATATAAGATAGGCTCATTTGAATTTTAATTTAACTATGCCAATTGTGCACATGATATTTTATCACTAATGTTGATATATAATTGTGTTAGGAACATGCTGGTTAAAGGATTGAATTTTTTTATAGATTGATTTGTTAAATCATATAACCATTGTATGGTACAATCCTTAATACTATGTGTAAATAACTTCATAAAAAGCCAATTGTTGGACACATAGTCCAAGCATGTTACATGAAAATCTCTAAGATGATGTTTTGGGTCACCCTTGCCATCATATAATTTAATATTTTCTACCACAAAACCAAATGGGAAGGGAGTTTCTAATATCTAAAGTTCCAAAGGTGTATGTAAGAGAATGGTGGAATCTAAGGCATGTGATGTCCTAGTGGTTCCCTTATCAAGATGTGGCACCTTAGAATATAGAGTATGAATCTCATGCATAAGGGATTTTATATATAGAGTGGAGGAACTATCCATAATCGGTGTATAAATCACTATTTATTGTTGAATAACAATCATAGGTTGTGTTATCTTAGTTGGTTACGTTGGCCTTGTTTGAAGTGTAACAAAAATTTTAACTAGGGGAGTTGAATATTGACCATTGTTTATTTTATTATTGATTTCTAATATGTCTTATAGGATTCATGTATGATAAAATGGATATTCCTAAATTATATCTATGAATCCTTTTAATATCTCATCTTTATTCATAATTATGTCATTATTGTTAAGTGGTGGGAGAGTGTCCCAATTCTTAATGTCTACCTCATCTTACTTTTAGTTGTATTATTCATATTTAGATGAATTTCCATTGAAATACACATAATTAGGTTGTTATGGATTCATATATGGATTTTTAATAGGTTCATTGTCCATGTTATAGGATTAGATAGTAGGAATATGAGTATGCTTTATATGATTACCACCTAGTATGGAACTTCTTCCTTATGGAAGAGAGATTTTTTAGATGGAATATAGAAATTGGAATAGAGGTACTAAAATAAAATATATGAATTATAAAAAATTAATAGAATCAAATAAAAATAGGAAAAAAAGGATGCAAACCCTAAGAGCATATAGGGTTATATTTTTTTGAATTTAGGGTTTTTTTATAATAATTTAAATTATATTCAAATAAATTGAAACCTTAATATGAAATTGAATTAATTATCTAAGTTTTATAAAATAAACCATAAAATTAGTAGTATTGAGATTTAATATATTTCAAAAAATAAATGGATTAATTCAAACTAGGGTTTGAAGCAATATTCAAAGTAAGTTAGGTTTACCAAATGATTTAACCTTTTAGGGTTTTACAAGAGTAAATCCTAAGTTAGATTAAAGGGATAAGATGTCTAAATTAGTAAAATAATATGAAATAATTAACCATTGATTTTTTATGAATTTTTATTTCTTTTGACTTACTAAAAATAGTAATAAATATTCATAAATAGAGACTTATCTAAATAGTGACTATCATGCATGATCTAGGTTCTAAAAACTATATTCTAGATAGGTCTAAGTGTCATCAGTAGGTTGTTAGGATATAATTGTTCACTAGATAGTATAATCCCACCTAGAAAATAATGCCATACTCTTGTAGTGTACTCAAAGTGGTGATAGTGTCCTCTTTATAGGATAATTCTTATTTTTTGGTAACACCTGCACTTGTGTTTTTGGGTTCTATTCCTACATACGTGAAATCTATAACTCTATACTATGCCTATAAAAAATGATTTAGTGTGCAAACCCTAATCCTCATTTCATGTATGACATAAGATGAATTTTTTTGTTTATTAGAAGGATAATCTAGACATCTTCAACACCACAATATGAAGAGAATTACCTACATGCCCATGTTATGAGGAAGGATCAAGCCTGATGCAGTTCTCCCACCTATTTCTTGGTGCAAGTGAAAGTGAATTCTAGAATGTGAGTGTATGTGGATGCCTTGAGTTTGCTTGAGAATTTAAATATTTTAAATATGGTCTTATGGAATTTATAGATGAAATTATGTAGAGGTAGGGTAGAATAGGGATCAAATACAATATTTTTTCTCAACTTATTTCTTATGTGTATAGACTTTTGCATCTATTTTCCATCTATTAGATAGATATCAAATATTCTAATATTTATAGAGATCTGTAGCTTGTGTAGATAATAAAATGTACTTAGGTTATCTTTAAGAGGGGGAACACATTTGAAAAAGTATTCATTTAGGAGATTTATGGCAAGGGAAACTATCACCTAGTTGGGGACACTAGTGACATGTGCCTATAGTGTCCTTAGTGTGTTTTTTATGTCTACCTAGTAGACTATTGGCAACACTAGGTTGGGATATAGAAATGTAGTTTTAAGATTGTCTTTCAGCTAAAAAAAGTTGTTTTTGGTCTACATAATGGCTATAAAAGTGTGGTAAAAGATCTAGAATAATTCTAGGACTAATCTAGGAATAGGCTATCTCAAGTAACACCCTTATCATACAAATACCACTTTTATATGATTACATAATTATGCTATTAAAATATTATTTATATAGATTCATACACTTACATCAGATCTAGAAAATTATAATAACATAAGTGTCTAACCTTATTGCATGTGTATTATAGGGTATACTAAATTGATCTAAATGCAACCAAATATAGCCTTATATGTTTTATATTACCTTTCTTATGATTTATACGTATAACATGCAATGGTTTTCTATCTTTGTGAAATGACCAAAACCCTATATTATTCACCCTTAGATTATCTATGAGAAAATTATGTTAGTGTTCTCATAGGGTCAATCTACCCTAAGGACCCCTCTGTTAATAGGTGTTCATTTCATTTTCAATAATTTGAATATGGAATATGACTTATGTATCTTTACCCTATGTTTTAGTTTTTGTGTGCACAAGGATGAAATGTATGACAAGTAAAGACATACAGTGACCTAAATTATAACCTATAAAATGTATTATGAACCACTCTTAGAAGTTTTCAAATCTATGGTAATATTTCTTGTATCAATAATATATAAATAAGGATGAATATGGTAGGTTTTCTCAATTAAATGCTTGATTGAGTGCTTCTTGGTATATTACCTTGCAGGTTCCTAAAATTTTATAGGTGACAAAGGAATGAGTGTTTATATTATATATACACCAATAAATTTTAAAAATATATCACCATAAAGCACTTAGGTTGACCTCTATATTATATTTTATTTTCAAATTGGATGCCTTTTTGACACTAGACACTTGATAAGAAAAGTGGACACTGAGTTGATGTAGGTGCACAAGAGTCTATAAAATAAGTAAAAGTCCATAACTAGTAGTGAAGGATAATAATTAGGTTTTGATCTTTATGAACATAATATAAGGTCTAGTCAACAAAACAACAATGGTTAGATTAACATAAAATTAATTTATGGACAAAGAGATATTTAACCTAAGACTTTAAGAAATGAGAAGGTATATATCTTAAAGGTACAACCATGATATATATTTTCATAGTGTAAAAAATTTAGGTACTACATAAATTAGATTTTAGTATCTACAAAATGTGGTTTAGACTTGATAAATTTACCAATTCTATAGTATGTAATGATGAAAAGGCATTTGTAGAGCACATACAATATTTCAAAGATTAAGGAGAAAGTTACATGAAATTAATGTAAAGTAAAATGGAATAAAGGATATGAATATAATTTGAAAGGTGTTTTAAGAATTATATTTAGTGATGATTTATCTAATAAAAAAATATTTCCTCAAGGAACATATAAAATTGTGAATTATATAAGATTAGTAGTGCAAGATTGTGAATAGAATAAGTGATGATTATTTATAAGTAAACTTGACATATAATTTTAATATCTCTCCAATGTTTAATTTTAATAATTTATATGCATATCATGGAAAGGATAATGAAGGGGAAGGATAATAAATTAATT
The DNA here is from genome assembly GCA_037957365.1 of Torreya grandis. Taxonomy (NCBI): domain Eukaryota; kingdom Viridiplantae; phylum Streptophyta; class Pinopsida; order Cupressales; family Taxaceae; genus Torreya; species Torreya grandis. The sequence continues at coordinate 506,403 of JARHVA010004306.1, forward strand.
AGAGGCAATGAGTGTCAAGAAAGAAGACAATAAAGATACAACATGTTCTAGAAAATATAATAGTGCAACCAAGCATTATAGGTCAATAAGTATTTAGTATAATTATAAGTATTATATAAGGATGATAACACATAGATGTAATATTTTGGATTGAATAATATAGATAACGAACAATGGAATAAGTATAATTATCTAAACTCATAGGTGCTAAGTTATTTTCAATCAAAGAGAATGATGCAGGACCATATCTTGTTAAAGGTGTAATTTTTGACCCAAAACTTTGTTTGAGTCATTTTTTAAAATAAATATTTTAAATAAATTTATGTAGTTTTGATTAGAATTTATTTATTAGCACAATTTTTGACAAAATTTTAGGTTGAAACTATATTGTTTATAGGCCAAAACTTACATTTTAAGTTTATTTTTACTTTTCATAGAACTTTATATGTTTATGTTTTTTGTAATGAGATGAGAACTTTTAGTTTCATGTCATGAAAATTATTTACTTAGATGTGTACACTATTATGGGACACTTGGTTAACCCAATCAATGTAACATATAAAAATAATAAAACTAGAAGGTTTTTAAAAATGTTAAAAAGTAAACATCTAGTTAACTTTAAGATTAGTTTTTATTATAATATCATGTTATTATAGTATGAAAACTATATCATCTAATTATTTTTTAGTAGTAAAATATATGTATTTTTATTTAATATAATTTAAGAATTAGTGTTCTATTTTTATACTATATAATAAATCTCTATAATTTTTGTTTCTGTTTTTGAATTTTGAGCACTTAGACCCATCAAAACTATTCACAGTAGAATATATATAGCTTAGGATAAAACATGTGTAGATAGTAAATAATTAAAAATAATAATATTATCTAAATCAAATTCATATTTTATAAAAGGTAAATAAAACATATCATAAATATTAAGATAAGGATGTCAAGGTGTGCGTGAGTCTAATAAAGACAATACATTATTATCATCATTTCATATATTATCAATGTAATCATTAGCATTAGAATAATATATGTTATCCATTATACCTAAATGTAAATTAATTGGAATAATATAGATTTAAACTTTAGTCTCGCTTATTTAATGTATTATGATATATTATTGCTTTGGTAACACCTTAGGTATAGCATCCATCTGAACTTGTACAAGAGGATTATAAGTAGTGCCTTTAATAATAATAAATTGATTATTATTAATAAATTTTATGGCACATACCATTTAAAAAAATTGGAATTGGAAGGGATAAATGAATTTATTGTTAAATGATAACATATTATTAGTTAACATATTATTTGGGATAGATAGTTCATGGAAAAATAGGTGGATTTGTTAGATATAATCATCAAATTAATTTTTGTAATAACATAATGATTTATGTGATATTTTTATTGTTGTGTATTTTATTACATAGCTATAATACTGATTATTATTTAAATATAATTCATTTCTTACCATTATACAATATAAGTGGATTTATATTAGATGGATTTAATGTTTATACTTACTATGATTATCATACTCTTTTGATATGTTAACCTAGACTAATCACTCATTTGGATATTTTGAGCATGATTTAGACATAGTTTCCTCTTTAAATTAGGAAGAGTATCATTGACAAGATTAAGGTAAATTTTATACTAATGGTATGCAATATATAAATATGCATAAAGTTAAATATATAATTAATACTATATACCACATTAGAAGGTCTATAGTTTTTATTTTTCACCCTTAATTACATATCATGGTCAAACATGTTGTGTGATTTCATCTGTATAATAATATAGTTATGAATAATTTGATGTATGCTTATGCTTCTAATATGACTTATCTCATAGTATTTACTATACATTTGTTGATATTATTATATACAAATAAAGTAATAACTAACAATATAAGTATTGTTGTGGATAGCTAAAGGCTATCACACCAATAGTTTTATCACCATTTGATGATTAAAATTTATTTATGAGTTTAACTTATGACTAATTGACACCCATCAATGTGTTAATATACTTTTAACTTAGTGAATTTATGAATTTTTCTTGTTTTTTCAAATCACTTATGTCTATAAAAGTTGTGTTTAATATACTATATTTTTTGACACTGAATTAAAGTTACTATAATAATTATATAAGCTACAATAATGGTTGACATTTATTTGATTACAAACTTGTAATATAAGTCAAGACATGACTTGAATCTAACTATAGAGCGATGACTCAAACCTATGTTGGACTTAAAATTTTTATCCAACCTAGAAAATATTGATTAATGTATCATTCAATATATCAAAATGTTAAAATACCCTTGGATAAATAATTTTATATGATCATAATTATTTATACTAACTTATGCTAAGCTATTAAATTATAACATATTTTAATTATGTTATATTAATAAAAACCATAGATTTGAAACTAAAAGGAGTATCAGTAATGAACCCAAAATGTCATTAAAGATTAATTATTTTTTTAATTTAAAGGGAAAATTAGTAAATGAAACCATAGGTTCTAAATTTAAATTAGTATTTGATTTTAAGACCACAATTTTTAAAAATTTCTTGGGTTTTATTTGATTATCTACATTTTAATTTACTATCATTATATTTTGGCAAGGATAACCACTTTGGGGAAGCAATCAATATTTTATATGATCTTACATGTACTAAATAATGATTTTGGATAAGAGTCACATGGATTTTTATTGGAAATATATGGATATTACATGAAAATATGAATGATTACATGTATTGTGAAGACATTTTTATTGTTATTTTTTCTTTGATCATAGCCATGTAATGCCTGTGAAACTATAAAATTGGGTTTTCTTAGGAATACACACATAATAATGGGATAATAAGAGAATGATGGAGAAAATATAGGTTAGTTTGGAATTTGTGAATTATTATCCAAGTCCTTGATGCCTACATTTCATAAAAATATAGGAAAGGGAAAAATTAATCATTCTTAAACTCTTTTATGGATATGATGATTGTGTTATTATTATATTTTGGTGTATCAAAGGATCATGTAAGTGATCTCATTTATGCATAAGTTATTAATTTATTATTAAAAATTTGTATTATTGTTTGGTATATGAAACCCTATAATGTATCATCAAAATAGTTCACTATTCATGTGTTTCAAGAATAGTTCCCATTTTTTAATATGATATAATTTTTTATAGAATGTTATGGTTATTATTACATAAGATAGAATATTATTCTATTTGAAATTGATGATATGAGAATAGATGTAATATAATTTGACATTATTTGGTACTTGATACCTATAACATTATGAAGACATTATCTTTCATGGAGTAAATGATTTATCTACTATGAATTGTAAAAATTATTTCCTTACCCTCTTCATGGATTTACTATTTGTGATAACACTTATTATAAAATTTGAAAAGTGGGACTTAATAAGTGGTAGAAAATTAGTCCTATTATTTATTAGCGCCATTAATTCAGATACTTATAGAGTTTATTAAACCCTATGATGTGGAATAAAAATAGACAAAAACCTAGATTATAAATTACTAACCCCTTCTTGATACATTAGCAATATAAATTTGGCACCACACTTTCCAACTACATTAAAACACATAAATTTCCTATGTTATTCCCTTGCATCTTGATGCTTGTACATATTATTGAGACTAGGAAATTGAAAATGTTTTAATCTCTTTATAAAATTATCCAAGAAATTCAATAGATGTTGTAGGATATTCCAATATAACCTCTTTCTAGGTTTCTATACATGTTAATGTTACATTGTGATAAAATTATATTTGTTTTAATCTTTTTAAATTATTAGGATACTGTCTTAGACATATACCTTAAAATTTTTTCCCTTTTACTATGGGATATATGGAATTTACATTTTTACATTTATAACCTCAAATCAAAACTAGGGATCTAACTTTGTGTTTCTTAGATAAGTTGAGCCAAGATTGATGGTAACCTCAATTTTCCTATGCATTGGTTAATCACCAACCTATCTTTATCATATTGTTTTAAACCATGAATATTGTAATTATTTAATGATGAAATAAGTTTCAATAGTGTTTCTCTACTTTTATCTAATAGATATTAATAGAATTAGTTGTTCCTTATCTTTATTTTATTAGACAATAAACTCATGACTAATTAGAAATGATTAGCCAAGTATTGCATGTAAATGGAGTTATAATCCATTTTACATTGAAAATTTGTGTATTCTACTAGGCATGAAATTTTATGACTTAAACTGGTCATAAATTTTAATTGGAAATATATTTATCGCCATGGCATAGACTAGAGGGTAGAAAGCCTATGTACCTTTTATCATTTGGCACCTAACATAGGTCAGAATAAATGTTATGGACATAATAAATGTTGATGACTATGATGAAAGTCATTATTATGGAATGTGAAGTGTGATTATAAATTTCATTGATATTTAATTATGAATATAACATCTTATTTTCAAAAAGTATTATATAATTCTTCAAATACATGTGGCTATATTAAAAACATTAATTTTTATTTTTTGACTATTATATCTGCAACACTTATAGCAAGACATGATATTTATGGTTATTGTTTGCTTGATTTTGTCAACATGAAAGTTTTATTTCATATCGAGGGTTGATTTAAGAGCTTAGAATAATTGAGGTAAATTTTAATTTTTTAGTTATATTTGTATAGTAACTTTAAATTGGATGTTCTTATTCATTCTATTTTTTTAGACTTATCCATTGTATGTTGGTTCTAAAAATAATCACATATTTATATTATTTTATGACACCAATATATAAATAATTATGTCTACCATCATTCCTTGGTAGGGGTAATAAATGATGACACTTCATGTAGATGGTATGGGACACTTGTGTGATGTGTTATCATTAAGGAATTTTTTTGACAATTGATTATTTATATCTTATGTCGATTGATGACATATCATGGGAAGTGGGATTATTATGACGCTTCGCGTAGGTGGTATGGATCACCTATGTGATACATGATCATTACAATACTTATCAAATATTTCCTTAATGTTGATTCATGACAATTTGTACAAAGATCATTATATTGTAGTGTACTATTAGTCAAGACATTAAACCCAATAGTATAGTTCTAAGAACTAAATTTGGGTAGAGGGAAAATATATATTATAGGTAGACTCCATAAAGAGAACATTAACACCTTTATTCTATAGAATTTTAATGTCTATTGATTATTCTAACTAGATCATCCTATAAATATAGGATGATCTAGTTAGAATAATCAATAGACATTAAAATTCTAGAGAATAAAGGTGTTAATGTTCTCTTTATGGGGTAATATATATACATATACATACATACATACATACATACATACATACATACATACATATATATACACACACACACACCCATATATATATATGTATATATATATATATATATATGTATATGTATGCATATATATATATGTATGTATATATATATATATATATATATATATATATATATATATCTGTATATGTGTGTGTGTGTGTGTAACTCATTGATTCATAAGAATTTGCATATATAGATATAATGGGGAGGTAATGATATTTAAAACATCCATGGATAATTTTAACATATAGATAGGGGTTGAATATCGACACCTACTCCACTCTACTCTACTCTACTCTCTAGGTTAGCTTTGATCTATTGGTCAGCTATGATTAGAAGATGTGTTGATGATATCTCAATCCTATGTCTATAGTTAACCACCCCTACCCTATATATATTGTCAATAAACTAGGTGGAGAAGTGATAAGGTGAGTTTTGTCCATATCCCATTTATTTATGGCTAAATTCAAGAATTTATGGTTGCCTTACTTGATACATCATATATAGGCGAACAAGAAAAAACTTAACCACCCACAACCATATCTTTACTTGGGTAGATCCTAAACTAGATATGATTGATGATTACATAAAATCAACCCTATATATATGGATTGATAGGATTTTATAATATATAAATCAAGTGGAGTGAAGTGAATTATAATATCCATCCATCTATATCACCTACTATTATGAGATA